>VDFB02270651.1:466582318-466887961 GCA_007258455.2 Sequoia sempervirens
TCTGAGCTGAGCTCAGAGAGCATATATTTCTTGATTTTCTAGATTTGGAAGAATTTGCCAATCATTTTGTAATTACTAAAAATCCGACCTCTTGAATTTTCTGTTGGTTTAGATTTGCCGTAGCTTTTTTTGTCTTGTTAATTACGTTGGCCTAAACTGGTTTTTGATCCTATGTGTTGCTGGGTTTGCTTGAGGCTAATGTTAAGAGCTGTTAGATTTCTGTAGTCAGTTGTGAGGTGGGTATTGGATTGCCTTAACCGCATTGTTATTCATGATTCTGGAATGTGTCTTTGCTGGATTTCTTAGTTTCTGTTTTGAATTTAGAATTTTAGATACAATTGCTGTATTAGTGTGGTAAATTTTGAATTGGGGTTGGAATTCTTTTTCTTTTCATTGTTTGGGTAATTCAATTATTTTCCAGCTGCTTCTGAATCACATGTCTTGAAGAAGCAATTATTTGGTGCCGGAGTTTCACAACATGAAGTTTGCTTCTTCAAAACAAATAATTTTATTGCTGAAAAGAAATTTGCTTTAATAAAAAATATCTTCAGAAGATTGTTTTATTTGACAAAATTGATGCAGTATATATGGTAAGTATATATTTTTACTTTTCAAAAACCTTTTTTTTCTGTTAGAAAGTAAATTGCAGTTTTAAATAATTAATTTGTTAAATTACTGGATTAACATGCAACTGTCTAATGGCTTCAGGCAAATTCATTGTCAATAAATTCACCTACAAGAATTCATCACCATGACAAATTCATCTTGTGGAAAATTCACTGCCAGCAATATGATATGAATTGCTGGTGGTGAATTTTCCACAAGATGAATTTGTCATGGCAATGATTTATTGAAGGTGAATTTGTTGACTGTGAATTTTCCTAAAGCCTTGTCTCTAATAGTTTCTAAATTTCTTTTAATTGAGTAATCAGTTGTTTTTATCGCCTATGAATCATTTATTTTCCTAGTTTCCTTATCATGGTCGAAATCTAGATTTTCATAGTGCAGTATTGTAATATTATTATAGTGATGTTTGCAGTCCAGTTTGATTTCAATCTTACACGTTTTGTTTTGTGTAATTGAAATGGTCTCATTGCATTCTCAGAATTTACATGTCCACGATTCAAATCAAGGCTTTTGGAGAGAACTATTCAGTGCTGAATTTTTGAATAGGGTTTGGATTGCTTTAATTTTGTATTTTCTTTGAGTAATTGGTTGTTTTCATTGGCTCAGAATCATATATTTTTCTTGATTTCCTCTTTCAGGTTTCAGAATTTGGCTTTTTGAGAGAATAATTGTAGTGTTGTAGTGGAGTTAGGAGATGGATGAGGGATCCTCTTTTCAATCATCGTCACAACGCAATTCAAGTTTTTCCTCAGGCAGCAGCAGCGGCAATGGTGATGCTGGGAACTTTGAGTGCAATATTTGTCTTGAATTGGCACAGGAGCCAATTGTAACGCTGTGTGGTCACCTTTTCTGTTGGCCTTGCCTGTACAAGTGGCTTAATGGACATTCAAAATGCCAAGAGTGTCCTGTTTGTAAGGCTTTGGTGGAAGAGAGCAAGATTGTTCCCTTGTATGGACGAGGAAAAGTAAATGCCCCAGATCCAAGATCCAAGACGATGCCTGGTGTAAATATTCCCAACAGGCCTGCTGGTCACCGCCCGGAAACAGCTCCTTCTCCAGGCCATAATCAGTACCAGCATCAGCCATTTGGCTTTATGGGGGGTGCTCCTGCTCCAATGGCAGCACCTCGGTTTGGTAATTTTACATTTTCTGCGGGTTTTGGGTTATTTCCATCTCTCTTTGGCTTCCAAATGCATGGTTTCCCAGAGGGTGTTGGGTATGGTGCAACTCCTGGGTTCCAGTATGGGTTTTCCAATCCATTCCATCATGGCCATCCCCATGGATATCACCAGCATCATCATATGACTCGAGAACAAGAGCAAGAAGCCATGCTGTCAAAACTTCTTCTACTCATTGGAGCTTTTGCCATTTTCTGTTTAATTTTCTTCTAGATGTGCAGTAGTGTATTTCATAGCTGAATGAACTTTGCTCGTATTAATTGCCAGTTTTCTTCTGATTATAAAATTGAAACAGACATCAAATACTTTCTGGAACATGCAAATATTGCTCAGTTACAACCAAGTCTTTGAGCTCAATAAAAACAGTTGGGTAATTGCTGCTGTAACCCAGTTAACTACATTCTGATACATGTTGGGAGAACTAGTAGATGCTTGTCTTGGATGCTGGATGCTTTCCTGATGGGATTGATATGACAATTCTAATGTATGATTTGGAGATTTGTTTTCAGGCATTGATCCTGGAAATGTAATGTGATCAGAGTATCTAATCACTAATAACTAGTGGTATGGATTTTCCTATTTTTGATTTCATCTCAGCTTAGTTCCACCTTTGTTTTCTATATTGCTGTTTGCTGTCATCTTGGCAACAGTTCAGACTCTGATTTGTACCTTTTTCAAACTTCATATTACTCGTAGAGTATAACCTTAAGAAGGATCAACTAGAGATAAATATATTGGAATAATAATTTATTTTTTGACAAAATTTGCTTCTTTATGATTATTCACCAAACTGTCCTAAATTTGCAACTGAGTAATTATTTGTAATTTTTTAGCTTGTTATATGCATAAGAAGATTCTTTATGATACACTGTTATTTGCTATCTTATTTTGTTTGATTTTTGTGGTGGCCAAGGATTTTGTAGTTGTAGAAAGAATTTTAAGAGACGTAATTCTCATTTTTTAGGGGAAAAACATTAATAGCATGAAGTTTCCACAGTCCATGATCAATAAGTGCGGAGATTTCTGGATTGCAACTGTGTGTAATCTTTTTTGATGCAGTTACAATTGGGAAAAACATTTTTTCTATAAATTTGTAATAACCTAATTTATGAATAAGGGTCAATCGCATAAGAGAAGAGGGAGGCCAAGTAAAGCAAGTATATTCATCTGCAACCATGAAAATGCTTAGAGACATGGAAGAGTTTTTAGAGCTTATTTACTGGGAATAACAAGTGAAATCCTATGTTCCATGGTGTTTCTGGAATGGTGACAGGAGGTGTTACCATAGAAATAGCTTTTACAAGCGTTGTTAAATATTTGACCAATATATTTCTGGGGTACAAAATGCTAAACCTTAGGTGTTGCAGATGTTGATGCCACAGTTGCTTATACGAGATAACCATGAAATTCTTGAAATCCTTTATCAATCAAACATGTTGCAATTATTCGAACAATAAGTGGAGTTCTTATTGATGTGATTATAATGAAAAATTAAACATGTTGCAGTAATTCAACAATTACTGAAGTGCCTATTGATGTGATCATTTGAATAATAATTATGTAATTTATATTGAAAAATTGCATCCTTTGTATATTTTTTTAATTTTTTATTGGGTCAGTTAAACAACTATTTTCAGACCTTGATGACTCCATGTATTTTAAAAAACTGTAGGTATAACAAGGTATTTAGGTGGATTCAGTAGTGGAGTTATTTCAATAGTTTTAGGTATTTGTCATACTATGATTTACTAATAGAATATATTTTTATTGATTAAATACAAAAAATATTAATAAATATATAATAAAGTGTCCACTACTATCGAATCAGTTGAATTACTTCTCATTTTTAAGTAATGGTGGTTGAAATTTATTTTTATATGGGACTTTAAGCCAATTTAATTTATTGCACATAAAAATAAAATATTATATCTTTGTCACTTTATTGAATTGTTTTTTGTCTATTGATTATAATTTTGGCCTTCCTTTCTTTATTCAAGAATAATTCACACTTTCTATTTCTAGATTAATAAATAATGAATAACAACCATCTATAATTTTGAATGCTCTATAAAATATTTAGATTTTATACAATTCTATTGTGTATATAATTGTAATATTATATTAAGTTTTTCAAGTTAAATAAATATTTGATAATTATAAAAAGATATTAATATAAATATTTCATTTTAACCCTAAGTTTATATTTTAACAAGGAAATTCAAAATGAACTTTCTTTAAATCCACACAAAATAATCTTAATTAGTAGTGTAACTAAGGTAAAAATATAGGTTAACATGAAATAAAATGCATAAAAGAAACCCTAGCTAAACAATGAAACACAAAGGAGGAAAATAGCATAAAGAAAGGAAGAACTTCACCAAACAGCGTTCATGCCCTCCATGATTGACTTTCATTGCCCCTCTCCATTTGTTGTAAAATGATGTCTGCCCACAAATTTTTGTGGGCAACTATGACCTATGACTAAGATCTAAGCAAATATTGAAGGATTGTACTCAAATCAAGTGTACTTAGAAATTGCAAGTGTGAGAGATGTAAGCCTAAAGTTTGAAGAATGAAATCATAAAGTCAAGAGATGTCCAAATGAGGTTGAAATTGGCATTTTATAGAAAAGTCAATTTTGGATAGATGGTCAGGATTAAAAGTTGAGAAATGCCCTAAGATCAAAGGTTGAAATTGCATGTGACAAGTAGCAATTAGGATTAGGGTAAAATTTGAAATGAAGGGTTGAGATTTAAAGGTCAAGAATACATGTGACAAAGAGATATTGGGCACAGAATGAAGTTGTTGGAAAATTAAATAATAATTTAAAATTATTTGATTTAATTCAAAAGTGGTGGTAGGGTCATGTGACAGTAAATAATTATTTCAAATTATTTACTTGGTGGGAAAATAGAAAGTGGAGAATTTTAAATAAATGACATTATTTAAAATTAGAAAAAAGTCAAGGAGGACAATAATTAAATAAATCATAGGAATTTATTTAATTATAAAAAGACAAGGAATTAATGACGTATTTAAATAAATAAATAAAGTTTATTTATTTAAATAATCAGGTAGAAATAGTTTGGAAATAATAATTAAATAAATTTAGGAATTTATTTACTTTTAGAGAGATATAGGAAATTAGCCACATATTTAAATAAAATAAATATAATTTATTTATTTAAATAGTCGAGGAATGAAAGATATGAATTGATTAAATAATTGAGAATTATTTAATTAATAGTTGAATTTGGATTATAGGACATAATTAAATATTTTAATTATGTTGAGAAGAGATGGAAAATAAAGTTTGCAGGCAAGTAGAATTTATCTTCAATGGTCAACCAAAAATAGAAATTTAGAAGAAAAAAAAGTTTATAAATAGAAACAAAATTATAATAAACCATTTCTACTTAATGTGATTAATATCTATGTTTTTTTAGAGATTAATAAATTTGCACATCTTATTAAATAGTTTTTATATACAAAGTTATCAAATTTTGTCACATAATAATCACATCAAATATTTTATAGTTCTTTTATTTCCATTTAAATGTTGTAACACACTAGTAAGCATTCAATATTATCAAAGGCTTCTCTTTATGTTAAATTTAAATGGAGTTTTAAAATTTAATATTAAATTTATTAATGATATATTTGAAAATTTATATGATGTGATTATAAATGAAAAAGAAAACTTATTGTTACATTTTAAGTTCTAATGAAGATGCTATAGACTAAGGAAAATGAATATTATGCATTTTGTAATTATGTATCTTTTTGAGTCATATTCAAGCAATTACAAATTCTTCAATTTTGTAATGTTTGTTGATAAGGGACCTATTCTATTTTGGCATTTGACAAGATTTATATTTATTCATGTATTTTGGTATGTGATTATTTTTCATGCACAAGCTTGCAACTTAGAGTATAATTAGTTAGAGATGTAATATTTTTATGATCTCTATTAGTAATCATGAATACTTTTTGAAAGATAAATGAGCTTTCTTTATCAATATTTTGGATCATACTCTATGATTCATCATCAACATGTAAAAAATAATAGATAGATTATATGTATATGTTCAACAAATAGAAAAGAGGAATGATGAATGAGAAAAAAAGGGACCAAAAGGAGAGAAAATTTTGAGTATTAAAAATAGAGAAAAAGGTCCATAATTGTTGAAAATGATTAGGTTTTATTTATTAACTCTCAATAATTGTGGGTTTTTTCCTCTCTCTCTCTCTCTCTCTCTCTCTCTCTCTCTCTCTCTCTCTCTCTCTCTCTCTCTCTCTCTCTCTCTCTAGTTGAGCATTTGTATATAATCTACCATCGATTATTTGCATCTTGATGATAGATTATGGAGTATGATTCAAAACATTAATGAAAAAGCTCACACAATTATCTTTAGAATCACTTGTGATTATATGATTAGTTACCCACTAGAATGTCTATTTGTGTAGCCCCTAATTTAAAAGCAAAGATAGAACTATGAAAATGCAATACTATATTAATAAAAAAAATTAAGCATTTTAAGATATAAAGGTTAATTCCTATAGAAATAAAGAAATGCAACATAAATACTTGAAATATTTTAGCCATTAGTATGAAAAACTCTTGTTGTGAGGGATATAAAGTTCTCATTTCTTTACTATATGGATTTCTCGCTTCTTATTATATTGCTCAATAGAGAATGGGATTTATATTCTTTCTAATACATTGCTTGAGTATATATTACAATTTTGCATCTATTTAAACTATTTTTAAACATACCTACCATTTTTCGTGTCTTCGTTATGGGTTAATATATTTTGTCTTTGTTGCTAAATAGAAAATAATGCTTACTCATTTTGGATTGTATGTATAAAGAAATCTCATTTTTTATTATATTTTACTCAATCTAGTTTTCATGTTATGATGTAACCTAGATCCTATTACATGATATTATGTCAATTGTAACACTATTAACCCAATTTACAATAGATGTATTAAAATTTTGATAAGAGTTATGCACAAAAGACAGAATATAATCAATAGAAACTTATTAGGAGCAACAAAGTGAACAACGGTGGTTAGAAAGATTTTGTAAAAGATACAATAAATGACTCTTTTATTCACTCATCTTTAAATATGTGTACAAACAAAACAACCTTTCCACTATTTCATAACCATTGTAGCCAACATCCCTAAATATTGTCTTCTTCAATTCGCTTCAAATAAAGCACCTTTAAGTTATATGTCTATTATTGTCATCTTTCATGTGGTGGTTTTGATTTTGATTTCAAAATGTGTTTGTGACCATATATAGTCTTACTTATAATAACTCATTTTTTTTCATGCATACTTTTCAAGTCATTTGAAAAATAACAATGTTTAGAGTTGTATACATAGTGTTGACACCCCATTTTGTTGTCTAAACTTTCCTTGTAATGCTCTAATGGTCTACTCTTTTCCCTTTTGTTTTGCCATCAATTTTAGTTGATCTAAGAGATATAAAATGGGTCATCTTGCATGATTTTGTACCTTTGATGTTACATCATTAATCCCTCCTTTTATTTTCATACTTCAATCAATTCCCCAAAATCAGAATTCCAAAATGGCTAAGTAGGAGTGGTTGGAGCTTACATAGGCACTAGGACCCAATGGTTCATTGTTCTTAGGGAACCTCCAACAACTTGTTTCCCTTTGTCGGAGCTTTCATAGGCACTAGGAACCAATGGTTCCTAGTTACTATGGAACCTCTGATGATCATCCCACCCTTGGAAAAATATAAGATGAAGTGGTTAGAGGTTCCATAAGAATTAGGAACCATTGGTTCTCGATTCCCACATAACCCTCGACAAGGGTTATGAGGGTTCTGAATGTGGAAGGCAAAGGTGAACAAAGGTTAAATAGGAACCATGAACAATTAGTTCTTGGATCCCATGGAACCCTCAACAAAGGAATGTTTGGAGAAAAGAGTAGAAGGGTTCAGAGGTTCTTTTAGTTTCAAGAACCAAAGAAACCCCTAACAAGTTTTGAAGGGTAAAGAGCAAGATGAAAGGATTTAGATGAAACAAATGAAAGGAATAATAATTGTCAGAGCTTTTAGTGGTTCCAAGAACTATTGGAAACTTTAGAAGGTTCCCTTTTCCTTCCTCCAAGCCAATTTGTATTGCTTACAATTCAACGGGAATTGGAGCAATGTCACTTTCTACACCTACCTCGTTTGCATCTTGATTAAGGCTCACAACTACCTTTTGTTTCAATATGTGAAACTTTGTAAGGACTTTAAATGCATTTTGGCACAAATCTATGAAGAAAAATGGTGCCCATACTCCTTTCATTATTTTCAACCCCTCTTTTTTGTCAAAGTGACTCCTCTAGGACATGATTTCATTAGATTTTGTGAGCGTTTTCACTCATTCTTGCACTTAAACACATAAATCGTCAATTCTCGGGTATAGTAGAGGTAGGAGAATGTTCTTTCATTCCTCTTTGTGGTCAAATTGGGTTGGAAAAATACATTTATTGTTTAGGCGTTGGAGGAGCTTGTGGTTAGGATTTCCTTATGTGGCATGAATTTTTGACAACTAGCATGCCTTCATGTCATAGATATGTCGACCTTGGTTGTCATTTTTTAAAGGAGTGTGATACTTTTGGGAATAAAGGAGGAGCAATTATAAAACCAGTAAAAAAAGATATTCACAAGAAGCCCTAGAGTTTCAATTTCCAGTTCAAGGCATCGTTATTTTGGTATTATAATGATCTGGATCTATCCCAATTTTGTAATAACATTAGTAACCTTTGTAGATTGAGTGATTAATGAAAAAATCAGCCTTTGTTGATTCTCTCCATGTGTTTGGCGTGTATTACTTGATGTGTGTTGTTTAGTTGACTAGCCAAAAGACTATAAAATCCTTGCAAAGCCTTTGTAAGGTATCTGTTAAACACAAAAAAGGAAATGTGTGAGCATTCTCATGGATTACTAAGTAGACATAATATTTTGTAAATATCAAAAAAAAATTAATGTATAACTTGTAGAGCCCAACTTGCTTGCGCATGATGAAAGGTGTGGTCTTTTGTGGTGTCTTGATTAAGATATCACCTTGATTTTAGTTATTACATATTTGATTAAGTTCAAATACTATGTTTCCCAAATGGATAAAGGCACCAATCTATTATTGGCATTCTCTCCACATCATCCTCAACACACTCAAAATACATCAATCTAAACATATTTACAATTTTGTTTGTTTGTGTGTTCCAACTACCATATTTGAATTTATGTAACACTTTAAGGGGTATTTTAAAACACATTCATTGACAGTTATGTGTAGATTATATGATTAATAAGGTGTTTAACCTTAAGTCTCCCAAACCAATATATAGTCATGAAGTGACAACCAAAATAGGGGTGCACTATGCAATGGGTATAGTTAGTGTTAGGGTGAGTTTTTTATTTGTGTGGTAATAAAAATTTCAATGCCTTAGGGAAACCCCCCTTATTCTTGTAGAGCGATAAACAAAGGAGGTCTTACCCACCTCAACAATTGGTCCTAGTTTTTCCAACTTGAATATAGGTTTGTGGTAATCTTGTGAGGTTTGACACCCCTAGAACTTGATTATCAAACCTTAGATATTTGGGGTCTACAACTTAGATCATCAACAAATTAGCATCATTGTTGGGACAAAGACTCAAATTGAAGACCCAATTTAATTAATAACCATGGTGCAACTAAGAAAATTTAGGTACTTGGTTAGTATAATCAAAAAATAGTTGATCTAGATTATTCTCTCTTTGCAATGATGACTTTTTCAAGGAAGATCCAAAATTTAACTTTAGAAGATAAAAAATAGGGATCAAAAGGGGTTAGCGATCCATAGGTCAAGAAATGCCTAATATAATTACTCCTGATGCAAGAAGGTGACAAGAACAATGGAAGGCTAAGAATCTAGGTATATCATCTCTACATAATTCTCAAAGTATGGAAAAGTAGGTACTTCAAATAAAAGAGATGCATCAAAAGAATAGGATCAGAACTAGTAGGAGAAACTTTAGGCATGATTATAGTAGGCCTTGAAAGGAGACAAATGTTGATATAAGAAATAATGATACATCTCAAAATCTACATAGAGGAAATATAGACATGAATTTACCTCCGCCTCCACATCTAAGAAATCAAAGGGGGAACTAACATAACAATTCTCCTACTTCATCTTGGGAAACTAAACAAGAATTGGAGACTTTATTCCATGATGTTGATTTGATTGCTCAATAAAAGAATGAGTGTAGGGAAAGAGAATTATATTAGCATATTATAGATCTTATTGACCACCTCAAAGAAAAGTGACATGAAATACAAGCACAATTACAATAGGGCAAGCTTAGCTTGCTCAACAGGCTAGATAAACAAATCAACATCAAAATGGTGTTCAACCTCATAATGTTGCATAGGCCATACCAAATTAGCAATCACATAATTTTTAGCAACATCATCAAAAACCCCAACACCAAAATGTAGAAAAAATCATTAAGGAAAACTTCAAAAGATAGGCTCAGATATTTTCTCTAGTGAAACTATCATTAGGATTAGAAAGATACAAAAAACTATAATTTTATGGAATTCTTGGTTATCCTAATTACATCACAGCTGAGATTAGAGGAAAAGTGAGGACAAGTGTCAAAATTCCAAGGTAACAATGCTATCACTGGTGAGGACCAATTCATGCATTTCATTGGTGTGACAAATGAATATGAAATAGAAGACAAGTGTTTCATGGTGAAGTTCTTTGTGCAAATATTGGAAGAAAGTGCAAAAGAACGGTATAGATTTCTTCTAGATGGAAGCAAAGATTCATGGGATAAGTTTATGATATTTTTTCAACTGCAATATGGAGAAAGAGTGGATCAAAATTTTGCAATCCATGAGATAACTACTATAAGGAAAGGGGTCAATGAAATAATTTTTTATTTCATCAATATTTTTATTCTGATAAGGAGAAAATTATCTCCCCATGTTAGGCCAAATGACCCTATGTGCCTTGTTTTGTATTGTGGAACATTTGATTCAAAATTGGGTTATTACTTATGAGACAAGAACCCTCAAACAATTAAGGGAAGCTTATGCCATGGATAACAATATAGAGAGTAATCTGAGGGAATATGGTAAAGAAAAGAAGAGGGTTGATGTAAAACTTCAGAAAACAAGTGCAATAACTTTTAGTAAGCCCCTCATCACTGAAGAAAAATTGGAAAATTTAATGGGAATCATGAAGGATGTCTCATACAAGGTTGCAAACAATGATAAAGGTATGTCCTCTAACAACTATTCCACACACTTCAATGAAGGTCAAATATTGCATAATAGACCTTACAATTATGATTGGTATAAAAGACTTGGAGCCAATGATAAACAAGTGGTCCCAATGAGTACAAACCCAGTATACCAAGAGAAACACACCCTTGATCCCTTGAGGGAGGATCATGTGAATCTTCAACAAGGTTAATTCTAGTGTGGCATATGTTATTTGCCTCATGATTAATCAAATTGTGTTGTTATTGTGAATATAAAATTCATCAAGCTCCCTTCAGGTTTTTTTTTTTGCTAAGTACTGGCCCATGCCTCGAATGAACATCATCGGCCCCTTTTGATAAACAACCACTGGCCTCCACCACGTATCTGCTCAGTACTCTCTGAAGGAATTCTCTCCTTTGCTCTTCTACCGGCCCCCACTATGCTCCCACATGTCTTCACTGTGGTCCATTTTTAACTACTTCCCTTCACTTCCTCGTTGGACCCCGTCTACGTGCCACATACCTCCCATTTGCGTAAATATTTGGCAAGCCCCACAATCGGCAGTTATAGTAAACATTTTTGCTACGTGTCATCCTAGTGCAATCTTTCAATGAAGGGAGGGGAGAATGAACCACAGGTTGTGCCATGCTTCCATTTGTCTCCTTGCGGATGCTTCTTCAACACAAAGGATGGAGCAAGCTATGGGCTACGATATTGGTGTAAGTGATCCTTGGTTTGTTTGCACAAATAGCAAGGAAGACTTTTCCCTATCTTCATTTAGGAACCTGATAGCTTCTAGGTTCTTGTAGGGCTTAGATCATTAACTAAGTCCTGTTCCAACTCCTCTCCAAGAGTTTCACACCTTGTGCTTCACCTTGAAAGACTGACACCACTTTGAATTGGCAAACTCTCACCTACACTTAGAAGACTCTAAGTGCCAACATCACACAAAATCTTGAATTGGTTGCAGGGGTGCCCAAGATACTAGAAACAAGCCATACACATCCAACTGGATCCATCCTGGATGGTCTTCAATCTCCTTTCTTACCGATTCCAAGAATTTGTCTTGAGGAGGCCTATTACCTTGTAGCCCTTGACAGTGACCTTTTTGTCTCTCTTGCCCAAACTTACCATATAACCTCAAAAAAAAAAATCACATTCAAGTACCCTTTTTGATCCTCTAAAAGATTCAAAAGGTTTTTGTCTCCTAAGCCCTTCGTACACTGGTTTCCTATTATCTAGGTCAACTAGGGCTAAAAGGCCTAATTACTAGAATCCTACTGATTTCTTGTTCCTTACCTCAACAAATGGATTGAAAAACCCTCAATTCTCTTAGCATGTTATGGTATGACTGTAACCTACCTGGAACTGTACTTGTTTCATACTGTACCTTAATCCCCTGCTTATATTTTCCTATTCTTCATTGTCAAACCTCTAACCGGGCACTCTAAGCTCGCCTAGGGTTTGATTTTAAAAATACCTCCTTGACTCTTCATGACTCCTAACCCTAAATATGTATATTCTAGTGGCTCTCCTCTCACATCCATCTCTCCTCAGGAAGATCCCATGGTTACATTTCATGGGGGAGCCATACAAAGACCAATTGGTCAGGACAAGACCAGTAAAGACCCTAGACCTTAACCTATTTAAATAAAACACTAAACTAACTCAAATGAACTTGCTTGCAGAATGGAAAAGACTTAGAACTACCCTATGAACATGAATTCAATACTAAATCAAAACATACAACTCACTTAATATCACTGTCACTCAAGACATTCGGAATTCATAGAAAAACACAAAATTTGCAGAGTCCTCTTCTATTCACTTTCAAAATTAAAACTTAATTACAACCTATTGTCTTCCATCCGAGCCTCCTTACATCTTAGATGCCATTTATCATCTTTTTAGGGTCTATTGGTTGATCCCACACTCCTATCTTTTAGGGGATCCAAGGTAACCGAGTTGCATGCAACATTTGCCATAATGGCAAATGTTGTCATGACAACTTTGTAACAACTTTTGGCAACAAACCATTATGCCATCTTCCTAATTCCTAGGACCTCTATCTCCTAGATTTTGAGCATCCAACTCCCTTAACTGCCTCATGGCATCTTTCTAACAACATTCATGTGTTTAGAACACATTTAAGACTCTAATTCCAACTTAGGCTAAACAAAGCAAAACTATTAATGATGACTAAACTTTGGTGAATCTTAGTCCTAATGACTAATTCACCTAACCATAGCACTGACCTTCTAAGGTCCAAAATAAACACACACATACTCTGACTTGGCTAATGTCAGATACAAACCAAAATGTCCTAACTATGGAGGTTAACCTAGGTGTGCTTCTGCACCAGATATGATATCACGTGTTCTAACTACCTATACTAGGTGGCGACACTTGTATGCTTGGGACTTTTCCAAGACCACCGTTATCTTTCATAGGGGATGCACCTGGATGGGGAGCGACCAAATGCTATGGCCCAAATATTTTTCTGTTGTAACAGTCAAGGGAATCATTGCTACTGCATCATTGCTCAAGATTCCAAATCTTTTCAATTACTGCTCACCAGGCGGTGGGAATGTTGGCTATATATACTACTATTTGCTTCTGAAGAGGGGTTCAGGGTTAGAGGTTAAAAATTTATACGAGTTCTAATAGTTCAAGAATTACAAAATTTTAGAGACACTAGGCCTTTTTATTGTTATTAGATTATTGCAAAAAGACTCACAGACTGTGCCATTGTTTGGCCTTTTTTTTTTCTCAAGCTATTTGATTAATTTTATATTGTGTCATTATTGTTTGAATGGTTCATTTCCAAAACTTCTATAATTTGAATGCAAATTTGTTGGTTTAGATCATGTCTTTGACTCCTCTTTTCAGTGAATGGGTGTGAAAATTATTTTATGTCATTTAATATGTTGTTCATGCTTCAATATTTATTTGTTGTCATTCTAGGACATAGTAAATTATTGAACGAACCCTTAGATCATATCCAAAAGATAGGTTTATCGTGCTTTTTATCTAAATTCTAGTGCATCGCCTTAATTAGATCCTTTATTTTTATATCTGCTTCATTTTACCATTCCAAAAAACCAATTATAGAAGAAGCTGACTTTTTTAAAAATCTGGAGGTCACTCAGTTTAGCGCAATATGTCCCCCATAAACTGAGTTTCCCACAAAGGGTTGTTACCTTGCCAATTTTTGGCATCAATAGTTTTTATTTTTCCTAACATGCCTGGTGGGATTGAGCTTAAATGAACCTAATTTTAAGGAGGGTGTATGAGTCATCGGCCTATTACTAGGTCCCAAATAGAAAATAATCTTGGTTTACTAGTACCGCCATTAGGGACAGTACAACCTGCAACCCAATTAGTGAGTGTTTTGCTTCCTTTTCCCTTCCCACTAGCCATGTTATATGTCTCTACCAGAAATTATGTGGCATGGGATGCCAGAAGTCCTCTTGTAGCACCAGTAATGCCTGCCATTTGGGCCGCTATCCCTATCTCCACCCTAAAATCTATACCTAAATTCACCAAAGATGGCTCAAGAACACCATCTGAAAATCTGTAAGATGTTGCGGATGTATGTCTGGTGCACAACGTTACAGACCAAAATATAGCACTAATGTTGCTTGTCGCCTCTTTTAGAGGCAAGGCACTAGATTGGTACTGTATGTTGCAATAAAATACTATCAGTACCTGGGATGAGCTCGAAGATCCTTTCTATCAAATATTTTTGAATGAAGGAGACCAATCCTCACTATATTATCAGTTGTCGGTCATAAAGCGGGCCCCACACGAAGCCATGGCTGACTTCAATGCCCGGTTCCATACAAGATGGTAGAGAATCCAAGTTGATATCCGCCCGCCGCTCAATCTGGCATTCATGTTCTACTTAAAATCTATCAACCTCGACATTTCAATGATGATCTAGTCTCTCGGTGGAACCACATTACCGGGTGCCTACAACATCGTTGTCAAGGCGGAGAACAATTTGATAGATGTCGGGAAGTTACCACCCTGGCCCATCATTCCTATATTTCCAGAAGTATCGGTTCTTGCTCAGTATATTCCTTCTACCAGTGCGTTGGCTCCTCCTCAATCCAAGTACACATATTTGAATGTGCCACAGAACGATGCTTCTACATCTGACTCTTCAAAGGAAGAGATGAGCAAGTTCAAGGAAATGTAGTGGACTATTTTCAATGATATCACTGTCATCAAGTGAAACCAAGCAGTTCCTTTGAGGTCAAGCTACCAAAATTATCAAGGTGGGAAACCTTCTTACCAACAGAACCAGTTTCAAGGAGGCGCTTGCACAAATCTGCAGGTGTAAACAACAAATCAAATAGTTCTGGTGTGTTCTCTGCTATAGAGTTTAAATATAAGCTCGAGTAGAGAGTTAACCATGGGGCAAAACAATTTAATTGATGAAATCAACCCCTGGTGCTTCCCTTGTGGTGATTCACACATGCCCTGAAACTATCAACATAGTAACCTACAACAAAAGGTGGCAGAGCAACACAACCAAGGGCAACATCAAATCCCATAAGCTATGTGTATACCTCTTCGCAAATGGACAATGCGGTGCTCACCACGCAAATGCAAGGGATGTCACTCAAACAAGAAGCAGACATCGATCTCGATCATGCACTCGTCTCATGGATGGAAGAAGAAGAAGCGGTGTTTTCCAATGATGCATCCACATCTAAAACAATGCAATTACAGTTGGATTACAACACTTGCTCAAAGAGGAAATTCACGGGTGAACCTGTCGTCCAACAACTAATTAGTCTGCAACCTAAAAGTGCTTATGACCAAACACCTAGTACCTTCGCAGTGGTGACACAATGTCCGCTATGAAGGGAAATTGTTATAACGAGAGCTAAAGAGCATAAACCTCTGAATCTACCATCGTTCAATGTGGTGGAACAATTGAAAAAAGCATTCACTAATGTGTCTATGTGGGATACCTAGCCATCTCGGAACAAAAGACATTACTACAAAAGGCTCTCCAGGAGGATGCAAGCGCAACACCTATGGATCAGTTGCTCAAAGAAAAGGTTGTTGACCAATCATCTCCTACCAAAGTTCTTACAAATAGCACAACAGAAGCCCCTGTTGAAGTAAGAGATAAGTTGAAGCCTCAACCCTTCTTCTTAACTCTCATTATAGGGGAGAAATTATTACATAATTCCATGATCAACTCTGCTGCTAGCACCACAGTCATGCCCAAGTAGATAGTTGAGGCCTTAGGACATTGCTATGAACCTCTAAAAAAGGGGGTTATGCAACTTGATGGGAATAAATTTGAAACCATAGGCCTCATCAAAGACCTTCCCTTGACTCTATTTTCCTACCCTAGTGTCATTGTCCCTCAAGACACTGTGATCATAGATGTCCCCCCTATGTTTGTTCTCTGCCTATCCCAGGAGTTTACTTCAAAAATAGGTGGGTATCTTTCTCTAGACTAGTCACATTTAATCCTAAGGACCAAGCATGGAGCTAAAATGAAGATAGTATTTGAAGCCCTGCATTCGAAACATTGGCCGATGAAGCCGTGATCAACTTTGAGGTCGTGCATACCTCTTTCACCAAGCAAGAACGTATCGCACTAAGCTACTAGAAGATGAAAAAGTGATTGGAGATTGAACCGATCAAGAAGATGTACTCTTGATTGAACATATGGATATTAGTCCTTTTGGAAACTACCATGCTACCAAGTTGGGAACCTATGTCATCTACAATGAAGATCAACTGCTCCTGAAGGTTGTCAAAGAATCTGAGAGCAGTCAAGCCTCAGAATTATGGACGTTGCACTTCGACGAAGCAAGATGCAAGATTGGTGCAGGAGCTGGGATATTTTTAATATCCCCACACAATGAAAATACATTGAGGTCTTTCCGCTTCTAGTTCACTTGCTCAAACAATGAAGCTAAATACGAAGGACTAGTGCAAGGTTTAAGCCTTGCAGAGCGAATGGGAATTAACAAATTAATGGTGAACGGAGATTCTAAACTAGTAGTCAATCAAGTCTGCGAAATTTTTTCGGCCAATAATTTCCACATGTGATCCTATAGACACCGAGTTTGGGACCTGATTGAGAGCTTTGAAGCATTCAACATTCAAATGGTGCCTAGAGAAAAAAATACAGATGTGGATAACATGGCAGCAATCAAATCCCAGTTTGATCCCACCTCTGACCTCATTCACAACAAACACTTTGTATGAGTGATAGTTTGACCAGCCATTCTAGAGAATGACCAAAGCTAGCAAGTGTTTGATATTGATGAACACATTGCCTCATTCATCCAGCAATCAGGAGAATTTTTTGACCAGCTCTAACCAAAGATTGCTGAAGCTTATGAAGGACAAATCATTTAGCTGAAATCCAACAAGCTTCCAAAGGGATTGGTCACTCTTGAAAATATTTTTGATTGTGAAAATGGAAGAAATGACAAGAGGAAATTTGTAGTAGATAAAGGTGACTATGCGGATCTTCAGGTTAGAGATGGAAGAAATCTCAAAGTCGAGAAAGATGTCTCGCATCATGATAAAGAAAAGCTAATCGAATTTTGTGAAAAATATGGAGTGGTGGCGTGGTCATATGATAACCTTAGGGGATATGATCCTGATATCATCTAGCATACAATAGAGTTAGCGGAAGGTGCAAATCATGTCCACCAAAAATAGAGGCCAATGAATCCCAATATTGAAGCGCTAATGGCGCAAGAATTAACCAAGCTAATCCAATCACGGATTGTCTTCTTAATCAAGCATAGAACATGGGTATCCAATCTGGTCTCGGTCTGAAAGAAGAATGGAGATATATGTCTATGTGTGGAATTTTGGGACCTAAATAGAGCATCCCTAAAGGATCATTACCCGCTACCTTCAATGGAGTGAATTTTGCAGACGGTGGAAGGATCAGAGATGTTTTCCCTGTTAGATGGCTTCTCTAGTTAAAATCAGATCTGGATCATAGAGGAGGATCAACATAAGACAGTGTTCGCATATGCTAAGATATTGTTCGACCTCTCAAATGCAGGAGCCACCTTCCAGCGGGCAATGGATATCGCTTTTAGCAAACTAATCAACAAGATTATCCTAATCTATTTGGATGATTTGATGGTGTTCTCCAAGTCCAAGGATGATCATTTTGAGCATCTTGAGATGGTGTTCAAGAAATGCTAGGAGTTCAAGATATCCCTAAACCCAAAAAAATGTGTCTTTGGAGTACTGTAAGGCAAGCTATTGGGGCACGTAGTGTCCAAAGATGGAATTTCAATTGATCCTAAGCAGGTGAAACAATCAAAGAGCTTCCCCTTCTAGTCAACAAGAAAGGCATCCAATCATTCTTGGGAAAGGTAAATTTTGTTAAACAATTTATTTCTGATTTTGCAAGAATAATTAGGCCAATCACCATGATGCTGAAAAAGGATCAAACATTTAAATGGACAAAAGAATCTAGAGAATCCTTTGAGAAATTCAAGGATGTTATTTCCTCTGATCCTGTTCTGGTCAATCCAGACTTATCAAAGGACTTCATAATGTATGTATTCAGTAGCAAGTCAAGCATTGCTATTGTCTTAACTCAGAAAGATGACGAGGGCAGGGGAGAACATCCAATAGCATTTCACTCCTAGACCCTAAAGGAATATGAGACAAACTACAACTTTGTGCAGAGGAAAGCACTTGCAATAGTTAAGGGGCTCAAGAAGTTCTGACACCTAATCTCTTGCAATAAGGTGATTGTTTGTGTCACGCATTCTTGTGTGTGTGAATATATCATAGAAGGATAAATCATCGAGAAAAGAGCCAATTAGATCACCAAGATCCTCGAATACAACATTGAGGTCAAGCTTACAAAGACCGTTCGGGGAAGAGGATTGTGTGAATATCTTGCGCACGATGAAGAAATTGCCACCAAAGAAGAACAGTCGGAAGCTAGTCCTAATGAATGAGCCAGATTTCAAAGTTTGTTGGCTGGTGGACAGAATAAGGTTTATGCACATAGGAAAATATTTGTTGGGCCTTCCTTCTCAGAAAAGGAGATTCTATCGACTGCAAAATAGTGGATTCGCTCTTATTGAAGGGATCATGTTCAAAATAAATTTTAATGGCATTCTATTGTGATGTGTTACCATAGAGAAAGCAAGAAGAATCCTCAACACATACCACAGCAATCCTGCGGGCGGGCATTTCTCTGCAAAGACCACTGCAATCAACATCATGTGCACAGGGTACTTTTGGTCGACGCTATTCAATGATTCATACTCCTTCTTAAAGGATTGCACAGAATGCCAATCTTTTGCAGGAAGAAGAAATAATTTTGCAATGCCTCTTAATCCGATAGTGGTTGACGATCCATTCGTGCAATGGGGCCTGGACTTCATTAGAATAATCAACCCAACCTCCAACGTAGGTCATAAATGGATCTTGATGGCCACTAACTACTTCACAAGGTGGACTAAAGCCATGCCACTAAAGAATGCGACAAAGGAAAAGATAGTGGACTTCCTAAAAGAATTGGTGACAAGATTCAGCCCGCCCAAAAACCATCATCTCTGATAACGCCAAAGCTTTCCTAGGCTCTAAGGTAATTCAATTCGCACTTACACATGGCATATTCCTTAAAACATCATCAAACTACTACCCGCAAGGGAACGGCTTAGCCGAGTCAACAAACAAGAATCTAGTCTGACTCCTCAAAAGGATCAGGTCATAATACCAAAGGGAATGGCATAAAAACTTCTGAGTAGTGCTCTGGGAAAACTGCATAAATACTAAGCAAGTCCTCAAGACTTTCTTGTATGAGCTAGTCTATGGAAAAGAAGTGCTATTGCATATCTCTATGGAGATTCCAGCGCTTCAATTGCTAAAATCTCTTGAGGTGGAACAAAACGGCGCAATGGAGGTGCGGCTAGCCGAGTTCCTAGAAGTATAAGAGAAAAGGGAAAAGTCCCTAATACCCATGACTAACCACCAACATGTGGTTAAAAGGTGGTTTGACAAGAAAGCGTCTGACCAAGGTCTAAAATGCGAAGACTTAGTGTTGAAGTTTAATGAAAGGGTTGCGAAGTCGGGTCAGCACGAAAATTTTGACAGCCTTTGGGAAGGCCCATTCCAGATAATTCAATGCAAAGAACATAACGCATATGAGTTAGAAACTATGGAAAAAGAAGCACTGGGAATTCTGGTCAATGGAATTCACCTTAAATTATTTAATTAAAGCTTCCATATCCTACCGATATAAATATGTCTATAGTGCTTTTTCCTTCTTTCCCTTTTGTTTTGTTGGTCGATCTTTTTATTTATTATATGGTTCAAGGCAGAAAAGAATAAGTAACCCATTATTGCAAAGAGTGGGAAAAATAAACTCACAACTCACAAAATAGAAAATCAAACACCCACATGCAAGATTAAATTCATGCATATATGCTAAAAAGGAAAAAGATGATTATATAAAGTTATATTTTCATTATATATATGCTTTAATATTTACATCGCCAAAATGGCTCAAGGGCCACGCTTCTAAAGTATATCGCTATATTTTGGTTCCTTCATATATTCTACGAAAAGCCTTTTCAGGCATGTATACAAAAAATAGACTAATTGCTATAAGTTTTTTTTTTGAAAAAGCAAAAAGAAAAAATAGAGGTCTTCAATCCACAGTATGGGCAACAGCAATGGATGCATCAATAGTAGCATCCAAAATATCTTCGTCAACAGGGGTGTCATCACCACCACCATCATTTACAAGAGCAATGGCTAGAGGCAGAGGGAACACCAGGTTCTTGAAGTCTGTGTACTAGTCGATATCGTAGAACGGCACCGCATTGTATATGCAGAAAAGGAAGTGACAGGCACAAGTGACCCAACTGGAGGTGAAACCCACTTAGAAATGGCAGCCACACTACGATCATGTCCTCTTCAATGAACCTCCTAAGGTCGCTCGTGATTGGGATGCCTCCACCGTATGCAGTGTTTGCTACTACCTCTTTGAGGCCATTTAGGTACTTTGGAAAAATTTCCTTGACTAGACGCAGAACCAATGGCTTGGGAACTCCAATATCCAGTATGGAGGCAACAAAATGCAAGAACACGTCAATGTTAACTCAATATTTGTCCTCATATTCAAGGAAATCCCATCCCAAAACCCATTTCATGGCTATGATAGCCAATGAGTGCTTGTTCTTCATCATCCTTTTCAAACACCTAGTTGAAATATCGCCTAAAATTGTTTGAGACTTATGACAGACTAGCCTAATTGGGGTATTCATGCTGGAAGAAGCTCTATAACTACCTTAAAACTACTATAAACTACCTAGCTCTAGCCTATGGAAACGCTATGCAACTGCTAATGCTAAAATGCTAAGCCAATTACCTTTTACCGACTTTTCTCAAATCACTAAGTGTGATTTTGCTACTGCTTAGGTGCCTATTTATAGAAAAAGCGAGGAAATATGTGATGTTTTTCTTACCATAAACGTGATATTAATCAAGTACCAACTTGAAATTCGTGCCTGAGCTTGCTCAAATTTCCCAACCAATTGTGTCTGCTAAGTACGGCTTGTTGCGTGCAAAACTAATAAGGGCTAATTAATTAGCCTAAGCTGGTGACAGCAATCAGCAGTGTTATGGATGGCCAAATACTAATGTGTCATTCTCCAAGTGTTTTGCTTATTCCAAGGCAGAGCTCATATCTTTTCAAATGTTGATCGCGTCTTTGGCTTAATCATTCCTTTTGGGATATTAATTTCCAATGCATATGAATGCTTAAGCTACTAGCAAAGTGTCGGCTCAAGTTCCAAGAAAATCATATTGTACAATACGGTTGCTAATTGTAATTATGAATTCTTGTCATATCAAAATGGCAAGTGATTCATCTCGCACAAGCCAAAAGGTTGGTGGTACATGTTGAATTAAATGAAAAAAGGTAACTCCCATCTCCACCTTAAGAAAAGATAGCTAAGTATTGCATGTAAGAGGTTTAAGCACTTAAAAGGTTTTTTTTTCAAATATGCTACTCAAAGCGAAAGCAATTTCTAGTGCACAACCGAAGCCAAGTTAAAATTGTAGAGAGGTTCAAGCTAAGCAGAAACTTCCAAAAAATCAAAAATGGCAGAAAGTTCAAACCAAGAAGCATAGGGAGCAACACAAAACTTATTTAAAGCTATGCAAGGAGCACTAGCCATCAATGTCTTTAAAAACATTTCTTATGCCACACCAGGTATTCCAGACAAGCCAAAGTGGGCACACACAGGAACTAGAGAAACCCAAAAGCTATAGAAACCAGACCATAATCCAGGAGGACTGGGATAATATTCGTGATCCCATTCTTGCAAAGAACCCTAAAGGATTGAGGAAAGCAACCTGTGAAAGAATGAAGGTATCCAAAAAGATAATGTCAACAGCAGAGAAAGTATGGTTCAGTGGGCTTCAATATATTATGGTTCAGTGGGCTTCCATAATATATCATCTCGCATGTGCATTATTGCCCAGAAATAGTCAATGCGTCCATCAAAAATTTCAACCCAAGCACCAACACTATAGAGGATCGGACTCTATCAGTTAATATCACCCCGTGAGCTATCTGGAATATGTTGTGTATTCCTGATCATACGCAAAGAAAGATGAAAATAGAGGCATTCACTCCTACAAAAGGGGAAATATATGGAACACAAGGGATAAGGCATTGGATTTTTATAACAAAGAAACCTAAAGGATTGAAGTAGATTAGCGAAAGCCACCAAGGATTCCAACGCAACACGGAGCTTTCAACACAGACTTGCAAGATGCCTTTTCAATGATGACATTTGTTTGCGGTCTAACATTGACAAAGAAGTGCACGTATTTCAATTGGGCCTCGGTTTCCAATTTCGCAGGCAACAATCTTACTTTTGGTATGATTTTGCATAACACCTCTCAAAGGAGATGATAGGGAAAATTAACAATTACCAAGTTGAACGTAAGTTCAGGTTTCCTTCCTATCTTGCCCATATGTTTTTGCATCAAAACCCTGATTTCTTTGATAAACATGTGAAGTTGTCTATTTTTTATGAAAGAAATAGAAGAAAGCCAATTTCTATCTGGACTCCTCTCCTCTCTTCCACTTTCGACTATTATGCATTTTTGAATTATTTCTTGAATCCAATTCTGCAAGATTTTCAAGGAGAGGATGGTATTAATCAGCTCACTTTGACGCAGAAAGAGTATAAGCAGAACTTCATTCCTAGATGTGACTAGTTTTTCATAGAATATTTTACATTCATCTAAATGTGAGGCTTCACCAGAGAACCATTCCTCCTCAAGACATGCATAACAAATTGAGTGCTAGCCTTTGAATTGTTCTAATAGGTTAGCATTATTGATGCTACCTTCTACACAAGAAAAGAAAAGAGGAAGAACTTGTTCATCTATCTAATAAGCTTCAAGACAGTGGCCATGAAAAAAAAGGAGGCGCACTCGTTGTTGCAAGATAAGCTAGCTCATCTAGGGTTGGTAATGATCTGCGACAAATGGAATTACAACCCTTTCAATGATCTACCATATGAACATATCAAAGTAACTTGTAGTTCTTGGTCTTACTAGGAAAAGAGGCGCAGCCCACTAGAGGATGAAGATGAATTATTGGTTGACCTAATCCACATTCCTACAGAAGATAGACTGCCATGGAATAAGTTTGATTTTGTTGTGATGGATTATAATGAGAATTGCAAGATGGGAGCCACCTTGTTCAATGAGTTAAGAAAAGAACAAGAATGGAGTATAGAAAGGATCAGAGCCTTCTGGGTGTATCGCCAAGAGACAAAACAACTGGATACCCCTTATAATAGCATGTCAGATGATGAGCAATTTGATAAGTTGTGGGATGATGATCATCCTGCTTCTAACTCAAGCACTTGTGGAGGAAATGACTCTAATGAAGAAGAAGAGCAGGTGGAGGAGAAAGTTGAGACATCAACGTCCTTCGCTCAGCAAAGGAAAAGGTCCACAAGGCAGCCTACCTATTTTGCTTCAAATGTGTGACTAAATATATAAAGAGCCTTGCAAACACTCACCTGGGCTTCGATAGAAACAAGAGGGTCCCAACAGCAATAGCTAGAGACTGTAGAGACAGATGACTCCCCGACCCCTAAATGACAGTGCATAGAAGCTATTATGGGAGAAGGTTCACAAGAAGTTGTCGCAAGCCAAGTGCTCGCAACAAGCCAAGAGTTTGAAGTAAGTGAGGAGCCAACAACAGGTGGAGCACTGACACGATCCAGTTAGCAGGTAATGTTCGCTCCTTTTCTTACTTTTGAATCTTTAGTATCCTCTATTGTTTCCTTGGCACCCCTTACTACAAGTGTTGGCCCTACCTTCTCTACCTCTACCACAATGTTTGCGGGATTTTTCTCCCAATTCTCCCAAACAAGGCCATCTATCTTAATGCCTCTGCAAACCCTGACACCAGCCGCCACTGCCCAATCTCTCCTTGCCTCTCTTTCTGAAGGCTCAGCTGCCATTGGTACCCCTATTAATACTGCTACCTCAAGTCTAACCCAATATACCCAACAAACGAACTCTACAATGACTACCCGTCACCACGGCAACCAATGAGCCCTTTTGTCGGTTCGCAAACTAAACTTTGGCAAGTCCCTTATTTCTTCCAACACAGTGTTACTCTCCAGAAGAGAAAAACGTAGGGGCCTGCTACACTTACATTCCCTTTTTCCCTACCTCTTGATGCACCTTTTGCAAGCAGGCTAGTTCAATCGCCATCTGAATTCATAGCCCAAGGAGAAGCCACAAAACAAGCACGAGCTCTCAAAATGCAAAAGAAAAAGGCTGAGGACCAAAAGGATGCAAAGTCAAAGGTATATACTATGTACAATGAGGTGCATCAAACACTAAATTTTTCCCCCATGTACCCAAACACCACCAAACCACAAGGGGAGATGTTGCCAAATGATTACATGTATGTTGTGGGAATCGATCTGAGAGTACCCTGACTGCAGGACAAGGTAGAACTCATGGAAGAAATGCAGCGGGTGGTGACGACTGACTTCCTTCGCTTTGGCCGTCAGTTAAATAAAATGGAGGAGCAACTGAAGCTTGTGAAGGAAAGGGTCAGTTTCCTGGAGACAAGGGAGAAATCGCTGGAAGCAGAAGTTGCACGCTTATCAGAAAAAGCATGGGAAAAAGAATTTGAGCTGAACAAACTCCAAGAAGAACTCAAGAAGTCCCAATCTGTTGATCCCACCCTGATCAACGAGTTTTGGATGAGGAACCAAGAATATCAGAGCCAATTGGCCCTGGTGGAGCAGAATCTACAACAAAAATATTAAGAGCTATCATCTCAGCGCGCTCAACATGAGCAGAAATTAGAAAAAAATAAGATAGACTTTGAGGGCCAAAAAGCCCAATTAGAAAAACAGCTCCAAGAGATGAAGTCTTCTCTTGACACAAAGTTGGAAAACCAAGCCTGAGCCAAGGAAAACTAGTTTAAGGAGCTAAGTAACATTAGGGAGAAATTTGCATCCACAAAAAAGAGAATTGTAGAATTAATAGAGGATGTCAACTCGAAGGATGCAAAGATTTCCCTTCTAAAGAGCACTCCCTAGGCCCTTGTTGCACAGCCAGACCTCATTCCAGTAGCTCAACAATTATACATTTCATACTGGGAAAAGGTTAAGGCCTTCTCCCTAACACTAAAGCAAACACTCTGATATATGTCAGAGGCAACAAGCTTGAGTTGGGAGGTTCGCGGAGCCATTGAGCAATTTTTACAATTCATCACGGAAAGGGTCCCTGAAGCAAAGGATTTGCTAAATAAGCTATACATGGTCTCTGATGAAAATTTAGCAAAGGCAAGGATTGAGGATCAGAATGTTGCTGCCAAGATGGCAAATAAATTTATCCACTACCACTCGGCCATCCTGCATACTAATGCCCATGTAGCTACTTTGAATCAGACTATGGATAGCATATGGAAAAAAAATTCTTGGCTAACTGAGATGGGCATGCCATCCCCGTTTCTTGAAGATGAATTAGTTGCCATAGCTGAGCAAATTGCAGAGAAGATTGAAGAAAAGGAGCAGGACCCTACCATTTTCCAGAGTTTCAGCCAACCTCCTACTACAGAAGACATTTAAGGTGTTATACATCTAGTTGCATGGCTACTTTTTCATTGCGATTCAGGCGCCGATTTGCCTAAGGTGTTGCCTTATAAAGAAATGCCCGACCTAAGCGAAGTGCAAGAGAATCTGAGCAATATATCAAAAGCATATGAGGATGATTGGCTTCCCTTACAGGAAGCCCTTTCTAAGCTTTGAATCTATCATCCTATGGAACGCGCTCTGGTCTACGCACCAAAGAAAAATTTTGGTTCCTCGTTCCTCAAGCCAAACGCCCTTGATAGTCACCAAAAGTTGTGAATATAAAATTCATCAAGCTCCCTTTGGGTTTTGTTTTTTGCTAAGTACCGGCCAATGCCTCGAATGAACATCATCGGCCCCTTTTGATAAACGACCATCGGCCTCCACCATGTTTCCAATTAGTGCTATCTAAAGGAATTCTCTCCTTTTCTCTTTTACCAGCCCCCGCTATGCTCCCACATGTCTTCACCATGAGCTATTTTTAACTACTTCTCTTCACTTCCTCTTCGAGCCCCGCCTGCGTGCCACGTAGCTCCCATTTGTGTAAAGATTTGGTGGGCCCCACAAGCAACGTTTATAGTAAACATTGCTGCTACATGTCATCCCAGCACAAGCTTTGAATGAAGGGAGGGGAGAATGAACCACAGGTTGCACCATGCTATCATCTATCTCCTTGCGAATGCTTCTTCAACAAAAAGGATGGAGCAAGCTATGGGTTGCATTATGATGCTATCTGTTCTAACTACCTATACTGGGTGGTGACACTTGTCTTCTCGGGACTATTATGAGACCACTATTATCATTCGCAGGGGATGCACCTGGATGGGGAGCGACCAAATGCTATGGCTTGAATATTTTTCAGTTGCAATAGCCAAGGGAATCATTGCTACTGCATCATTGCTTAGGATTCAAAATATTTTCAGTTACTACTCGCCAGGCAATGGGAATGTTGGGTATATATACTGCTCTTTGCTTCTGAAGAGGGGTTGGGGGTTAGAGGTTAAAATTTTCTATGAGTTCTGAGAGTTCAAGAATTATAGAATTTTAGAGACACCAGGCCTTTTTATCATTATTAGATTATTGCAGAAAGACTCACAGACTGTGCCATTATTTGTCCTTTCTATTTTTCTCAAGCTATTTAATTAACTTTATATTGTGCCATTATTGTTTGAATGGTTCATTTCCATAACTTCTATAATTTGAATGCAAATTTGTTGGTTTAGATCATGTCTTTGACTCCTCTTTTCAATGAATGGGTGTGAAAATTATTTTGTCATTTAATGTGTTGTTCATGCTTCAATCTTTATTTTTTGTCATTCTAGGACATAGTAAATTGTTGAACGGGCCCTTAGATCATATCCAAAAGATAGGTTTATCGTGCCTTTATCTAAATTTTGGCGCATTGCCTTAGTTAGATCCTTTATTTTTATATTTGCTTCCTTTTCCCTTTCCAAAAAACCAATTATAGAAGAATTCAGCTTCTTTAAAAATCCGTAGGTCACTCAGTTTAGCGCAATATGTCTGCCATAAACTGAGTTTCCCACAAAGGGTTGTTACCTTGCCAATTTTTGGCATCAACAATTATAACACTTGAAAAATACAAAGGATTGTAAGAGAATGAAAGTACACCTGAGTATTATGAGAATTTCAATGTTAATCACTTGCATGTATATGAGGGTGATGAATTCTTCCAATATGATCATGAAAACCAGTGTGTTGTTTGGAAAAGGTGTGATGTCCACCTTGCATAATGTTATAATGTAATTTAATATTATTTGTGGTGCACCTAGGTGATCTAACCTGATGTGTGCATCACATGGGGTTAGCATTCTTGGGGCCACTTTATGTGTTATATGAAACATTGTGATAAATATTTAATTTGTGGTTACATATTGTTGCAAGGTGTGTGCCCTTGGTCTCCTTGTGTTGTGCAGCGCAGTGCTTAGGTTCATGACATGGCTTAACCGCCTCCCATGGATTCATTAACTCTAGGGGTTGTATCGAGCATTAACAGGTTGATCTTTTGGTTCAATGGAAATCATCTTTCCAAAAATTGATATCAAATCTTGAGTCACAAGTTCAAACCCCTCACTTGCACTGGGGGGATTGTTGTAAGGTGTGTTCCCTTGGTCTCCTTGTGTTGTGCAGCGCAGTGCTCGAGTTCATGACATGGCTTAACTGACTCTCATGGATTAAATTACTCTAGCGGTTGTATTAGGCATTAACATGTCAATATTTTGGTGAAACGACAATTGTCTTTCCAACATGTATTGGGTAAATATTTAATATTGGGAAAAATTAGTACCAAAAATTAAATGTGGAGGTTAATTGTTTTGTAAGGTCATGGCATTAGTCACATGGTTTATGTAATACAACTTGGTGGTTTTGTGCAAGCTTATGTTAGATAAAAGCAAGCACATGGTTAGTTGTCTAAGGTTATCTATTTTGGGGGTTGGCTTGTGTAAGAATCTCTTATAGGTTGTACATGTGAGGCATTGAAGCATGTCATGGGATTTGTGGTTACTTTTTTGTTCATATAGAGAGCTTGTGATTCAAAAGTGTTCATGAAGACTTTGAAAGTGTATTATAATGATTTCATTGTTGAATAATACATGAGTGATGGATGCTTCTGGAGATTTGGTTTTCTCTCTTGAGGTTTTCTCATGGTCATCTTGTGTCATCTTTGTTGGTATGTTGTCTATACATTTGCATATGGATTCGGAATACTTGTTTACATAGATTTCTCTATTTCAGTTATGTGAAAAATTTCATGTATGGTTGAAAGTTTCCTTTCATTTGATATCAAATTTTGTGGCACAGACAGTTGTTGTTGCACCAAAATATCAACCTATTAATTCTTGATACAACTACCAAAGTTAATGAATCCACTAGAGGAGGTTAAGCTATGTCACGAACCCAAGAATTGTGTTGCACATCACAAGGAGACCAAGGGTGCACACCTTGCAACAACCCCCCCCAATGCAAGTGATGGGTTTGAACCCGTGACCCAAGATTTGATACCAATTTTTGCATAGACGGTTGCCATTACAGCAAAAGATCAATATGTTAATGCCTGATATAGCTTCCAAAGTTAATGAATCCATGGGAGGTCATGAACCCAAGCGTTGCACTGCACAACACAAGGATACCAAGGGCACACACCTTGCAACAAATTCATGGTTGTGGTTGGTATAACTCTTGTTGGAGAAGATCTAGTTCAAATTTGAATCTAGGACTTTGCATGAAATAATGAATACATTGCAAGGTATCAGGGTTTTAAGCGGGTTGTTTTTGTAGATATGGGTTTATGAATCTTTGTTGGAAAAATGGTTTTTTTTTTTTTGTGTTCACCATGAGGGTTTTGTAGGGGAAGTTTCATAGATAACCCCTTGGGACAAAACAAACTTCATCGTTGTATCCAAAAGGTCTGAGAGATGAACATGACATAACATTTGGCCTATTTTGGTTATTGATAAAAATGCAATTTTTTTCCTCCTAGCCATGTCATACAATCGTACAATGATACTATTTCATCTATAGAAGGAAATTTTTAAAAAAATACATTGAAAATAAAAAATAAATTTAATTAGAAGGGGGAGTAGAGAGTTCGCATACCCCACACCACCCCCTACCCTACATAAGTTGCATGACCTATTGATAGGTCTATTGGCGTTGTCATCATCATTAGCATTGTTGGTTGGCAATCGCCCCCTTGTTGATAGGTTCCAACACTGGTGGGGCTAAGCCCCCCAACCTAGGTCCTCAATCCCATGGGGGACTGGCCCTTATGCCACTCAACCCCCCTATGAGGTAAAACAAAAAATTGAACCTGCTTTGAATGATATTTTAAGTCTACCACCTACAATATCACTTGAGCACCACCAACATGCCACTACTGGTAGTGGGACCACCTAGGGGCTGCCAACCTACCACCTACTAGCCAAATTGGAGCATTTTCTTTGGAGGGAATAACTTTCACCCAAAGAGTCTATTTGTCGACTTCTTATAGTTGTTGGAAAGGTATTTTTAAGAACTACGTTATGATATCAAATTTTTTTCTATAGTTTTTGTTTTGATAGATAAATTCATGTTGGAAGTCATATGTTCTTTTAGACTTGGAGAGGTCATAAATTGTGCATATAGAGTTGGATTTTGGACTTCTTATAGTTGACAAAAAGCTTGTTCATAACACTAAATAGTGGGCTAGATTTAGAAATATTTTAGCATGCTTTTTTTATTTATATCTAATATTTTTATGGGTTCTTGTTGATTATGGTAGTTTTATGTGCTTGTGGCAAATTAAATCTTGGTGATTTAGTGTTTGATTCATTGTACACTCACATGTAAATATTTGATTACCCTCATTTGACATGCTTATCATTATATTATTAAAATTATATGTTGCATTGTGAGCTCTATGAGTTGTGTAATGTTGTAGGATGTATATACTTACAAGTTGCATATTTGACCCAGATGTGGGTTGTTTGTACCCATAAAGTTTTCATTGTTGTTACATATTCATATTTTTGTCTTGGTTTGGTCACTTATTTTGTTAGTTTTTGTATCATTTTGAGGTGGGGAGATGATGTTACTAGGTGCAGTCATGATGTGGGACCTATGCTTATTAACTATGCGTGACACGATGGGAGTTTGATGCTCATAAATTTAGTACTCATCATGATGTCATGGATGTTTTTTGAGCCTTTGGGACTTTTAAATGACATGATTACTTATGTAGGTGCATTTTTGGTGGTGTTAGATTGATTCTTTTTTGTTTGTGGTGGTGTATCTTCTTGTTTGAGGATCATGGTTTTACTTTTCCTCTTAGGATCTCTTGGTGTTACAATCGAGTTCTTTGAAATTGTGTAAGGAAATTTGGTTGATCTTTAGTTAGCAAATAGTTATTATGATGTCGTGGATATCTTGATTACACTATTCATTGGGAGCTTATGACAGTGATGGTTTGGCGGTTTTGTATCTTCTTGGTTTTGGAGATCATGATTTTACTCTTCCATTTGGGAGCTCTTGGTGTTGAGTTATTTGATCATGTTGGGGAAATGGACAATCTTCATTTAGGATATGGTTATCATAATTTAATGGAGAGATTGGTGTCATGGTTTAGTGGGAGCTTGTAGTAGTGGTGTTAGATTCATAATTTGATGGAAGATGCTCTTTTGTAGTGGTTTTTGGCGTCATGGAGGAGCTCTTGGATCTTATTTCCTATGCAGTGAGAGTTCACTAAAATATTGGGTTCTATTGACAAGAGATGGTTATCTTCATATGGTTTGTATATGTTGTCATCTTGGCACCATGGAGGACTCTTGAATTCTTTGGTTGAGGTGTTGATGCGATGTGAGAAAATGTATTTAGGTCCTAAATCGTACCTTTGTTGATATTACATTAGAGAGGAATCAAAATTGATCACACAATACCACTTCACTTTTATCCTCAATAGAAGAGCCAAAATGGTAAATCAAGGTTTTGGTTCCTCTTTTGGGGTTTTGTTGGGTTGATTAGATTGATTAGGACTTGAACTCATTTGATTATTTCAATTATGAATCTACAAAAAATTGATATGATTTTAGAAAAGTATAGAATTGCAACATATGAATTGATGATAGAAGAGCAGAGTGCAAAGATAGGGGAACTTGGCATGTAAACTAAGGTTGAAATTACTTGGACAAGGGTGGTGGTGCCCTAGAATGAGAATGTTACTATCTATAACATGTGAATAGGTCTCACTAGGTTATAGTCTATAGGTTCTTCCCTCCTAGACTTAGCTTTGGAACTTCATTTGATGATGAATAATTCTCGTTTCGCTAATTTGTTGAAGTAATAGGCTTGAATGCTTGATCTTGCAATTAGGTCTTCAATATTCTCCCAAATCCACTTTAGATATGTTGTCTACAAAAAAGACAGGGGAGAAAGGGTTGTTTTATATAGGGGCTTGCCTATGTCAAACCTCATTTTGGTGTTTCCACCTTCACAACGACTATGATGATGTAAAGAGTACTTACCCTCAATTGGGCAGAGGAAAATGAATAAAACAAGTGATAAATAATAAGTGTTGCAAATTACCACTTAGATTTGCTTTTCTTGATGGACTAAATTCATGGTACTCATCTCATACAAGGAGAATTGAATGCTTTATTGAAGGTATTATAATTGTTAGTACTCACTATAAGGCATTTCTAATGTTTGATCAACTTGGTGTTTATGAGTGGATACACAATTCAAAGGATAGGTTCCTAATTGAGCAGTTCAGCAAACACTCACAAAGGATTCATTAAATTATCAACCAAAGATAGTAATATTTTAACAGTGTTGGCACTATATGTGCATTCAAGGATCCTAACTACACCCTATATCGATGAAACATAGGTGGTTACACATGTAATAAAAACTACAAAGGCTGAAAAGGAAAGTCAATCATCAAATTGTAAAATAGAGGAAATAACATAATATTTTTCTTATGTTATGATACCTTTGGCTTAATACTATAACTACTAACTACTAAGAATGAACCTTACAACTAATTGATACTACTGAATTTTTACTCCTAACTTCTCAACTTCTTCGGAGATTGACTCAACGTGTTATTACAGAATGTAATTCATGTTACAAAATATCATTTATGGAATTTGCATACATACAAGTGAGAATTCAAATAAATAGACATAGTAATGAACATATAATCTAGTACAAAAACAAAAATGGGTTGGTAGGACCTTGATTGGCCCTTGCTCAAGTTGTTATGCCCACAGGAGATATAAAATATGCACTACTGATCAACAATTCATAATAGTAAATTGAAATTCCTTTATTGCATAAAAACTAAACTTCTCATAGTATGACAAGAGTCTTCAAAATATTTCTCATTCAGAAGTACATATCCATTACAACTAAATAACATAAAACTAACAACAATAAAGTATTTTTTGGTAAAACAAAAACAAGAACTTAGCAACTAGATTTGTTCCTCAACCATCAACCCCAATATATAGGCTTGAGAGGAGTTATATTCACACAAGGACTAAAAATAGAACTTAAATGCATACGTCCACTCTCCCTCAAGAATAGGGAGAGGACTAGTCTTTGTAACTAAAAACCATAATTGAAAAACATAGAAGAAGAGAAGTAAAACTAAAACTCTTCCCTAACAATGTGACAGAGATGTGCCCCATGAAAATTGTCACATCATGGCTTTCCTTATCAAAGTAGACTCCTTCTTTCTCCTGTCATCTTATTTGGTGATTTGGTGACTCATGGTTGACCATTTCAATGGTCTCTTTCATTACTTCCTAGAGCTATCATGTTTTCAGCATTCTGGATTCTCCCCTACAACTACCTACGATCCTTTTGCTAAGGGATGGCAATCTAGTTGCTATGGGCTACAGTTCTTCTAGTTGCAAGAGGTTAGCTTCATATAAAGTATACACATCATTAACAACCATGAATTAATCATAGACTCGTACTGAATCTCATGAATATTCACACATCCATACATACAATTACCATCATACCATAATTATATTTCAACATACTAAAGTTGGTTTAAGATGCATGAAAGATATAAAAGATGTATAGTTTTAGGATTGTTTGTGAGTTCTTAGCAGATTGAAATTCTAAAATACGTAAACTTGTCGGGTGAATATTTTGTAATCACTTGATTAATTACAAAATGGTTGTTTCAACCACAACTATGATGAGAAATTAATCTCTCTTCTCAAAAAGGGGAGGCTCCCTTCTTACTTCTCTCTAAACTAACTAGTAACTAACCAAGATTACATACACTGAAACTATTCATTGGGTGTTACAATCATCCTTTTCTCTTATTTCAGAAAATAATTTTCTTTCTTACAATAATACCATCATGATAATTAACTCACTTCAAAGCATTATTTAGAGCAGTAATTACCAATATATAACTTGACTAAACTTAAGAGTAATTAGAAAGAATCAGTGTGTTTCGTTATCTGAAAACCCACAAAAGCTCAAAGACTTTTGTCGCTTCCAATGATGATTCAAAAATATAACAAGTGTAGCAAGTTGCAACTCAAGGGCTTCAGCGAACAACACCAAGAGATCCATAAAAAAAAAGCCAATAATCACAACTCAAAGACTTCAATTTATTAACCAAGTTTATACACAAACACTTAAATCTCCAAACACAATATTGTAGCTCAAAGACTATCAATATCAAATCTGAATTCCCTTCAACAATGAAATATCATGCCACTTTATAAACTAATTTCAAGAAAATGTCATAAGAAAGACGTAAGAATAATCTTACACATAACCAATATGCTCCAAAACAAAGGTTAGATGCAAATCTGCCTCTTTTATTGATTAATTTTTGATATGCACACTCAACACAAAGATTCAAGTATGCTTCTCAAAATGGGCAGCATTATGCTTCAAAAGATCAAAAGGTCCTTTACAAAAGAAACTCTCTCATATATATAGAGAAGAGTTGAGAGTTAATCTAGGAAAGCAATAACTAATTTGACTTATTCAACAACACTATCCGATTTGATTTAGGACTCGTGTTGTTTTTACATGTAATTACATATTGATAAAAGACATGTAAAATATCAAAAACTAATTACATAAGCAAAAATGTTGAAAAATAAACTATGGGAAAGACATGTCCATCATTCTCCACTATCGTTCCCCAAAAATTCCTCATATTTCTTCAAGATCACCTGGACTTTTTCATTATGAGGACCTAAAGTATGCTTAGAGATAGCAAGAACTTTTATTATTGGGCTCTTGATGGTGTCGCAAGCTTTCCTATGCCTTTCGAGAAATACCTTGAGATTATCTAGGGTGAGTTGAATGTCTAGCAATTTTTCCATCGAAGCCACTAAGAAGGCTTGATCTTCAAAGTCCTTATGGATCATGGATGTGAACTCCTAGATAACTTCATCAAAGCGAAGGATTTTCTAATTGTCATCAAGTAATTTGTGAGGTAGTTCCTCAATTATATTGACAAGATTTAAATCTCTGTCTTCACTGACTTCCCAAGATGCTTGCAAGTCTTTGATCAAACCTTTGATGGAATGTATCTTATGTCTCATTGTCTCCTTCACCTCAACAAACATCTCTCTATTGGGAATTATCCCAATATCTACTAACGCGTTGAGCTTTAGTTGTGAACATCTTAATCCAAGCTTCTAGACTGGCCTCTATTTTTTGTTGCTCTTGGGAAAATGTATCAATAGTTTTATCCAACTTTGATCTTACATTTTCCATATTCCCCATTCTTTCAACAGAAGATTCCAAAAGTTGTGTCCCTTGTGCTATCATCCTGTCAATAAAATCACCCACTGCTCTACCCCTAGAAAGAGCTTTTTCTACCTTCTGTATGACATGATCTTCAATGTTGGTTGCCACAAGCTCTATTGACTCTAAAGATTGGGTAATCTTCTAGAGTACTGAAGTTAACTGCTCAACTTTGGCCTTGTACCAATCTTTGACCTTCTTTACCTTATTAAAATTTTCAATAAGAGAATTTAATGTTGACTGTGCATCTGCCTTGGAACTTTAATGGGTTATTTTACCAACTCAATCCTTGTAATGGAATACTTAGAAATATCAGCTTCCTCAATAGACTTATCCAAAGGAGGTTGTGCCACTTCAGCATACTTGCATCTTGCTTTATCCACCAGCAACCTAGAAAGAGTCTTTAGCTTCTTTTTGGATTTTTTCTGTATAGGTGCCAACTATCCAAAGTCAAAGTTGTCTAGGAAGACAACTTGATTCTTTCTCTTAGGTGTCTAGATCTGTAGCCAAGGTGAAAAAGGAGAATAACTCCCTTCAATTCTTGCAGTCATTGTCAGAGTAGAAGGGGTTGCAGTCATAAATGTAGTGGTAACAAGTGGTGGGGTGTTAGTCAAAATTGCTTCAAGAATTCCCCCACATGTCACATTTTGCATAGAATCTGACATAAAATTATCCAAATCTAAATGTGAAGTTACATAAAAGGAAGGAGAATACAAACTTGGAATACTAGAAGGTGAAACAAAGGTATTCTCAAATTCATTCCTAGGGCTATCAAAAATGGATCCCAATGTTGGGGATGAATGAATGGAATGAATAGAAATAGTAGGTGTAACAGAAATGGTAACATTAAAAACAATAGAGGTTGATGGTAAAGGTTATTCAATATTAGCAGCAAGAGTAATGGTTACAAATGGCAAAAGTTGATTTTCAGAAGTAGCGGGAGGAGTAGGGGTAGCAACAATGGGAGAATAGGTAACGGGAGCATCTTCTGGAATGTTCTCCTATGGAGACTCCTACACTTCCTCATCTTCTTTCTCTTCATCTTGAGCTAACTCCTCCCCTGTGGTGTTGGATGGCCCTTAAGTAGTTTGAATTTCACTCCCTTTCACAACAAACTTAATCTTTGGTCTAGGAGCTCTACTTGAATTAGGCACATATCCCCTGTTCTTTGAGATTATCTCAACTTTCCTACATGAATGTCCCTCAGGTTCTCCCTCCTCTAATCCAGTATTCTCCAACCATCTTACATTGATTGTCTTTTTACAATTATCTGGATCTTGGTCATAATGTGCCTACGCCTTCTCAATTGTGAAATTTAAATATTTGTCAATGCTCAAACACTGAAAGATTAGATCAAATAACTTTGCATCAAGCCTAATCACCACATTCCCATTAGCATCTCTAACACTTCTATCATCTTTGTTCTAGTACATGGCCAGTATAAGTACAAACTCAGGATTGTGTGCAGAAACTGGGAATGATGACACTAATTGAATGTTACTTTCAACTATGTATCTCATCCCTTCGGTCAAAGGTTGATTCTTGGTCCACTCCACAACTCGGGCATATCCACATGTCCTATCTCAGTATCCTTAATTTCATCGATGTTGGAAGACACCGTGGTCACCAAGAAAACCCCCTAATACTTATACTTCATGGATTTAGTTTTTCTTAGAGAAGGCTAAAATATTGATGGAGTTACTTTTTCTAAAGTGAAACTGCAGCAAGAAGGTAAAAAATTCCCAGTTTTAGAGAAAAACAGGGTAATATGCGCTGGTGGGAAAAATTTGAGCTATTGTATATGCTTGAAGGGTTCAAGCGCAAAGGTGCTGAAAAACTGAGTAGATGTGGGTGAACTAGCAACTTGGATGTGAAGGTGAAAAATTTCTAAGTGTTAGCATGAAAATTTGTATTTTGGTGTAATAGAGCTAAAATTTAACGCTTTTGCATGTGCTTTGTTGATTTGGGTGTAAAGGCGGTGAAATTATGAGCCTTTACATATATTTTTTTAATTTTTGTGCAGGTGTGCTAAATTTTAGCACTCCTACACAAAATATTTGGATATAACAAAATGTTGTAAGGGTAGAGAAATTCTCCACCCCTACACGGGGTAAGACTTGTCTAATGCAATGTCAAAAAAATTCACCAACCTTGCATAAGGTAAAACATGACCAAGTGTATAAGCATGGAATTTCCCCGCCTTTACACTTGGATTTGAACTTTGATGCGAGGGAGGTAAACATCACTGACCTAACACTTAGAGGTAATACTTGTTAAGTGTGAGCGGTAAATTTCACCACTTCAACACTTATGTTTGGATTGAACTAGCATGCACCGACGGTGAAATTCATCATTGTTACATGCTAATTTTGTATTATTTTACTGTGTTGGTCGGGGTTTAAAACCTGACCAACAACATATGAGCATCTTATGTTTTAATCTCGAGTCAGGGTAAAGTCTCGACAATACATGTGGTTGTTAATTCTTCTGTGCAATGCGGGTTTTAAAACCTGTGATGCATAAAGGCCTCATGTAGTTGTTTATCAGTAAATAATACCCGAAGCACAAGAATATTGTGATGGATAGATATCTGTAACCCATCTAAATGGAGGGAAAAGATCAAACCTTGCATATATAACAATGAAAAATGTGGGTGAGTCAGTAAAACACTCAGCTTCATAAGAATGGTTTATGGGGTTTACAAACCTAAATAGGGGAAAACCCTATCAGGTTTTCAAATAAATGCTAGGTCATGGAAATAATTGAAGAACAACAAACTAAAAAAATTGAAACATAAAATCTCATAGTACAAGAATAAATAAATAAAACATTGACCCAAACCCTATTTACAAGCTATATAAAACAATGAACCAAAAATAGAGAAAGCGGTAAGAATGTACATACCTATGAAAATGCAGATGAAGGAGTGTAAAACCCAATGTAGACTCGCCCAAATCCTTGCAAAAATCAAAACCCAGAAGTTTGAAGGAGATAATCAAACCAAGGACGAATTCAAACAAAGGGAAAGACTAAAACAAAACTAAAAAGGATAAAAACAAATTTAAATCCAACTAGCAATAAAAACCCATCATAAATACACGTGCAAACTTAAGATGAAAAGGCAGCACAATTTTTAACAACAATGCACAAGAAAAGTATTTAGTAAAAGGACATGCAAGGGCGCTTTAATTCAGTGCTCCTACATGTTTTGTTTTTGTAACTTTGTAACTTTCTCCCTTTTGTAAATTTTGAAAGGCGGAAAGAGGAAAATGCTTAAAATAAATTTTTGAGGCTCGAGGCCATGCATGAGGGTAAGTATGGTTTTCCTCGTTTTACGTGCTTAGAGAACGTAGGCTACGAAATAGACAAGTTTTGTAGGGGTTATCCCACAAATTAAGTGAAATTGAATTTGAGGATAACCAAACTAAATGGAAGAAAACTAGCTATTATCTACACCCATCATTCCCCCCAAATAAAGTATGTGCTTGTTCTCAAGAAAATTTTAAGCTCAAAGGTTATACTACAGAGCTATTTCCCCGAAATATGCTACAATATCAACTCCCTTTGTCTATCTCAAATAGTATCCTTTTTGACACGAAAGCTTTACCAACCTTATATTCTCTACTGCTTCATCTTCCCCATGTTTCTTCCCTATCCAATGTGGTACTAGAAAGAGGAGAATAGGTGGATGAAAGGTGAGTGAAAACCATTTAAGTCCATTATCCCTAGAAATGTCTATGTACTTATGGAATCTTCTGATAATGGCTACAAAATTATACAAGGAGTGTGGCTCCTTTTTCTTCAACTCAAGGGTTAGCTCTTCCCATCTCTTTTAGAAAAACTTGATGGCTTGATTAATAGGTCATGTAGCTAGTTGCTTCATTCCTATATAATCATGTTCTCTAATACTCATTATCTTTCTTCCCACACCTCTGTAATCTAGAAGTTCTAACCACTGATCTATGACTACATTGGGATTCACTGATTCTTTTCTAAGCTGTAAAGTAATATATTTTTCTTTTTCATTGTATTCTTATAAAAAAATTCCCCTTTTCTATTCATTTATGATGTAGGAGGCCAAAGCTCTGATTTGTAGGTCTCCCACAAACATCAATGGATCCCATTCAATCTCATCTAAGAGAATAAAGTTATGCAAGTAGAACTCACATAGCTGGTCATGCATGTCTGGTGTAGAATCAAAGAAAGTATCTAAAAACATAAATTTTCTATTCATGGAAATTGGAAGATCATTAATCAACTAGCTGAACTAAAAACAAAAATATTTTTCCTGCAGAAACAATGCATAAACCCTTGCAGTGGTATGCATTTCAACAACTGTGTTGTTTTATCTACCATCATCTTAATTTTACTTTCACCTTTTTCACTTTTGTCTCTTATTGTTCAAGTGCCTTGGTGTGATTGGATTTAATTCAACTTTATCCTTCTCCCAATCCTTCTTCTTTTGAGAGAACTCTTCAATTCTTTTCCACAATTCAACACCCAAGGACACCACATTTGGCCTAGTGGGGGTTCTGACCTAAGGAATCGGGTCTTGAGATACTAGTTCCTTGTTTCTAGCTTCTACCATAGAAAGTTGTGCAAGTACCTCCAATTTAGACACATTCTCAAACATATGGAGTTTCTCATCCAAATACTTAATTATTGCATCCCTCTCACTATCCCTTTTCTAATGTGTTTTTAACAATTCTTCCATTTGTTTAATTATTTCCATTGCTTCTTGCAACTCTTTGTTAATATTTCTTTGTTAAATAAAAATTTCTTCATCTTTTTCCAAAAATTGATCATCCTTTGTTGCATGTGTATTCAAAACTCTCTAAAATAGGTCTTCTTGGGGATCTCCTTCTCATTTTATTTGCCACAAAAAATTCTCAGAATCATATTCAGAGGTACTAGTAAAATACTAAGGTTGTCCAAAAGGTTCCTTTACCTTATCACTAGAGGCATTCTCAGAATATTTATTTGTTTCTACCATTATAACATCCTCTTCTTGATTTTTAACCGATCCTCTCATGGCCCCTTTTCTCTTTAGGCAATGTGATCGCCTCTTAGGTTGTCTAGGTCCCTTCTTCCTTTTTGCAGGTGCAAAAGAAGAGGCTCCACTTTTCCTTTTCTTGCCTTTTTGTGATTTTCTAGAAACGGGGTTTCTTATTTTTCCTCTATTGTGGGTTGCTCAGAAAAGGCTACAAGTTGTATTTCCTACAAGCTTTTCTCCTTTGGCTCTCTTGTGTTGTGGGTAGGTGATGCAATAGGGGAGCCAGAGGGTATTTCCCTTTCTAGAACAACAAGTTCTATTATTTCTAGAATAGCAAGTTCTTCAAGGATATTGTTGATATTGTTACAATTAAGAAAAAATTCCCTAGAAACATTTGGAAATTGAGTCAGGTAAGACTCCTCTTTATCAACAGTGTAACCAAACAAAATTGAGACAATGTTGTATTGCTTTGTTTCCTCTTGTACTCAAATGACATTCTCTTTAACATATTATACAAGAAATTAGGGGCATTCACATGCCTACCATGGAAAAGATGACTCAATTATTTAAAATGAGATGTGTATAACAAATATTATTTGTCATCACATTTCAATACTTAACTACATAGGAAGCAACTAAAGCCCAAATCCAAGATAAAGATAATCGTTCAATACCTTGAGAAGAGGAATCCAAGTTTTCTCCTAGTTGTCTAAGTTCATCCCTTGCAGCAATAACATTTTCCCTAACTGGAAACTATTCTCCTATCCTTGGCAATCTGGATACTTCAACTATGAAAGCTTTTGAAGCATCTACCCTTAAGCCCTTAACAATTGCTTCATCATTATGTAATGTGGCTATAAATTATTGGGTCATAAACTCATTAAACTTTGTGAGCTTCAAAAATAACCCTAACCAACCAACTTGCTGGAAAATGGGTAAAATTATCCTATCCTCCAACAATTAATCATGTGTCGCTGGTTCTCTATGTATTATATCACCTCCCATGGTATGCTTCAGTAATTGAACTCCTCAATTCTACCATGTTCTTGTTCCACCACCTGAATTAACCACTTCTACTATGCTAAAATGTTTTTTTTGGATTTGTACTATGCTAAAATGTTGTTCTTATTCAAATGCACTTTTTAATTTAGTTGTTGAGAACCCTTTCCTCTCCTCTAAACTTTGTCTTTTGAAAATGGAGTAAAACAACATAAAGGTTTTGCAAAGAGTTTTTTTTTATAACCAAGAAAAATAAGGAATACCCCTCCCCCCAACTAAAGATACTAAGTGTCCTCACTTAGTGGATATGGTTTTAGTGGAGGGTTAGATGAAAAGCAGTGGAAAATCAATTAAGATATGTAGCATGCATGAATGAACTATAAACATACAGAAAAATCAATAATCGGCTATGATAATTATGATAAGTTAATGTGTAGTGTACCTGTAGGAATTGGTTGAAATGAAATTCAGCTCGTGTGAAGTAACAGATGAATGTCTCTAGTGTGATTTGAAGTCACTTACCTTGATTGCAATGAATTTTGTGCAGTGGTAATTTGAAATGAATGATATCATATATACGTGACACCTGGAAAATGATGGAATGAAAAGGCTAAAAAGTGTACGGAATAGCTGATGTGAGATTAATTGCATGGGACACTATAATCGATAAAGGTGGTAGGATTGCTATGTGTGAATGGATGTAATAAGTTATCCATAATGGAAATTGAATATGTATGGTTGCATGTATGAAAGGATAGGTTATGAAGTGATAGATATGTAATTAATGTTGATGGTGATATGAAATGACTGACTAACAAGTGCTTCGGGCTCATGCAATAATAGGTCCCTTCTATAAGTTTATCACCTAGAGGTGTGATGTTGCAACTCCCTGTTGCTTTTGTGATTGTCTCAAAAAATGAATATTGTCGATTATTACCTGTGTAGTGTGTGCACGTGAAATATGTGAAAATTATACATATGGAACATCAATGGGCGAGCTATGTAGCTCGTCTACTGATTCATTTATAGAACGGGTTGTCTCTATTTATGAATTTTTAATTGTAGGTTCAAATTATTGTTGTAATGTAAGAAGGAAGTCATCCTTCTACAACGGTTTCTTATAAAGCTTCAATATGTATCTATTAACAAGCAATGAGAACCTTACTTCATCAATTGTTTGTAGTTGCACTGCTCCATTAGGAAATACTTGATTTATCTCATATGGACCAAGCCATCTGGTTTGGAGTTTCCCTTTGTAATCTTTATATCTGGAGTCATAAAGAAGAGCCCAATCACATGTACTAAATTCCTTTGTCTTAATAAACTAATCATACCAACAGATTCTTTAATTTTGAATAACTTTAGTGTGGTGTATGGCTTCCATTTTGATTTCATCTGTGGTCTCATGTAACAGTATGAATGAAGAAAATTCACAAAATAAATGCATTGCACTTTTGATTATGAAATTTTCAGATTTAATATGTCATACTGTGTTTAAAGCATTTCTAAGTTTTAAATGGATTTCAATTTTTTTAATTTTCAATAGATCTTATTGAGAAGTAAAAAAGAATAATACTAATATAAATTTCTTTGTATGTGAAGGATCAAATCGAAGGATTTGAACCAAAATGTCACACGATCAGATGACGTCTCATGTGCTTTTAGTACCTTTTCAAAGATTTGGTGTATAGGTGTGATCCTTTATTATTTGACAAGTGGCCGATTTCTAGCATGAAGTAGCAACTACGTTCAATAGCCTTACTCTATCATAATTATGGTGATAAGTTTTAAGTGCTATATGGCTCTCCCAAATGTTTTAATGGATATCACAGCAATCTTGATTTGACATAAGGGGTTTTCCAAAGCAAGTTCTCACATTTTGAGATGGATGTATGTGTGGCTATTAAACCAGATGGAGTGTGTTTCTAACGATCATTCTTCTTTGTGTTTTTGCGGAGTTATAATGGTGGCTTCCTTTTCAAAGTGATAAGGAGGTGAGTTGTGGTTTGCATATGGTTGGTTTCTTGGTGAGCAAGTGATACTTTTACTCATTGTTGGCTTTGTTCTGCAAGAGGGCTCATTCTATCTGCATTTGGGATCACTTATGTTCTCATCTGCGTCTCCCTGGCATTCTAGTGGTGGCTTCTTTTCTTCGACTTGGTTGTTAAGTTGGTATTATAGAGGTATCTACATTACCCTTAGGCTAATTCAAGATAGGTCCAATTTAGGGAGTTAAATTGTTATTCTTAAGCCACGAATAGTTGGTTTTTAGTCTAAGTCGGGTGTTGTTCATGTCTGTTAAGCTTTAATTTCAATTTTCTCCTAGGTTGAGGCTTATTGGTAATTGTTGCATTGGTTAAGTGTTGTATGCTATGGGTTTGTGGGTTTCATCGATTCTAGGTTGGGGTGTTCTGGTTCAGGTTTCTATCTTCTATGTTGTGGTATTTGGGTGGGGCTTACATGAGTAACATGGAGTACCGGTCGAGGAATTATAGGGCCTGGTTCCCTGTCTTGAGGTGGGAGAGACCGTTCTCTGAATGCCTTGAAAAGGATCAACTGCTTCATGTGTTTGAAGTGGAATGTCCGCCAATGTTAAAATGCACAAAGATGATAATAGGGGATGAAATCATGCATCCTAAGACACAAAGGATAATTTTCCCATCCAATTTGGTCTCTATTTTTCTGTCAAATATATTGGATTTCAGGATTTGGTTAAAACTTTCATTCGTTGCAACTGATTGTCAACAAAGTAGTTAAAGAAGTATTTCTGCAAGATGATGCTTTGCTCAAGAGCATTCAAGAATATGACCTATGGCTGGGTAAAGGGTATGTTGGGGGAATTTTTCCATATCATTATCTGCACAGATCCAGCTTTGCTACCATCTTTGATGCGCTGAAGCAGTCCTTTCAGTTAAACTCTTCTAGTTATCTCTATGTGGAGCTGAATCGTTATCATTTTGAAATAGGTGGTGAAACTGTCAGGAAGTTTAAGAATAAGTACCATGCAATATCTTTTATGTTGTCTCATCAGTGTCATGAAGCAGCATTATTGAGGCTCCCCTCTTCGCCTCCTCAGGGTAATAAATTTTTTCCTCGACTACTAGACATGACTCTTGTTGTAAACTCACAAGCATCTAAGGGAAAGAAAATTGCTTCTCAGGATAATCAAGCTATTCCTCTTCTACCAGACATAAACGTTACTACAAATTCCCAGGCATCTCCTGCTAAGCAAATCATGCCTCAGGAAGGGCAGGATGAAAACTCGGTTGGAGGTGGCATAGTATAGTATGCAATCTTTCTTGTTTTGGCTTTCAATGCATAGTTATTGTTGGAGGTGGTGGAGTATAATCTATATGGTTTTGTTGTATCAGTGTCGAAGTATAATCTGCATGGTTTTGTTGTTTGTTCATCAGCATGTAAAGGTAGTTATCATCTCTAAAGTGGAAGCAACTGGCTAAGCATCGTGGTGAAGTATAATATGTAATCTTTCCTAGTTTTGGCTTTCAGTGCATAGATATTGTTGGAGGTGGTAGAGTATAATCTGCATGGTTTTGACTGGTTGAGCACTGTACATTTCATTTATAGACACTTGGTCTTTTTGTAAATATATTAATTACCCTTTGAGTTGCTAGTGAATTTTATTGGCTATTATTGTGATTCCTAGTGAATTTTGAGTAGAATTGATCATGTAATCATTTTTAAATATAATATAATAGATCGACTTTAAGCCTTTTAAAAATATAAATATATATAAATTTTTTTTGAGAAATAATATATTTCAACAAAGAGAAAAAAAATCTCATATATAATTTTAAATACATTTTATTCATAGTGAACTATATTTTATACATTTGAAACTTGTCACCTACCTCCTTTTGCTCTTCTTCCTTCATGATCTCTACTCTTCCTTTCCTATAATTCTCTCCCCTAACAAAATCTTTCCAACTCTTTAAAGGAGCTAATATATTTTCTCATCTATTCATAAATACACGTTTCATTTACCAACTATATTTTCTCATCTATTCATAAATACACGTTTTATATAATGTTTTGTTCAATTTTTATATCTATTTTTAATATAGACTAATATTAACTCAATATTCAATAATAATAAAAAATTAAATTAATCAAAATATTGAATTAAATTTAAATAATATTTTTTCAACATTTAATTATTGATATTGTCTATATAAATTATTTGTAGTTTCAATTTTATAATGACAAAATGATACTAGATTCCAAAATGTATGCCTAAATTTTAACCAATTAATTATTTTAACCATATTGACATGTATTTAAGTTTATAATATTTATATTATTAATTATATCTATATTTATTGAAGGAGCTCAAATAGTTGAATAGAGTAATGTAGATTCATTTCATATAACTCGATGTGCATTCATAGAACTTGAAATGTATGAACGCTATCTAATATGACAGTTATTTGATCATCAATAGGTATTTTTTTCCAAATATTGATATTACTTATAATATATTGTTATATCATTAATATAAAGTTGAAAGAATATATTAAGTTCAACAAATTAATAAAATTCAACATCCACTAATTGTCTACTTGTTAGGTTTAGCTTAATATTATACTCTTTCATATTAGTTGTTAACTAATTAGATAATTAGTAGCATAAATGTGATGGGAGCTATACATTCTTGGCTTCCACTATATGGTTGAACAATAAATTTCTTTAAATTTAAAATCTTGAAAAAATATAGCTTTAATCATTGGGCAATTTTCCTAACTATTGATACATAATTTTCCTAAAAAAATAGAAAAGATTTGATGAGAATCTATACCTTCTATAAAAATTTGAAAGCTCTTAAAATGAAACTCAAGACATGGTGTCACAAGGATTTCAAAATTTTGTTTCAAACAAAGACAAATTTGGAGAATAAAATGTTTGAGATTCAATCACTTCTTCTAGAAAATAAAGAGACAAAGAAAATACGTTTCTAAAATCTAAATGGAAGATGGTAGCATTACTAAGGACTTCCAAATCTCAAGAACTCCTTGGTCTCCTTCTAGAGATGGTAAAATTAGAAGCACAAATATTGCAATACTAAATCATATTGCAAAGAATAACACAAAATATTAGATTATTATATATTTATTTGGGATTATCTCATTATCTTATAAATCTAAATCTAAATAATGGAGAGGAGAGGGAGTGGGAAGAGGAGCGAGAGGGAAATTTGAAATCAGGGGTTGATGCTTGAGAGGAAGGAGATGATTTGAAAGAGGCAGATGGATTACTATTGTAGGGCTAGTTGTTGTTGTCAACCTGTTGCAATGCAGTGGAGTGGTGTTGGTTGTTGTCATTGGCCTATTGGGAAGCATTGTTACGGGGCTAGTTGTTGCTATCGTCCTGCTAGGAAACTATGGTGTTCTTGTTGTCTTTTGGCACTAGATTCAGGCTTGGTGTGTTGTGGAAATTACAGCTTTTGTTGGCTATTTGGGTGCTTGTGAAGACTCTTTTTGCCTCATGGGTGTTGGTGCTCTTTTTTTGGGCCAAATTTGGTAGTTGGCATTCCCCTAGTGTTTGTTTAATGAGTTGTTTTTTGTCCTTCAGGGTTTTGTTTCAAAGTGTGGGATGGGTTGTTGCTTTCTTCCTCCGGTGCTAACTCCAAGCAGCTCCCCTAGCCATCTAAGGAGGTCATGTTTTTTTGGGTCTTAAGAGGTTTGTGCTTAATGATTATTTTACTAATGAAACTGTGATGGAGTGGTGGTTTTCCCTCCCTCCTATTGTTGTGGGTGTTTTCCTAGTTGTGGAAGGTGTTCCCCTTAGCCTTTGTTCTGTTGTTGAGATGGCACTGTTAAATGGCCATGTGGTTTTAAACCCCCTATGGTCTATGATGCTTTTTTCTGGTGATAGGGGTTTTCATTCTTTTGGAGGATGTGTTGTCTGGGTTGCACCCATAGTTTGTTTCATTGGTTTGGTTTTGTTTATTCAAGTACCACAAATTCTTGGAGCTAAAGGGAGCTTATGTTTCCCTTGTTTCTGATTTGATGTTGTTGACTGATCTATGCATAAATTTTTATCTGTTGACCCAAATGAACTTGTAGCCTAAAGGGGACTTTTCTTCCACCTCTTCTAGAGTGATTTCGCCTTTAGGGATGGTGATAGTGTGAATTTGTGTGGTGGAAATATTTTGGCTAATGGTTCTCATGGGTGTTGTGGCAGCCCTAGTTGCGAACAGTTTGTTATTGGTTGGGTTGCATTCAATGTTCATCTTGAAGGCCCAGATGCCTGTGTTTCCTAATGTTGCAAAGTTTTCCCTTTCTACTTTGTTGTTGGTTGGGTTTCTTTTAGTGTTCATCTTGAGACCTAGGGGTTTGTGGTTTCTACAAGAATGTTTGCTTTATCCTAGTTCCTACAAATAGTGTCTCATATTGAGGTAGAGACCACTCCTATTGAGGTGGAGACTTCTCCTTTTGAGGTGGAGATGGGTTATATGTGTGTGGTGGATTGCTTAATTTTTTGAACAACTAGTTTTCCCTCTTGCAACTCCTATTGAGGTGGAGGCCACTCCCATTAAGGTGGAGGTTGGGTTTGCTAGAGAGATGTGGCTACTGTGGTAAGGGTTCTCTTGGTAGATTCTCCTACAGAGGTGGAGATCCAAGGAGGATGATGTGGTTGTCTTGCATCATTAGGAATGTTGTTTTTTAGTCTCAAAAATTGTTGTTTTTGAGTAGTTTGTTTGTTGTCACCTGGCTATTATAGGTAATGTTTCTTGTTAGATAGGATTTTGGTCACAGTATGACCACATTGTATAGGGTTTAAGGTTCCCTTCAAATAATTTTTTTGCGGGTTTGGGTAGTTTAGTTGATCCTATAAAGGACTGTTGTTTAGTTGTTGGTTGTTTATGTCTTATCTTTTAGCAACATGCTTGTCTTTGATAGGGTTTTTGGTCCCTTCAAAACCTATATTTTCCCACTAATCAAAACTCTTACATATCAATAAATTAGTTTTATAAATCGTGTGCTTTGTTTCCCTAAACTTTCTTAACTTTCCTACAAGAAATTACTCATGATAACTAACCTTCAAACTAATTATTAACACTACTAACTTTAATTTATTTATCTAACTTGTAATATTATAGGATGTAATATATTGATTCCAACATTTTCGTCCCTAATACATTGATCAAAAAAAATGATGGAATATTACGTAGAGTGAACATAACAACTCTTCTAGAAATCTAATGAAGTAGCTTCATTGAATCTCCCCCTCACCCAATACACACTAAATTGATCACATCAATGAATACCCTAACTATTAAACCTTCGAATCATTTGTACCACATGAGAATGAATCCCAACTTCCATGTACAATGAGAAAATAACTCTCCAAAGTATCAAAAACCCTCATCGAATGTTGCGGGAACTAAATCCCTTCTCCAATATACAACAAAAAAAAAACTAATAAATGTAGATACTCTAATCACACCTCTTCAAATGATCATTATCCACAAAAAAAATAAATGTTTGTTGGATGATATGAATGTGTTGCTGATATTTGGTTGTCATTGATGTCAACACTATTAGCATTTAGTGTATCAAATGTTGTATATGTCGAGGATATTGAGAAATTTGTAAAAGAAAGTATTCTAGGTTCCTAGTGGAACTGTGCAGATCATAAAGGTGTTTTGTTCTCTACATTGAAGATCAATTTGTGTGGATCAAATGGCTTATTTTTTACTATATCTAGATCATCTACCAGAAGTTTCAGAGGTCTGCGTGATGTTTTGAGTATGTTGTGGTCTGACAGTGTTTTGTGGTCTCTATCAATGTTCCTGAATGAAGATTGTGTGATTTTGTTGATCTCAATTGTTTTGGATGCTTCTTTGTTGTTTCTTGGTGTTCTTGGATGCTTATAGATCATTCTCTATCTTTGTGGTACATCCACATTGATCGGTGTACTCGTTGTTGAATATTTTTCTCCGTATGTTTAGTTTTTCATGTTCTTGGCCGACATGATGGTGGTAGCATGTTGTGGATATTCGAGGAGGGATTAATTGAAGTCTTTTTGTGTTGGAGATATCAATTTGGGTCTCCACTATGTTGTGGCTGACCTTGGTGGATATGCATTAAAAATTTAATTAAAAATTTGGGCCAACATTGCAAATATATTTTATTTTTCTTGGCCAACTAAGATGCGATGAAATCTCATGTAGCAGATATATAAGAGCGATTATTTCATTGGTGTAAAGTGAAGAGAAGGTGCTCTTGTGTGTGTATGTGCGAATATCTTTCGGTTGTAGAGCATAGTGTGAAGGAGATTATGTGAAGTGTGAAGAAGTGTTGAGCTTAATTGGAACTGTAATCAGGCTTGTGCAGAAGCTATTTTCTTAGTTCACACCCTTGGATTTTTAATCCTATTTTGTTGGGTAGTGAGCCCCTTTTGTATTTGAGCAGTGAACTCTAGGCAGTGCGCCTAAATGCATGTGCATTCCCCTTATTATTTTTCATTATACTTTTAGCAGAGTATAATCTTGTGGGCTAACATCCACTATGGTTTTTCCCTTAACAAGGTTTCCACATAAAAAAATCTTGGTGTTCTTTGTCTCTTTGATGTGTTAATTGCTTGTGGTTTATTGCTTATTCATCATATCTAATATTAAAGTTAAGATAAGTAAGATAAGTTTTAATTTATGTGACAACTGATTCACCCCCCCTCTCAATTTCTTGTCCTTGTTCTGCCAACAATTGGTATTAGAGTAGGTTCCTCTGAAGAAGTCTAAAATCTTGAGGTGATCTGGGATGGCAACATTCAAGAAGGACAATCCTGGATTTGATGGCACTAACTATTCAATGTGGAAAGTTCGGATGCAATGTCATCTAAAGTGCATTGGTGATGCTTACTAGAAGATTACAAAAGATCCATACACTATTCTTGAGAATGGTCCCTCTTATGCTGATGAGATCAAAGATGTTGAAAGTAATACCAAGGTTGTTGAAGCTTTGGTGAGTGCTCTAATAGATTCAGAGATGATTAATGTGATGGGTCTGTAGATAGCTCATGAAATTTAGATGAAACTAGAAACTTTGTATGAAGGAGATGCACAGGTGAAGATGGCTAAGCTATAGAGCTTGAAAGGCAAATATGAGAATTTGAAGATGGGTGAAGATGAAAATGTCACTTCTTTTATGCAAAGAGTAAATGAAATAGTGATGGGTATTAAATGTGTCGGTGGTTCTATGGATGAGGATGAAATTGTAGCTAAAGTACTCATATCCGTGCCTCCCTCATACAAAATGAAGGCTCATGCTATTGAAGAGTTCAGATCAGTAAACAAGATGACTAGAGACACACTAATTGGGAAGCTTGCTGCTTTTGAAATAAGTGAATTTGGTGAATCTACACCGAAGACTGAATCTGCATTAAAGGCTACTGTATTTGGAAGTAGCAGACAAAGATATAATATGAGAGGGAGTTCCAAAAAGATATCCAAATATGATGAAGAATTGAAACAGCTTGAAGATAAAGAAAGAGAGGTAGAAGAATTGGAAGCACTGAGTGCAAAGCAAGAAGGGAGAAGAAAAGGTAAGTATGAAGATGTATTTCCTATTAAATGTTTTTCATGCAATAAAATAGGTCATTTTGCATCAAGAGGTCCTGAAAGAGTTCCTAGATCTAAGCCTAAAAAGTGTAGACTCCAAAAGAAATGCTACTTTGTTGAAGAAGCAGTGACTGATGATGAGTCTGATAAAGATAATGGAAAAGAAGATGAATGGGCTTTCATTGCTACCATTGAAGATAATCCTGTGGCTATTGAACCTACTAAAGATGAAAAATCTCTTGCAACTCAAGTTGAAGAAAAAGATGAGTGGTTCATTAATAGTGGATGCTCACATCATATGACCAGTGATAAAAGCAAATTTATGAGTCTAGAGAAGTATTGTGTTGATGATTTTTTCTGCATAGCAAGAACTCAGACAGAATATAATATCTTATCTCTCTTGAAAGGTAAACCTCTATCAACAAGCCTCAAGATATAACCCCAAGGTCTCTAATGTCAAGTCTTGACAATGCATAAACAACTCAGTGATAATGTGAAAATGTTGGTAATCACAAAGGGACCTTACTACAAGCAAATATTGAATCTTTAATTTATTAAATCTAGCAATGTAATGATAATCAATCCTAAACCTAACCAAAATGATAAAACAAGTAACAAAAGATAAGGGTTTAAGAGAGATCCATAAGATTAAAACTACTCCTAACATTAACAATGCAAATGATGAGATACTTGAAATGGACCAATCCCTTATAAACTAATTCCTGCTTGACCCAGATGAATCTGCAATCTTACAGAAATAGTGCAATCTTCTAAAGTATTAAATATTTTTAGATCATGAACATTCATCCAAGACAACCCTATTGCAATTGAAATGAATAAACCTTCACAATTGAACTAAGCAAAATAAATGTAAGGTCCAAGCTAACTTTCAAAAGCAACTAACAATCAACTAGTTGCAAAAAGTATGGACTAGGGATTGTTGCATACACTTCAAGCATCAAACCATAAACACCATCGAATCATGTATAATTCTAAATCTAAGATATATCTAATATTTTTCAAGCGATCTCAATAGATAGAATAGCTAGAACCATGCAAGATAAATCAACACAAGAGAATTCACCAAAAGCACAATGTCTTCAATTGTATTGAATCACCCAATAACAGCAACAATTCTAGTGTTTTGTGTTACAGCACTTGCTCAAAATGAACTAACTTCTAACTCTTGCTCTATTGCTTAATTCGCTCCAATATCCAAAACTATCTATCTAGCCCTTACAAATGAGGCGGAATGCCATATTAATAGAAGTCCCCCAAGGCATGTCGGCCTAATTAAAATTCACAATAATAATAAATGGCCATAAAACAAGTCGGCCAAGAGGAATTCAAAATAAGATAAATTATGCATTAAATGCATGAACTCCATCCAGGTCGGCCTGGGATCTCAAATATAATTTAAACCAATGCATGCAAAATAATAGGGAAGAACAAATTCTGATGTAGCCTTGCATTAACTGCCTTCCCCTTTGTCTTTATTTCGCTCCAGCCTATCATTCACCACCAAAATTACTTTTTCCAAGTCAACTATAGGTGGCAAAGGTAAAACCTTAATTCTCTTCTCGATGGATTTAATATTTTCTCTTGACTGCTCCACCAACTTATCCCACTCAACCTTACTGGATTGATATTTCTCAATAACTACAATATAAGTGGTTGCATCATCCAACTAATGTTCAGTAACTGGATCTTCATGGATTGGAGAATATACATCTTTCCATCATTCTCTCAATTGTTCTAAGTTCAAATTCTTCGGTGCAAACTTCTTTCTCCTTGTCATCACCTCAAAGAAAGAAATGCATCTATCATAGATATCAGTCAGGGTATCCTCAAATTGCCTCTATTTATATATCTTCTTCAGAACCTTTCACCTTATTTGCAAAGCTTCAAACCAATCCCAAGGTTCAGCAACTCTAGAAGAAGGAATAATTCCATCTCTCACCAACTTATCCTCAGTGTATTACATGATGGTCTTGGTTTTCTATAGCAGGAGATCTACATCCTCTTTATCTTGAGCCAATACATCTTTCAACCAATTTATTGACCTCATTGCATCTCCTTCGAGTAAAAGGATGTCCTTGATAGCATTATCTCCCTTAGTTTGCACCCCTTGTAACCAGTTTGTTGTGGCAAGAGTGGTGGCCTTCATTCTTTCTAGCTCAGTTATGGTCTCTTGTGGCAGGAAACTCGCAGCAAAAGATGAGGAGCTAATAGATTACAAGGGCTTCATCAAGTCCTGCAAGTACTTCTTTAATTTCTCATTCTCCTTCTTCAGCTCTTGCTTAGTTTGCACTTCTTTCCTTAACCTACCCAAGATCACTGCACTAGAGCCTTCATATTCTTCAATATCTTGTTCCATGGAAGTAGGCCCTAGGTTGATGGTTTGCACATTATAACCACTCCCAGTTACATTATCTCTTCTCTTATCAGGGACTGGAGTAGCAATGTGGATCACCCTGTTATTTTTTCATCTCTCTCAATCTTCGAAATGACCTTGGCCTTCTTTTCTTTACCCTTTCCTATGTTTGCCAATAGGTCATCCCAATTGGGAGGGGTGTCTTCCACAAGAATCTGTTTGCTCCTCAATTCCTTATCTAGCCAACCTGGAACAGTGGATTTTTTCTGTGCCTTACTCTGTCCAACCTCATATGACTGATCCCTAGGTGCATCCTCATTCAAATTCTGCTTCTCAGGAATCTCCCCGGCCTTATCTTCTTTTTCTCCAGTATGCTCTTCTCTATGCACAGGTGATGGAGTCCTAACTAGCATTTCATCTCTCTGAGAAGGTTGATTCTCTTCACTCCTAACAGGTGAGTCCTCATAGGTAACCAAGGGGGACTGCAACACCCTCTCCATTTCTACCTCAGCACTAAAGAGCTCTCCCTCTTGGAATTCTTCTCCTTCTATATCTGGGGCTTGATGAACTTTTGCATCCTTGGATTCACCTGGTTCCTTGTGAGCTTCATGGGAAGAAGGGATATCATCATGTTGTTCTACTGCAGGAGGAATTGGAGGAGTATCCTTCTTTGGTACACTATCCTTAGGAGAAGGAGTTCTTGATTTCCTCGTATAGACTTGTGTCCTTTCTCCTGAGCTTTCTACATTTACCACAAGTGGGTTAACTTCTTCTCCAACCTTGGAGCTTACCTTTTCCTTTTGTGACAACCTTACAATTCTCCTTCTCTTTGGCACAGAAGCACCAACCTCGTGATCTTTCTTTTCAACTTCATCTTTTCCTGGCTTCTTAGCCTTTGAAGTATGCTCCCTTTTCTTGGCAATAGGTTTTCTTTGCTTTTCTATTTCCCGAGCTTCCTCTCCTTGAACATCTTTAATCTTAATTTTAAAAGGAGATCTCACCTTGCCCTTACCCTTGGGATCCTACTCAACTGACTCCTCGAAAGTAGAATGAGACTCTAAGTCTCCCATCATATCATAGGTGCATTGCACACCTTCATTCTCCAATTCCCATATCTTATGCTTCAGCCATAGCTTTGTATATTTAATGATTGGATTCATTAACTACTCTAACTCTATTTTTTCTTCTTCCAGCCAATCTATTTCACCAATTGGTTTGTCCTTTACTGCCTCATAAGCATGGCCCTAAATCAAATCTCCATCATCTTCAACCGGATATGGAATTGCCTTCACATTATATAATCGGACTAAATCTACTGGCAACCGGGAAAAATTCTTCTTTCTAACCTCATACTCATCATTACAGTTAGCCCAATAGTCTTCCAAATCATCCTTGTGGCTATATTCTCTACTAGCTTTCTTTTGTGCTTTGCCAGTTCTGTCAAACCTAGACCTCTTGGAATGGAAGGACAACCCAAAAGTGCTCATCTCCTCCTCTAAAGCCTGAGCTGAGTTAATGGAAGGGAATGCCTCACTAGTTCCTATCCTCAGAGGGAAGTCACCACCAAATCGAGTCTTATGCTTATCTTTCTTCACAATGGCATCAAAGTCACATATATGTCTTGTGACCTCCAAGAGTATGATATGATCAGTGGGATACCTTGGAAGTTGATATGGATCCCTTTGATAGCCATCAATCCTTATGTACGAGAAGGTAGGAAACTGTATGTACCAACCCCCATATCTCTTGATTAGCTCCTTGGCCTAATCAAAAATCCTCACATGCTCTGCACCTTGAAGTAACCTGGTGATGTACATGATGAATGCATCATTCACACTTCTATAGCTCAAGTTACCCAAATGCAGCTGTGGATAAACCTCATAGATCACATCCTACCCTAAGATGCCCCTGGTACTTAGCACCTTATATGGATGGAATCTTGCAAGCGCATAGACCAAGTAAGAAGTCATTGTGAAGGTCTTGGTTTGTAGGAAATTACACAGTTGTTCATGAATCATAGCACTTATAACACCTGCCCAATGATAATCAGTATTCTACTCCATCCTTGCAATGATCTGGAACATTCAGCCCTCAAACACGTCGGTACTCTTTAACCCTACCACTCTACTAAGAAGGGTGATAGCATCATAATATTCCTTCTTGAACTTTTCTCTAAATAGTTGTTTGGGTAGCTTGGAATAGTGAGACTTGGGCTTCTCTAACCAAGAATTGATAACCTATTGGGCCTTGATGGTATCCTCCTTAAAGGACTTCCTTGCCATATCCATACCAAAGGCCACCACATGAGACCTGTCAGGCATGTCAAAGGCCTGGGCAATAGACATTAGATTCAAATTTGCTATAATCCTTCCTTGGGGACCAACTATCCTCTGGGTACCCCTGTCATAGTGCCTCTAGAGCACACTCAAGAACCAAATCATAACATTGCACTGTAGAAGGGAATCCAGCTATATGTTCCAATCCTAATTCCAAAGCCCTTCTAGCCAATAAAGGAAGGTTTTGCGCTGCCATTCTAGCCTTAAACTCTTCATAGTCCCATAGTCCAACATTTGTGTCAGTCACATCTGACCAAATGGAAGTAATCTTGCTCTTCGGGATCTCACTCTTGATGTCCATCTTGATCCTTTCTACTTCAGACACAGAAGACCCTTTTGTACTTGGATCCATCACTTTACCCCTAGCTCCACTTGTCACTGCCTTGCTTGACTCAGCCTGCACTCAAAGCGAAACCATAATAAAAATCACATGAAACCAAGGTTACTCAATCACAAATGATATATTCATCCTTAATACGAGTCCCCCATAATAATCAAGATTCTCTAAATCTCACAAAAAATAATCATTTCAAATTTTAGGTTTTCAAACCATCTACGGAATCCAGGCCAAAGAGGAATTTTGGAAAATTCTAGGCTAGATGGATTTCAGCGAAATAAACATGAAAGAATCCATTAGTCATTTAGTAAATCATCATAAGCCAAGAAACAACATGGCACATCCTCAAACAATTCAAATTGATCATACAATGAATAACTATTAGTTAACACACCATGCTATCTCTCCATCCTTCATTTTCAACAAGGTTCTGGAGAAATCCGCCCAAGACGAAATTCTGCGAAAATGGCAATGCCATATGAATTCTCGGAGAACAAAGGGAAGAAGGAGAAATCCAAAAAATCTAGAATTGACGAAAATCCGCGAAGAAAGCAAGACTCCAGATTTCAACACATTTCAAGAAAACGAAGAGGACAAGGAAAATCTAGGAAATCTGCTAGCAAAGGAAAATCCTGAAACTGAAGGAAAACCCGAATATCGATGTTCTCTCACGATCTCGCTCAAATTGATCGAATGATCACAAATTTGAGGAATTTGGGCCTGCAACAAGTTTGATTTGAACCTCCTATTGATTTTATTTGAACTTAAATCTCCTCTTAAAGTGAACCAAAAGGAGATGGTGATGCCCTAGGCATGAAACCCTAAAGATCTGCCATTGATGCGCAAACAAGCTCAGGATTTTAGGTTACTCAACTGCTACGTTTCAAAGGATCATTATGACCCACAAGAAAGCAAGACGAAAATGAAAAACAAGCTTGAAACTCACTTGGGGAATCATCAATCTAATAGCATCAAGCAACCCTAGCTTCAGAATGCCCAAACACACAGAAATTCAAACTCCAAGCATATCTAGAACACCAAAGGACCACTCACATTCATCAATCAAAAGCAAGGCAACATGTACATACCATTTGATGATGTGTGAATCGATTTTAGCAATAACAAATGATAGTTTAGCGGCGCTCAACAAAGAACAGCAATGATAATGCCTAGGAAATCACCACCAAATTGAGCAATTTGCAAACCCAGCACTCCAAATCAAGTCAAACACTTCAAGATTAAGCTCCTCAATTCAATTGGATGCAAATTATGAAGCATAATGGCATAAGGTTCCCCAAAATTGATTAAATACATTCTTCACAAATCGTACAAATGACATTAATGCAGCCAATAAGACAGCCAAAAACCAAAATCTGGGAACCCGACAAGACAACAGATATTCAAAAAGTTTGAACACTGTGGAATTTAGTGAAGACCAAAAATATCTAAACCACGGCATAAAGCAAACAAGGCCGGACTTAGAGGGGATCTGGGGAATTCCGCCAGTAGCGGATTTTCCCGACAATTGTGAAAAACCCGAGATAGCTCAAAACTTAAGATTTTCAATGAATACCCTAAATGGATCACCAGAGCAAGAAAGATAAAAATGTAAGCTCATGACAAGGCAAGGTAAATCCTCAAAATCAAAGGGATAAAACACCAAGAATGAAAGCGAAAGAGGGTCCCTGCTTTCAGTGGGGCGTGTGTGCAAAAACTGCACAACAGGTTGTAAGATTTGGAGATAACATTGCTGGTGTGATTCATGGCATAGGATCTATTTGCCTTGGTGGTAAGGACAACACTAATGATTTCCTTAATGTTGAAGGCCTGAAGCACAACTTGTTAAGTGTTGGACACATGTTTCACAAGGATATGATCTTCAATTCAAAGATGGAAGATGCAAGATAGGTGGGAGTTCCAGGAATATGATTGCAACAAGCAAACAAACAAAAGGTAACATTTTTCATCTAAATACTGCTAGTGGAAGTTATTTAATTTCTCAAGTAGATGAAAGTTGGTTGTGGCATAGAAGATTGTGTCATGTAAACTTTGACAACATTATCAAGATAAGTTCTACTCAAGCACTGAGAGATCTACCTAGGTTAGTAAAGCCTACTAATATAATCTACAAGGAATGTCAGATGGGTAAACAAGCTAGAGTCTCTTTCCAAAGCAAACAGTTTCATTCAAGTAATTTGCTAGAGCTGCTACATACTTACCTTTGTGGTCCCTCCAAAGTCAGAAGTATTCATGGAGAAAGGTATTTCATGTTGGTTATTGATGATTATTCTAGAATGATTTGGGTTTCCTTTTTAAGAGAAAAATGTGAAGCATTGGAGAAGTTCAAAAGTTTCAAGGCTATGGTAGAAAATGAGAAAAGTCTAAAAATTAAGTGTCTGAGATCTGACAGAGGTGGTGAGTTCATTTCCAAGGAATTCAGCTCTTATTGTGAAGAGCATGGAATTAAAAAACAATTATTTGCTCCCCTAACTCCTCAACAGAATGGAGTTGTAGAAAGAAAGAATAGAAAAATTTTGGATGATGCCAGAACGATGATGATGGAAGGAAATGTATCTCAGATGTACTAGAGTGAAGCAGTAAGCACTGTTGTGTATACTTTGAACAGGGTAAATTTTAATGGTAATTCTGGTAAGACTCCTTATGAGTTATGGTTTGGTCACAAACCTACTGTTAATTATTTTAAGATCTTTAGAAGCAAGTGTTATATCATGAGAGATGATGATATAGGAAAGTTTGATGCAAGAAGTGATGAAGGAATCTTCCTAGGTTACTCCACTAAAAGCAAGGCCTACCGGTGCTACAACAAAAGACTGAGAAAGATGGTTGAAAGTGCAAATGTCAAAGTTGATGAGGACTCTATTAAATCGTCCAGACACTGTAGTTATGATTCAAATGAAGACATTACAAGCCAAGGGAAGAATGTTCAGACACAAAATCAACTTCAAATTGTGCCATATGTTCCATATGTTCCAGTTGTTCCGGTGAAGCAACCTCAATTTGTTCCAGTAAATCAAGTTAGCTAGGAGGCTCAAACAAGTGAAAGTATAGAAGAAAGATCAGAAGAATTTGAAGCTCAAGAGTGTTCCAAAACTCCAAGGTATGTAAAACTAAATCATTCTAAAAATTAGATCATAGGAGATAAGAATAAAGGAGTGCAAACTAGAAGAAAAATTGCAGAAGAATATTGTTTGATCTCCAAGATTGAACCTAAAAATGTCTTTAAAGCCTATAAAGATGAACATTGGTTGGAAGCTATGAAGGAAGAACTGACACAAATTGAAAAGAATGACACATGGCTACTGGTTCCAAGGCCTAAAGACAAAAATGTGATTGGTACAAAATGGGTATTTAGAAACAAGTTGAATGAAGAAGGTGAAGTGGTCCAGAATAAAGCAAGATTGGTATGTAAAGGGTATTCTCAAATGGAAGGTGTTGATTTTGAAGAAATATTTTCCCATGTCACTAAGATTGAAGTTCTTAGACTATTTCTCACTTATGTTGCACACAAGGACTATAAAGTCTATCAAATGGATGTAAAATCTGCATTTTTGAATGGAGAACTAGAAGAAGTGTACATTGAACAGTTAGATGGATTTCAGCTAACAGTTAAGGGAGATATGGTTTGCAGGTTGAAGAAAGATCTGTATGGACTTAAGCAAGCCCCTAGAGCCTAGTATGCTAGATTGGACAAATATCTACTGAAACTTGGATTCACTAAAGGTATTGTTGATAGCAACTTATACTTCAAATTAGATATTGATAAGGAGTTAATTATAGAAGTTTTTGTTGATGATATCATTTTTGGAGGAGATGATAATCTATGTATGAAGTTTGTTGATGAAATGAAGAGTGAATTTGAGATGAGTATGATTGGATAAATGAAGTTCTTTTTGGGATTACAAGTTACACAGTTGGACAAAGGGATCTTCTTATCTCGGTCCAAATATGTGAAAGAACTGCTAAATAAATTTGGAATGGATGACTCCAAACCTATTGGTACCCCCATGGTGACTGGATGTAAGTTGACATAGAATGATGACTCTCCTAAGGCAAACCAAACTAGCTATAGGTCAATGATCGTTGGATTGCTCTACTTGACTCAAACTAGACCAGACATTATGAATGTTGTATGTATGGTTGCAAGATTTTAGGCCGATCCAAAAGAATCATATGTAACTGTTGTCAAGATAATTTCCAGATATCTGAAACGAACAATTGACTTTGGACTTTGGTATCCAAAGGATGATGATCTCACTTTATGTGCATATATTGATATGGATTGGGCTGGTGATGTAGATGACAGGAAAAGTACTAGTGGTGGTGCTTTCTTCCTAGGGAAGAAGCTGGTATCCTGGTTAAGTAAAAAGAAAAACTCAATTTCTCTATCTATTGAAGTAGAATACATTGTTGCTACCAATAAGTGTACTCAAGTGATGTGGATGAAACAAATGTTGAGAGATATCAGGGTGACATATGAAGAGCCTATTGCTATATACTGTGACAACTCAAGTGCAACAAATATCTCAAGGAATCCAGTGCTACACTCTAAGACTAAACATATATCAATTAAATTTCATTTCTTGAGGGAGAAAGTGAATGAGAAAGAAGTCATACTAGAGTATGTGCCTACCAAAGAATAGATTGTTGATATATTTACTAAGCCTTTGTCGAAGGATACTTTTGAGTATCTCAGAGGAATGCTAGGGGTAATAACCCCTCCTGATAAGAACTAAGAGATGCATTTGCTTGCATCAATATGTGAACTTCATTGCTATATTTTAATCCAGATTGATGCTTTCATGGCTGATACTCAGGGGGAGTAGTTAGATGTGCAGATATGTGGTTCAAAGCGTGTATATGGAAATTTCATTGTTACCTTTGTCATTGATGTCAAAGGGGGAGAAGTGTAATGTGAAAAATCCTTTCAAGACGAGAAGTACAGAAGAAGTCAGTGTATTGGGTTGATGGTATTTTTCACATGTGTCGCCATCAATGCCAAAGGGGGAGATTGTTGGATGATGTGAATGTGTTACTAATATGTGGTTTTCATTGATATCAAAACTATTAGCATTTGGTGTATCATATGTTGTATATGTCAAGGATATTGAGAAATTTGTAAAAGAAAGTGTTCTAGGTTCCTAGTGGAACTGTGCAGATCATAAAGGTATTTTGTTCTCTACGTTGAAGATCAATTTTTTTAGATCAAAGTACTTATAGTTTAGTATATCTAGATCATCTACCAAAAGTTTCAGAGGTCTGCATGATGTTTTGATGTGGTCTAATAGTGTTTATGTGGTCTCTATCAGTGTTTTTGAACAAAGATTATGTGATTCTGTTGATCTTAGTTGTTTTGGATGCTTCTCTATTATTTCTTGGTGTTCTTGGATGCTTCTAGATCATGCTCTATCTTTGCGGTAAGTCCACATTGATCGATGTACTTGTTTTCGAATATTTTTCTCCATATGTTCGGTTTTTCATGTTCTTGGCCGACATGATGGTGGTAGCATGTTGTGGATATTCGAGGAGGAATTAATTGAAGTATTTTTGTGTTGGAGATATTAATTTGGGTCTCCACTATGTTGTGGCTGACCTTGGTGGATACACATTAAAAATTTAATTGAAAATTTGGGTAGACATTGCAAATATATTTTATTTTTCTTGGTCAACTAAGATGCGATGAAATCTCATATAGTAGATATATAAGAGTGATTGTTTCATTGGTATAAAGTGAAGAGAAGGTGATCCTATGTGTGTATGTGTGAATATCTTTCGGTTGCAGAGCAGAGTGTGAAGGATATTGTGCAAAGTGTGAAGAAGTGTTGAGCTTAATTGGAACTGTAATCAAGCTTGTGTAGAAGCTATTTTCTCAGTTCATACCCTTTGGATTTTTAATCCTATTATGTTGGGCAGTGAGCCCCTTTTGTATTTGAGCAGTGAACTCTAGCAATTTTCTTGAATGAATTTGTATTCCCCTTATTATTTTTCATTATACTTTTAGCAGAGTATAATCTTGTGGACTAACATCCACTGTGGTTTTTCCCCTAATAGGGTTTCCACGTAAAAAATCTTGGTGTTCTTTGTCTCTTTAATGTGTCAATTGCTTGTGGTTTATTGCTTATTCATTAGATCTAAGATTAAAGTTAAGATAAGTAAGAAAAATTTTAATTTTTGTGACAATTGATTCACCCCCCCTCTCAGTTGTCTATCCTTGTTCTACCAACAATGTAGGTACACTAACCACACATATTTTAATGATTACACTATCCACAAACACTACCAACCTCGACTTAATCTAAGAAAGGACAAATATGCTGGTGCTTCTCAAACGATCTACCATCTCAAAGTGAAGCTAGCTCAAGATGGGGAAGTTCTCCCAACCTCCTCTTTAACCTCTTTACACTATATATGTTAGATACATCATCAAAATATCTAAAGTCCCATTAGGTAACACATGGATGGCCTTAAGAACACAAGCAATACATGTGGTTGTAATTAAAGAAAAAAATGAAGTGTCAATTTTGACTAATATGTGCTCGTTTATTACAAAGTGATCTAAAAATAATATAATCTCTATACACCAAAATAGTCTCAAAACTTTCATTGCATAGAAATAAAGAACTTATAACTCTAGTTCATAAAGTAAAAATTACATGATAAAAGAGGAAATTTTAGCTTCGAACAAACAACCTCCAACAATCAAATCCTTAATAAACCAACTGCCCTACACATTATTGTTGTCAAAATTCAACAAATATTTCCTCTAGAGTGTTTCTCTTGTATGGAACATAATTTAACTCCAAATGAATGACCATATAAACTTTTTCAAAAAAATCTTATAGGCCTTATCCAAAGGAATGATCTCTTCAAAGAATTTATGAATTGGTAAGAAATAAAAGGAGGTACAAATTTGTTCAATTAGTTTGACTTCTATATCATTCAAAATGGGAGGACTTATTTATAGGAGAATTGAATTTTTGGAAAACCTAAAAAATAATCCAAAACATTTCACCTTGATGGATCTTCTTGAGAATTATTAGGACACTAAGGATTGAAAAACTGGAAGAGTTTGGATTTTCAAGAAATTGGAAACCCATCACTCAATTTCCCAAAATTTCAAAGAAAGCTAGGATTGGTCTCTCAACTCTTCTTCATAGTTTCAAGTCTATTTGGATTAGGAATGAAGGGTTCTTTGGTTTATATCAAGAAGGGACAAGTATTTACATTATTTATGAAGGATATAGAAAGCTTTTTCCTCATGATAATCCATATCCCTTTTGCTAGGAAAATATTTTACACTTAAGTACTGGCCAAGGCTAATTTTATCATATGGTTAACATGGGATCAACTCCAAAAGACGGATTTATCAATTTTGAATCTTGAAAGTGTTCAATGGTTTCTAATATTCTTCAAGATTCATCAAATGTGGCTCCAAGTTTCATAGCTTGTATTAGTGTGAAAAGTGTCTTTATGCATCTACTTATCTTTTATCTAGTTCCTACATCTAGTAGTCCTATTCACACTAGCTTAAGCTCAATTAGTCATTCATTTGTCTCACCTCATAGACACATGACACATGCCTTCACACTTGTCTTGAGTGTTCTAAATGTGTCACATCTCTTGGAGGGTTGGTCAATCTTTCAGTTTTACCTTCCTATTTTCTCCTTGTCCTATATATACAAGGAGAGTTTTTTGTACATTCACATGCTTTATGATAATGTATTGGATAATCTATTGTTCTTGATTATTTTGTGGAAATTTTGAATATTGTGTTCATTATTTGTTGCTTTGGCATGGTATCAAAGCATTGAATCACAAGTTCCTTCTCAATTTTTTGGTGAATCCAACATTAATCCCTACCAACGAAGCATTGTGGATCCAAACAAACATTCTCAGTGCATTTGAAAGGGTTGAGAAACAAAATATTACCTTTCATTTCGTCAAAAATGGAAACTTTGAAATTTTGAAAAAAAATGTACAGACCATGTTGGACGGTATCGTACCGTACAATTTTTTTGAAAAAATTGTAAAAAAATACAGAGGGAAATCATACTCACAAAATTAAATATATATCCCTACAAACTCGTTCCACCAATGAGAATGAGTAGGAGGTATCAAATTCACCAAAGATGCCCTAAAGGGGTTGACCAAAGGATTGAACAGAGTTATGAGGATGGGATAGCAATACAAAAACATAAAGAAACCCTCCAATAATCACAGTGAACAACATTTGGTAAATGGTTGTCCAATGAATCTTGACTAGAAGAAAACTTCAAACCCTACAAAAAAAATGTCCCCATAACTATTTTTTACAACACTACTCAAATTTTAGTGGGAAACTCTTTGTAGATTCCATTTCTCGGATCAAGCACAATATAGTTGATAGAGGGTTTCATTGAGGATGTTCTCTATGCTCTTGAGATTTCAACTAATATTTTATCAATTTACCAGATTGTCATACTAGTGATGGCAAGATAGTTGAATTTTCACCACATGATGTAGTTATTTGAGAACTACATCATCCTAAGTAGATTATTGCTTTAGGAAAAGAAAATCATGGGTCTTGATTATATAGGTTTCATGGTTTTGAGTCATTTTATGGAGCATCACATATTTCCCATGTTGACTCTTCAAGAAAAGTTTGGCACAAGAGGTTTGGACTCCTCAACTACATGTATCTTCAACGATTTACTAAGAATATGGTACTTGGACTCCCTAAGGTTTCTTGCATATAGAGAATTTTTTGAGGTTGTGTACTTGGAAAACATCATTAGGAATCCTTTCCAAAGTATAAGGTCCATCATGTTACTACCTTACTTGAGTTGGTTCATAGTAACCTCATGTCATTTCCAACTCCTTCATTTTCAGGAGCCAAGCATGTAGTCACCTTTATTAATGATTTCTCTCATCGCACATCTATGTACTTTCTTAAGTACAAAAGTGACCTCTTCACTACTTTCATGACATTCAAGGTGTTCGTGGAAAAGTAGTTATGTTCTTCTATTCAACAAATATGCACATATAATGGGGGAATATATGAGCCAAGACTTTATGGACTATTGTATTGAGAACAATATTCAACATCAGTATTTGGTTCCCTATACTCCTCAATAGAATGGTGTTGCAAAAAGAAAGCAGATCATTAAGGGAGATGGAAAATTGTATGCTCCAATCCATGTCTATGGCCCCATCATTTGGGGTTGAAGGAATCAATTGTGCCAACTATATTCAAAATTGGTCTCCCCACAAGGTAGTTCAAAATCTTATTGTAGAGGAGGCTTGGTCCAAAATCAAGCCTGATGTTTCCTTCTTCAAGGTATTCGGTAGTGAAGCTTGGGCATTCATACCGAATGGTTGACGTAAGGTAATGGGGAAGAAGAGTCAACAATACATTTTCTAGTATTGTGAAGATGTGAAAGCTTATATATTATTTGATCCTATCACTACAAATATCAACTTTTGTAGAGATGTCAAGTTTGATGAGTCTTTCACACAGATAAATCATCCATCTACTTCTTCCTCACTACCTACTTTTCCTTCTTCATTTAATGAGGATACTTGTGTACTTGAGGATAATTCAAATGATGGTCCTAATCCACCACCACTTCCACCTCCTACCACTCATTTTTCCCCAAGTGGGTCTGTGTTGTTATTAAGGAGGTTGATTCTTTAGATGGTGATCTTACTACCTCTCGACACACTTGCTCACAAAATTTTGGCACTAGTCTTTACAGTCATGTTATCTCTCAAGATTTGCAAATTTTCTAGAGGCTTTCGATATTCTAGAGTGGGACAATGCTATGGCAAAGAAGTATTCTTCCAAGAATAATATATGGGATTTAGTTTCTCTTCCTAAGGGAAGAAAGTTGGTTTAGTGCAAGTGGGTGTCCCACATCAACTATGCAGTTGATGGTTCCATTGAAAGATACAAGGTGCATCTTGTAGCTAAGGGTTTTTCACAAATTGAGGGTATTAAGTGCTCAAAGACATTTAACCATGTAGCCAAAACGGATTCATTTTTCCTTATTCTTTCTACTGTTGCATCTCAAAGATGGTCAATGTATTAGATGGATGTGAAGAGTTTTTTTCTACATGGTGATCTTCGTGAGGAGATCTATACGGAGCAACCTCTAAGTTTTTTCTAATACTTCACTTTTTGTGCTATGTCATTCTTTATATGGTCTCAAGCAAGCTCCCAGGGCTTGGTATGATAAAATTGATGGTTTCTTGCTTGCATTTGTTTTCACTCATTGCCACTTAGATCACACAGTTTACATCCAAAGACATGGAGATAAACTTTTAATACTAGTCTTGTATGTTGATGAATTGATCCTTACTAGTGGTTCCTCATCCATGCTTCAAGATATTCAACATAGTTTGATAGAACACTTTGACATGATAAATATTGGGCTTTTACATTTCTTTCTTGGTCTTTAGATTCTTCAATCTACTAAGGGGATTTTCATATATCAATAGAAGTAATTTGTTAACTTGCTTCATCGATTTTATATGAGTGATTGTAATACCATCTCTATACCATTCCAATTTGATCACTTTGACTACCACTTGCACAACACCTAGTGTTGATGCTACTTTGTATAGACGATTAGGTGGTAGCCTTTTGTAGTTAACACACTTATTTTATTATCTTTACTATTGGGCATTTCTCTCAATTTTCATATGACCCTCATGAGAGTCATTAGAAGGTAGCCAAGCGTATTTTGAGGTATATTCAGGGTCCCACTCATTTTGGAAATCAATAGTACACACCAAGGGCTTCACAGATAGTAGGCTACACCAACTTAGATTGGAAAAGAGATTTTAACTTACAGAAGTCCACTTCTAGGTTTCTTTTTTCTCTGGGTTCCTATCCAATTGCATGGTCTTGCAATAAGCAAGCCACTATTGCATTGTCATCCATTGAGGTTTAGTATCAAGAAGTAGTTCTTGCTATCCAAGAGGTACTATGGCTTCAACAACATATGACAAAGTCTAATATTCCACTTGATCATCCTACTATACTATAGTGTGATAAACAAATTTCCATTCACATTTCATGCAACCAAATTGAGCATCAACAAACAAAGCACATTGAGATTCATATGCACTTCATTCACCAACATATCTAGGATGGTGTTCTATCCTTAGATTATGTGTAGTGAGGATCATGTTGCAAACATCTTCACTAAACCTTTAGCATTGCCTCACGATCTTGTGTTGCGCCAATTGTTTGGGGTGAAGGAAGTTGTCCTTGGTAGGCCTTGAGTACTTCCTTTTGGGTTTTCTCCTTTACCGAATTTGTGAGACTTTTATTTTGTACATGAGTACCTAATCAATCATTATTGTTGGGACTCATCTTTTAGTAACTTACTCCCTAAGTATCACTTAAGGGGGGTGTTAGTGTGAAAAGTGTCTTTATGCATCTAGTTATATTTTATCTAGTTCCTACATCTAGTAGTCTTATTCACACTAGCTTAAGTTCACTTATTGGTCTAGTTGTTTCACCTCATAGACACATGACACGTGCCTTCATAAAAGTGTTCTACATGTGTCACATTTCTTGGAGGGTTAGTCAATCTTTCAATTTCACCTTCCTACTTCCTCCTTGTCTTATATATACAAGGAGTTCATTGTAAATCATACATTTTATGATAGTTTTATTAGCTAATCTATTGTGCTTTGATTCTTTTGTGGAATTTTTGAATTGTGTCTTCATTATTTATTGCTCCAACAGCTTCAAAGGTATGATTGGAGAGGAATAATAGAAAAGTCAATAAAAAATAAAATAACCTCAACTTTGGAAGGAGATCTCTAAGGCTTGCTCACATGGTATCATTGTGCTAAAAATCTATAAAACTAAAAGGATAATCCTTCAAAGGTTTCTATTTGTAGAGATTGGTCAAATATTAGAATATTTTATGATACCTTTCTTCTTGAAGTTGAGAATAAGAATGACAAGGAACATTGGTGTCCTCCACTAGTCGATTAGGTCAATTTAAGCGTTGACAAGATTTCCAAGAGGAATCATAAGATTACTAAAGCTAGAACCCTCGGTAGGGTTATTAAGGGGAACATTGTTGCTTTTGGAACTACTTCACTAGTCTTAACTTGAACAAAATAGCTAGGGTCGAAGGTCCTACCTTGGGCCTCAAGTTGAAGATTGCAATTGAAACTTATAACTTAATTATTAAGGGATATTCTAATCTTGTTATCCATGGTTTGCAAAAAGGAAAAATCAAAGAAAGAAAAAAAGATGCTAATAGCCCAATCTAAACATATCCACTTCAAACATGTGACATATAGATAAGTAATTTCCAATAAGATGGCTCCTTACATAAAAGGCAAAGTATTTAAGGATTTACTACGCTTTAATATAAAACAATTTATTTTATGCTTGGTTATACCTTGTGGCATTTCCTTCGTCCCACCACATTTTTCTTATTTCTTCTATCTCCCAACCCTCTCAACTTTTTCCCATTTTATTCTCTTTTTTTCCATTGTGGTTCTTTTTTTGTCTCTCAACTATTTCTTTTATCCTTCTACGTGTTTATCCTTGGACTTTTTTGGGCTTTTGCTTCTTCATTTTCTTTTTCATATACTCTTTTTCCTTGCCACTTTTCTATTCTCTATTTTTTTATATTATGCCTTTTGTTTCTCAACTATTTCTTGTATCTTTCTATATGTTTATGCTTAGACTTTTTTGGGCTTTTGCTTCTACATTTTCTTCTTCATGTACTCTTTTCCTCACCACCCTTGTGCAACCTATTTGGATGTTTCCCTTGCTTGTTCAATTCCAACTCTTATGGCATTAAGTCTCTTACCTTTCAAGCTAGTGAGTTTTCCATAAATATATGCATTTTTCATTGTTGGTTGAGATTCTTTAGGTGTAGTAGAGATTGAGAATTTTTAGTGTACCTTTAGATAATCTACCCACCACTATCCAATGCCAACTTTACTCCTTTAATGTTAGGACTTTCTATCTTTATGTTCAATTTCTAAAGTAGTTGTTAGAGCTAACCAAGATTTATGTTAATGAATTTCTTCTCAATTGTATGTTACCGTTTTCACTTAGGTTGTGTTATAATTTACAAGATTTTAACATGATTAAGTCCATCAATTACCTCTAATTTCTCATACGTCCATTGATTGCCTCTAGTTTCTCATCTTTTGTTGCAACTTGGCCTTATGGCATATTTGAATCAAGAATTTAAAAAAAAAACTTTAAAAAAATGTCAAAATTTAATTGGAATTGATTTTAATGCTTTATTTAATTTTTCAAATTAAAAATAATTATTCTAATTGACTCTATTCAAGAGGCCTAACAAATAATCAAGAGATACAAGTATCAATTAATAAATAAATGTCACATAGTGACAAGAAATTCTTTCAAATAGTGACAATAAATCAAGTATTGAATACCATACTTAAATTTCAATTTGTTCCTTCTAACTATCAAATATATTCGAAATGATTTAACCCTATATTTAATTTAATTAAAAAATCTATATAATTATATTTGTAACTTAATCTATCTAATGATAATTATAATAATAAACTTAATCCTAAACTTAGATTTTTAATTATTATTATTTTAAAAATATATTATTACAATATTTGTTCACTGATGTAAAATAAAAATACTTTTACTAACCAAAACAAATTTAGAACAATTTTCATCATTAGTACATAAAAATGCATCAAAATATCACTTGAAAAAGAACATATTACATATAAAAAAATTTAAAAAAACTATTGAAGACATTTTTTTTTATACACAAGATGAGTATTATATTTATATTAATTAAAAAACTACAAGCATCTACGCAAGGAACCCAAATTCAACCACCAAAAAATACAGAGAACCACCATGCCAAAAAAAGCCAACCACTAAAACCACCTTACAGGAAAACAACTAGCCCAACCAGCCCCACAACTACACCCAACCATCCACTAAACAGAGTAAAAAGGCCGCCTGAATGCTAATATGCAAACAGGGCACCACCCGCATTTTACCGAAGACTAAAACAAAAAAACCCTATATAGACCCAAACCAACCCAAAGCCACACTCACAGAAAACCATTGGCCCTTGCAAAGGCCTCGAAATCTTTAACCCAATCAATGCCACTAGTCGCCTGCAGCCCGAAGAATTTCTTCAAAAATTCCACAGCCACCGCCACTATCATCCAATGTTGTATGAGGGTTGGACCATGCAAATCCAACAGGAAAGGAAATATCTTCACTGCTTCGTCCGAGCACCGAAGAAGCTCCAAATCACAGAGCCTTGGGATACCCTTACCCTCGACCACAACACGTAGAACCTCGTCCACCCCCTCCACCAAATCTTTCCTAAACAACTTCACTAGTAGCACCTTCGCCTCGTCTTTGGGGACGTGATTGTTCAAGAGGGAGGCCAGAAAATGTGAGGAAACGTGCAAATTATCCCTCCCATATCTCTTGTTTTCCAAATGCCCAACACCCAAAACCATCTTAACGGCCACCACTATCAAAGGATCACTGTTGGACAAGATGTGCTTAAACCTTTGGTCTATGATTTCTCTGAAAGAAGCTTGCCATTCCTTCAACTGCAACGAAACCGGAGTGTTCGTGCCAAATCTCACCAAACCATCCATCGAAACCTCAACAACAAATCTCGAGCACTTTGCCATCCACACCCTTGCACTAACCTCTCGCAAACAAGGAAACAAACGGCCACCACCCTCAAACAAAAAGAGAAAAAAGAATTAACCATGCACTGGCCTTGAAGTGAGCCTTCAATAAGTACTAGACACCATTCACCAAGTACTCGTCACCCAAGACAAATGAGCCACCTTTGAGCGTGCTAGATGTCCTTGTCATAGGGATTAAATCGTTCAAATGATATGAGTGCTACACTCAAAGCATAGGAAAAGGAGCCAAAACTACCTCCAACTAACTTCGTACAGTAACGAAAAGACCACCCATTCAAATGCTTGACAAGGCATACGACTAACACCGATCACTTGGCCTTCTTCAAGCAACCATCGTGGCATCGACCACCAAATCCCCTTTGCCAATCTAGAGGGACGCCTACCCTACCCCCCACAAAAGACATTTATTTATTAATATAAAGACATTTAAGTTTTACAATATATATTAACATAAATTATTAAAAAAATATTTACTATATTTCGAGAATTTAAAATATTAAAAAAAAATTAAAATTACATATAATATAAATTTTGAGTATCTATGTAAAAAAATCACTCTATTTACAAAATTTTCTCAAATATTTCAAACAGTTGTTTAAAATATTTGGAAAAAAAAAACAACCAGAAAAAACTTTAAAAACCATTCTAATAAATCTACTCAAGTCTACTCGCTATTCTAGGCTTATCATTGCAAGAAAATTCCAACAAACTGTAAACGCATTGGATTGTTTTTAATTTTTTTATAGATATTTTCCTTTATAGATATATTTTAATTTTAATACTATTTCTTTTTTTTTAAAAGTGCACCTGGTAAACTTTTTAACGTGACTGGCGGCGTCGGCGCGACACGCCCTCCGGTACCACGGGGGTGGGGGAGACTAGACCTCGTGACGAACCTCCTGCAACAGGAAAGATTTAGCCAACCGAGCTAGGGCCCCAACCCCAATTTTAATACTATTTCACAATCTAATAATTAATTCTAATTTATAGTTTTAAATATAGTTAATATTTTTAGTTACTATATTTACTATTTTGAGTTAGTATAATTGAAGTAAATTTTTCATCTCTAAATAATTATATTTGTTTTTACAAGTTTTTTTTTATATATATATTTACTTTCACAAGTTATCTTCTTGTCATTGTGATGAGTTAGTATAATTGGGATAATATTTTCATCTCTAAATAATTATATTCGTTTTTACAAGTTATTTGGTAGTTGTTATTGTGATCAAATTACAAGAACCTTTAATTTGAAAAGAGAGTATAAAATTATTTAAATACAAGTATGCATATTTTTAAAAGAATTGATTTTTACATATTCTTTCCAATTTTTAGTAATAATAATAAACTATAAAATTTTGTGAATCATTAAATTTCAGAAATTACATAATGATTAATTATGTGATTAAATTAATTACTTCAAAATGATACTTCAAAATAATAAAACATATTTAATGTAGAGTTTGAAAGTTTACTTTTAATCTTAAGTTTAAAATCTATTATATATTTTTATTTTTATTTTCAAATTTTATTTTAAAAATTATTAATTTAAAAAGACATTAAAATCTATTATATATTTTACTTTTTATGATAAAATTTTATTTTAAAAATTAGTAATTTAAAATTTAAAAATAATAATAAATCAAAAATCCATAAAATCTCTAAAAAAATACTAGCAATGTCTTATAATAAATTTTGTAAATGTCAAATTAATTATAAAAATTTAAAAAATTTAATACTAAAGTAGAATTAATTATAATTATATAACAAGTACTATATTTATATTATCATACTTTTATACTATACAAGTAATTATATACAAATATATATTTCTTATAATAAAACTATACTATTTTATGTTAGATTCATTTCATCCAAAGATTATCAAACAATTTATATATATTATAGATTTATCTCTTTCATATCTATCTATTCCTCAGCTGCCCCCCCTCCCCACTCCCCTCTCTCTCCCTCTCCCTCTCTCATTCTTCCCCCCTATATCTGTCCCTCTTTCTATCCCTATCTCTCCCTCTCTTTGTCCCTCCATTATTCAAACATAACATGAAGTTGTTGGTAATGAAGCCTGATTATATTCCTGATTTAGAAGTTTTATTACAATCATGTTTGGATCCTTGCAAGTGGATGCATAGTTGATTTGAAAATATAACTTCTCCATTGAGACCTTTGTTTCATAAACAACATTATTTGCTGAATGACCTATCAAATGAACAAAATTAATAATTAATAAATATATGAAAAAAATAGATCAAAACTTATCCTAATTGACCTTCCACACTTCTTCGACATGCCCATCGCACACTAAGCTGTGATTGCTAGTTAATAGTATTGCCTAACAAGTACTAACAAGACCACCAACAAAGTGCAAATCCTTTTTTTAATCCCACATCTGAGTTTCTCAAATGAAAGATAAATTATAATTATTATTTTGAATCTATCCCGTTGGGCTGTAACTAAGCTCTTTCACTCACTTCTAGGTGAGAAAGCACTTCTAGGTGAGAAAGCAATACAAGTATGGTAAGGACACAATTGCTGGTTGTTAAATCAATCTATTTAGTGCAAGATGACTATAAAACGGATACAAGTCATCAAAAATACTGAAAGGGATGCCAGCAGTTAAGCCATTTTGTGCTTGAAATGACTAGAGGGCTTACCTGCGTTGATATCTTGCAACCAAATGCACTCAACACAAAAAATGGTTGGACCCATATTTAACGCATTATAAATTGCTCAGCGATATGGTTTGGAGAGTTTAACTAATCGAGTCAAATGGCTTTAGCTAGTCATATCGGATGCTTTTAAATATAAGACTACTTCATTAATCGCATCAAAGCATTGCTCAGCGATTTGGAAAGTTCAAACTAATCGCGTCAGATAGCCTAAACTAGTAGTCATTTCAAATGATCTTATATATAAGACTACTCCATTACGAGTGTATTAAGCAATCTGCTTATGTAGCACCATGTCACAACTATTAGTTTAATCAAGTTGACTGAAATGTATAAAAGAAATCAACCATTAACCTCCATGCATTCGAAACGAAAAGAAATACATCCACACTAAATCCTTACCAAACGGATGGTCATTCCTAATCCTTTCAGCTGATCATTCTCGAATCTTCTTAGCTCACCATTTTTGACTCATCTTAACTCATTATAATTGGATTAGACGTTGAGACCTTGCCAAAATTCAAATTTAAGATTTATCTAAGAGTGGGAACATTCATATATACCAATATGTTGTAGCTCTAATAATAGTATGAACATTCATATATACCAATATGTTGTAGCTCAAATGGTTATGTGCAAATGATGAGGATGATGGTATCTTCCTTTGAGTGTATTTATAATCTACACACCTGAATCCATAGCTCTAGATCAAACAAGGCCACTTATTCGAGACAGGCTACTCAAACAATTCAAGAGTAGCTAGACATCTTATCAAAAATATCCATGCTGCCTAAGCTTTGTCCTATAACATGCTTGACCCAATTATAAGACATCCATCTTACACTACCATAGTTTCTTGTAAAAATATCTCATCCCACTAGTAAATGAGAAGGTTTAACTTCCAGCATCATCATAGTTCAAATCTACTAAGGATTGTTAATTTATTTTCATATCCAGAAAATCGTGATATAAATTAAAGACATCGCCTAATACATAACTTTATACTATTCAAAGAAACAATTATCATAATGAGCTTTATTGAAGATGAGTGACTATCAAGTTTGGTTGCTAACCATCTTTATATCAGAGTATTACATCTCAAGTTAAAGATCTTTTCAGTAAGTAGATGTTCTGATTTAACTACTCAGTACTACAAGTCATGCCACAATAATCCATCCCACTTCGTAGTTCAAAGCTACTGTTACCTTTCAAGTACGGAGTTGCTAACCAACAGAGGATGTTTAGATCACATCAAGTCAATCATCTCCTCATACGTAAGTATGGCCCAATCAAATATTAAATTCTCCCAGGTATAAGCAAAATAGAGTCAAAGCAGAAAACCCAAAATTTGAAATAAAAGTGACATTACAAACTGAACGCGTTAAACCTTCAAAGGGAACACATCATGCTCCTACCTGATATCGCACAGGTTGTGTATGTTCAATATCAGCATTGAAATACAAATGTACGGCCAAAAAGAGATCCTAAATTTAAAAGGAACTCCATTTTTACTCAATGAAAACAGAGAATTTTATGATATGGGACTGAAATCAATTTTTTACCAACATAATTTAGACATTCTTGAAAAGGATACCATCCTGTCCAAATGCAGAGGGTGCAGGATCACATAAACAGATTCAATAATGACCCAAAAAAAAACATTAGAATTAATAGGGCATATACACTGTAAAATTATGAAAGAATGTCCTCTTCTAATTAAAATACATTTCGATTTTCTATAAAACCTAAATTTAAATGAATTGAGATATCCACAAAAAAGCAATCTTCACAAAGTGTGAAATGCAAACATCAACTAGAATACACAAATTCATAAACGTCACTCTAGTATAATCCAATTTGTTCAGCCTAGCATTGATGACCAATTATTTTTATGCAGTTGCAGGCCCCGGTACTTGTACTGGTCCATCTGATCTAAAACCCCGGCCCCTGCGACCCCTTCCTCTGCCACGAGGTCTTCCTGTGAACGAGTGGTTTGCAAAAATATGTTAGGTGATTTGAATAAGTGGTATATCAGAATTTATGAATGCAGTCCCATGCTTTACAACATAAAAAACACACTTAGAGCTTAACAGACACACTCCACACCAGGAAATCTTACACCGGATCTTTGCCAATATGGTTTAATATAACAATTAGGAACCTCTTTATACAAGGCCCATGCATGAGAAAGAGACAATTTGCACAACTTACAATGTTTCATTGCCACATATCCTATACCCATTAAAAGATAAATCAAGCATAAGGTATAATTATTAATTTTTAAGTTAGGTGAGGATTTATGCAATAAAACCCTAGATTTATAGAACTAAACCCAAAATCTTTTACTAAAAACCGTATATAAAAAGAGCTAAGATTAAGAAATGTGCAAGTTCACAAAACTATCATGAAAAAAAACACAAAAATGTCTGGATTTAAGTAAATTGTTGCAAACTAATAAACAACCCAAAAAATGTGGCGAAGAATTGTGCATCTATTTGAGGAGTAATATTGACTGCATAGTTTATAGTGATTGTAAAGAATGCTTACCAAAGAATATAAGTAAAACTGGCAGAGATTACGGAAAGATACCATCAAATGGCAGAGGACACTTGAGAATAAAATGATGGAAGATACTAATAACTGACAATGAAGAGGAAGATACGAATAACTGACAATGAAGAAGATATTATTATACTATAGGGGTTGAAAAATAGGAAGGAGAAACTAGAAATCAATTAAACATTGAGAGAGGAATAAAATCATAAAAAACATTTAGCCATTTACATGTATTAGAAGTGCATGATGAGAGGATTGCCCCTGCATAAGCAAATGGTTTTTCACATGCCTCAGTTGTACTTTCTATTCTAACAAATATATAATGTTCATATTTATTTACAGAGGGAAAGAAACAAGTCAGTCTATGCCATTCAAGTTTCTGTAATTGATTTTGTTAAAAGTAAATTGATTCATGGATGTTATCCCAAACAAGGAAAGCATGCATGGAATAACAGGAAGAGGAAAGGAACTTTCATCACAGATTTTTAACCTATAAATTACAGTTAAAATTAGTTCTGATGTTATAATGTACTACAAGAAAATTATTATAGCATAAGGCATTCAAAATGATTAGGAAATTGAGAGACTTTTACAGGCATGTAACCAGAATATAGGATTGTCACTAACCCAAGCGAAAGAAGGCTTAGTTTTCCCTGGTAAAGACTTGAGTCGAGAAATAATAGTACTGTCAATTGCTAGCCCATTTTCAATTGACTGTAATCAGTTTACATGAGAAGGATTATATTTTTGCACAAATTGTGCATTTAAGTAACAGGCTTTGTAAGCATCCGTATCCTGTTGTTACTAGTAACTACTTGTATGCATCCATATCAGGCAAAAAAGAACGAACATTTGCAAAGAAAGAATTCTTGAACAATTGGGAAGGTTTATTAATGAAAAAAGCAAAAATAAAGATTGTCCCAATAGTTCTTAAAATAAGCCATAATTTTTTATATACCGAAGGATGACTAAATGACATGTCAAAAAGGACCATGAAGAGAAGCAGTTTATCAATAACATGAAGAATGATGGCATGATGATAGCTAAAATATAAAGCCAGTAGGGCTTGATGCTTCCCAAGTTGAACAGATGGTAATGGTTGTAGATGCTGGATAACTTGATGCTATAAAGCATAGTGGATTTGGCCACTTGAAAGATATACTTCCTCAGTCACTTCTTGTCAGTGAACCAACAGAAACCAGAACTATTAGAGGAACATTATACTTTCACTTCCGTATATTACTTTCCCAACTTCAAATATTTTATGGTCAGTGAATTCAAACACAAATGCTAACCAGGCAACGTTGCTTATCAGACATATTTGACACATGGTGTATCATATGTATTTCAGAAAAAATATCATGTAGGAATTTAATTATCATGTATTTGATTTGTTGAAGGTACATGTGACATACATATAGGAGAATGTCACAAGAAGCAAGAAACAACAATAACCAGAACAATTAAAGGAACATTATACTTCCACTTCTGTAGATTACATTCCAAACTTCACATATTTTTTGTCAGTGAATTTAATCACAAATGCTAACCAGGGCAGCGTTGCTTATCAGACATATTTGACAAATGGTGTATAATATATATTTCCGAAAAAATAGCATGTAACAATTAGTTATCATGTATTTGATTAGTGGAAGGTCCAAGCGACATATATACTGAAGAAAGATGTCACAATAAATAGAAAACAACAATAATTTAGTTCAACACCCTTTGTCCCATATTCTTAGTCCAACATAAAAGGTTTAGGTTATCCATCAATTAACAGAGATTGACCTCACATCAAGCACCAAATAAATTAGGGTGATTTCATGGGTAAAAGCAACCTCAAGATTGTATTAAGAAATTGCATATTTTAATGGTTTTTGCAGAGCTTTCTGAAGCGACAATACCAAAAGTAATTTCCAGATAGTTTCTTAGAACCTGTGCTGTAACTTTCTAACACTCATTGTCAGAATTAGAATTTTACTGTTGAGCATTTGTAATGATTGGCTTGTTATATGCTAATATAATGATGATGAGAATCAACATTTGGTAATTTGTTGATAATCCACAGTACTTTTCATGTTTATAATGTTTTTTTTATCCACCACTATTTTAAATAATTTGACTATTATAATAAAGAATATGATTAAACCTGTGTGGCCTCAATAGGACTGCAACTAGTTTACACTCATAGAATTTTAACTTCAATAGACTCGGTCTAATATTTCATCACATAACAAATGATTATAGAATGGATAGGAAATGGCAAAGGTGAGAATTGGTTTGCAACCATCCTCTTAAAGGAGAATGCTTGAAGAAATTCAAGTACTGCAATGTTAGCTAATAGCAGCAGGGTTCCAAACGGCGGTTAAACCCCCTGAAGCTCCAATGACATCCAAATCATAGCAAGAACTGTCTTTCTAGATTTTATGAAGAACTTTATTTAATCTTTCAAAAAACAAAAATGCTTTTGGAAATCATTAATAAAGTTCTTTTTAAAGTCTGCAAAAACAGTTCTTGTTGTGGTGTGGATGCTGTTGGAGCAATGGGGTGTTTGGCAACCTTTTGGAATCCTGCCTCTGTTTCTAGCTCTGTTCTTGCTTCTTCTCGACATCATTTGCATTTCTGTTTTCTCATCTAAAGCATAATTTCTTGTAGATTGTATCCAACATAGAATCTATGCCCCTAATTCTGCTAGGGGGCCAGATAAAGCTTTGGGTTGAGCTGGAAAGTTTCAGAAGATTGCACACTAACCTTAAACCGGTTATTGCAGGGGACTTTGATAACCTTTACCACCATGGAAAAACAAGGACCCTAAGCTTATTCAGACACCATGGATAATCTTGCCTCCTTTATCTCCTCTTGTTCTTTGATGGATTCAAACTGAGCCCTCATCTCTCCAGATTCACTCTTTTCTTTTTCTTCTTGTCTCTCCAATCTTCCCTGTGTTGGTTCAGACCATTCCCCCCTGGTTCTTTGCCTGGACAACGAGAAGAGATGGTAAGGATATCCTTTCAGGTTTGTGAAGATGTGGCTCCATCATCCTGATTTGCCCTCTAGAATTGAGAAATGGTGAAATATCAAGATTGAAGGTAATGCTATGTTTAGGCTGGCTCAAAAACTGAAGAAAATCAAGAAGAACATTAAGAAGTGGAACAAAAACACTTTTGGAAATATCTTTGCTAAGAAGAATGAGATCTCAATCAACTTAGAGACCCTAAAAAAATAAATTCAAATCGTAAGGATGTAGAATACCTTCTAGAAGGAAAAATACCTGCTTTGTGAATACCAATCAATCATGGCCAAGGAGGCAACTTTCTGCAAACAGAATCAGGGAGATCCTGGAGTCCAATAGCAACTTCACTTCAAAAGAGACGAGCATCAAATAGCTTGTGGTTGCTTTCTTCCAGGATTTCCTTTCTAAAGAAAACTTTGCTGATTTCAAAAATGCCAAGCAGTTGATGGATCTTGTCCCCCTTTTCTGTTGAATAGAGAGAGAATCTCTAATTGCCTCTGTGACAGAAGAAGAAATCAAATCTGTAGTCAACTCTTTTACAGGGAGTAAGGTGTTGGGATCAGATAGGTTTCCCCTTACAAGTCTTTCGGGATATTATTGCCAAAGATCTTTTGGATGTTACACAGGAGTTCCTTCTCTCTGGGCATCTCAACAAGCTTAATAACACTTTCCTGGTGCTTGTTTATAAGAAAAATGAATCTTCATGCTTTGTTGACTTTAGACCAATAAGCCTTTGTAATTATGTGTACAAAAAATTCTTGCTATCAGATTGCAGGCCATCCTCCCAAATCTTATATGCCTGCAGCAAAGTGGTTTTGTCAAGGGAAGGCACCACTTTGCTGCAGGGCAGGCAGAACCTGGATTCTATAATCATCATTCATGAGGTTATTCATTCAATGGACAAAAGCAAAAAGGTTGACTTCATACTCAAGCTTGACATGAACAATGCCTATGATCAGGTATCCTGGTCCTTGACAAAATGCTGGCAAGATTCAATTTTTGTCAGAAATTTGGAAGTTTAATCACAAATTGCAAATCAAATCTGCAGTTTTCTGTTCTTATTAATGGCATTATTGTTTGATTCTTCAATAGTAGCCCTAAGCTAAGACAGGGTGACCCCATATCTCTGTTCTTATTCATTCTTTTTTGGAGAATCAGTGAGCAGAAGCTTCAATAATGCTGCTACTTCAAGGAATTAGAAGGTTAGAAAGTAGAAATTTCCTCCCTTCCTAATCCTTCTCCCAAGCCATCATTGTCTCTTCACAGGCTCCATAACCTTCTGATTCCTTCCAAGTCCCCAATCCCCAAGGGTAATGAGATGGTCTGAGCTAATTCCTCCTCAGGCTATCACTAACTCTTCCAGCTTCTTGCTGCTTCTCCCTCCTTTGCCTACCCTTCCCTGTAGGTGTCTCTTTGATTCAAACCCCTTATCCCAAAAGTGAATTTCTTTCGATGGTTGTTTGTCCAAGACAAAGTCCTTACGGTGGGCAATTTGTTAAAGAGAGGATTCTATATCCCAAACAGGTGTGCCTTGTGCAAGCGTGATTTAGAATCCACCCACCACCTCTTCCTTAACTGTTCTTTTGCTAGGGACATGTGGTACCTTGTTTTCTCTTGTTTTTCCCTCTCTTGGGTCCAAACCCCTCCCTTTTGAATCTTCTTTTGTTGTGGCCTTCTCCCTTCTTTTCCCTTGCCCTTAAGCTACTGTCGAACCTTTCTTTCCCTCCTGTCCTTTGGGGATTGTGGTGTGAAAGGAAGGCCAAAAGATTTAGAGATTCTAAATCTCTTGTCAGCTTGGTGTTCTCCAAGATAAACCTCGCTATAAAAGAAAAATTCTTAACTGCATTCAAGGAAAGTAAGCTTTGGGAGTCCCCTTCAGCAGTATCTCAATTGAACCTAAGGGTGTTGAAAGGTTGGAATTTGGTGATTGATTTTGGAATCCCTCTTCAGAAAGAGGTCATTTGTAGATCCCAATCAGGTGGTCCTGTCCCCAATCCCCCTGGTTTAAGTTAAATTTTGGTGGGGCCTTTAAAGACAACTCTGGGGCTATCAAGAATCATTTGGGAAGGGCAATGGGTGCTTTCTTGGTCAATCTTGGCACTCAAACCAATCATTTTGCTGAGGTGAGTGCAGCCTTTCATGGTATCCTTTTAGCCAGAGAACTTAGTCTGCAGCACCTGGAAGCAGAGGGAGATTCAATGAACATAATTAAGTATCTTTTGAAAACTTATGCCCCAACTTGGTCTATTAATAACTTGATCGAGAATTCTATAGATATTTTGGATTCCCTTCCCAATGTTAAAATCAGGCATGAGTACCACAAAGGCAATTATGTGGCAGATTATTTCACCGTGGTGTTCAACATGATGGATACACAAATTGGAAGCGGGAAATCGCATTCCTAGGGAGGCCATAAACTTGATTAATGATGATTGCCCTGTACCAGGTGATGTGAGATCTATTGTATCCATTACACTTTGGTGTAAGGATTATCATGAAAGATAAAGAAGAAGAGCTTTGGATCATCAAGAAGCTTTTGTCCTCTTCCAAACAGGAGCCTAACACTACAAGGAATTTCACTTTAGATTGTTCTTTCAATTGGGATCCCTCAGTTGTCGACTGGGAGCAAGCATACTTGGTGTACAAGCTGAGCCTTGGCTTTATGGGTGGCAAAAGGAATCATGTGAAGCCCAACTCCTATGAGATGGCTAAGCAGAATGCTAAAACATGGAGAATTTTGAGGAAAGGAGAGCTGACAAGATATATGAAGAGAGTCAAAGGGGCACAACCCCACCCTCTCTATTGAAATCGCCAAAACTTGGGACTCATGAGTGCTGAAAATGGGAGATGTGAAAATTGAAGTCTAGAAGGACCTCATTGCTCAGATCACTGGTCTATTTATTAAGGTCATTAAAATAGGATGGACAAAACAAAGATGTGGCACTCTCTTCCTTCCTATGGGATGGAGAACAACTGAAACAAAATCAAAACAGATATGCTAAATCCTGTCTACCACCTCCATGGATGATGTTGCCCTGCAACTAAGGTATGTCACTCTTTAAGAAAGGTTTCAATCTATCTCTTTCTTTCATTTAATGCTCTTGGGTCATTTTTGTCACTCGTGTCTTGTCATTTTCACTTTCTTCCTGTTGTCCTCTCTCGAGTATTTTGGTCATTGAGTTTAAATGGGGCTTTAGGTCTGCCCCCACGCACCCATCTCTAATCCTATTGTTGGTTAACCTACCCGTGCATTGAAATCCTATCATGCTTTGTCCTCTACTCATGCACTGCCCTCAGCCCCTTCACTTTGTCAAACTGCTGCTTAAATCTAACCTGGATCTAGATGCCTCTACTTCTAAAAATAGTTTTTTGCCAAAGCAACCCTACCCTGATTATCCCTACCTTTACTGTTTCTAGCCAAGTTGCTGCCTGGGGAGTGAAATTTACAAGTGATGAAACCTCTAGAAGCCATAAGACTAAGAAGAAGATAAAAGTGGTCATTGTGGAGGACTTGAATTACCAGGGGGCAGGAGAGAACACCCCTATTTCTAAGCCCAAAGGTAAAGGTAAAGTCATGTTGAATGATAAAGGTCACATCAATGAGCCAGAGTTAGAAGATGTGGATTCTGAATTTAACCATGATACTTCCTCTCTGCCATCCTCTATTGAGGCTATGGCCTCAGTGATCACCATGCTTGCAAAAAGAATGGTCCAAATGTATGAAGAATCAATTTCCTCCCACTGTAAAATGTTGAAGTAGTTCCACTCCAAATACAACAAAATTAGGCTAAAATTTCTCTGATTGTTAAAAAAATGGATGGTCAGGAGCTTACCCTGAAGAAAATGGAAAAAGTTCTTTCCAACCAGTGGAAGAATGTGGAAGAAATGAACAATCTCAAGGCTGAGATTACTAGGCGAGATGACAGAGTAGCTCTTTTGGAGAAGGATATTCTGGACATCAAGGAAAACCTGCAAAAGGTAGTGTAATTTGATAGAACTGTTCAAAACAGTGCCAAAAGTATTAAATTGTTGCAGGAGAGAATCAGCTCTCATTTATCTCAAGCAAGCGCCAGTCACAGCTCTAGAATCAGTAGCCAGAAAGCTAAAGAGATCGAACAGGAGGATGCTGAGCTCATGTAAAGTCGTTTGGAGTCCCTACATGAGGAGTGGGAGGCTGCTGCAGTGCTTAATCAACTCTAGTGTGATTCTTTGCTTTGGGTGTCAATGATCTTCCTTTTTGGCTTTCTTTCTGTTTGTTTCATCTACCCGTTGTAGGAGTTGCTGAATTTTGGCTATAGCTTGGCTGCTGCATGTTTGTTGTTTTGCTGTATAATGGCTTTGACTATTAAATAGAGGAGGCCCTTACAAAACTCCTCGTATTTGCCTTTAATCAAAAAATTTATACTCTATTAATTTATTAAAGATTCTAGCTATTTGTGTATACAAATAACAAAATTGCATGTCAAGTAAGAGATCCAAGATACATCATAAATACAGCAAATATTAAATTGATTTAAGTTACAATTTTATTTCTAAATTTGGCACGTTAAAGCTGTTTATGCAACCATGTTATTTAAGGCAAATATTTAAAAAACCAATTGGATCAGAATCCAATAGAAAATGGTAAAACAATATAACCTATTTTAAATTTAAATGGCTGCAAAATCTAAAATCTGGAGAAATGAAGTCAAACAATACCTTCGTCCAGATTAGGATCAGCTACGGCATACCCTCTTCCACGACCACGTGGACCACGGCCCCATCCTCTTCCTCTTCCTCGGCCCCTACCCCTTCCATAACTACCATCACCATTGTAATCCCCACCCATCATAAAATTTCCTGGAATGAAATGATTATTTAGAGTGTCAAGCATCAAAGCTTCTTTAAATTAAGAACAACAAAGACAAAAGGATAGCAAGCTAATAAGTATAACAAGCCCATTTGGAGGCTATTAAAGATATAGAAAAAGTTGATAAATAAATAATTAAGCAGGAACTGATGGAACAGCCATACAAAATTATACAATATATTAGCCAAAACTATCAGTGACACTTCACTTGTCTGAGAAACTGAATCCTACTTTCACACCCATAATTATGCTAATTATATTAAATAATTTATAATTAAGGTAACTTAGATCTTTCACAATCTTATTTAAAAAGCTTAAAAGTTACAATACCTCTTCCTCTGCCCCTACCCCGACCACCGCGGCCTCGACCCCTTACGTGACTAGGTGACCCTTCTACAAAATTTAAGAGAATATTAGCTTAAAAAGTACTTCCAAGGTACATTAGATTAAATAAAAACATAGAATAAAAATATACAAAAAATTACCTTGATCATACTCAAATTCTGCCAATGGCCTAACTTGATCCACTGGCAGTGGAGGCTGATACCTGCATTATTGAACAATAATGAGCAATCTGCATCAATTTGATGGCCCACATATCAACAGATTAATTCGCTCACCACAGAGAATGAATAAGTATATAACATTTTTTTACCCAGGGGAATTTATATCCAGCTCTGCAGTTGACAAAGTAATTGCTATCATGGATACATGTCTTGTTGTCTCCAGACTGCCAATATGCCAGCATGTGAGCAAATGAATCAATGACAACTACATCAAAATTAATCAAAACAGAAATGGCAAAAGATACAAAAAAATCTTGGAAATATAAGCCTCTTTAGTAAAACATAACCTTTGTATGGATGTTCTACAAAAAGGATATAGAAATTCTATTGGTTAAAATAATTATAGTACTTACGGAAGAAGACCTTCCTCTAGTGGTTCCCATGAGTCAGTTATGTCAATCGATCCAATCGTAGTAATTTGATGCAGACCAGCTATCCTTCTCTGTAAGTACCAAATGACAGTGAATTTTTTAATCCATCAACATATTCACCCAATTGATATTTTTGGAATGCTCACAAACATGCACACCCATGAAGAAAGAAAAATCAAACCCATTGAAAATTTAAGGATAAATAAAGTTGATTAATTTTTCCCTTAGCACTTACCTTGATAATCTCTGCTATAGTTACAGTCTTGTTGATAGCCCTTCCCATTGCTTTGATGATTATTTCAGCTGATCCTTTATCCTTCTACACGAAGGCCAAAATGCAAGATGAATGATCAGAAAAAGAAGTCCTTGTGAAATAAATATTTATCTATAAGAAATTAGCATATCTATAACATGAAAAGCAAAATCAAAACAGATCATCACAAAATAAACATTTATTGTGTTCTAGATGAATTAAGTTTGTTAGCATATAATTCATATTAGCTAGTTTGTGTGTTTTGAAACTGAATCACCCCAATTTCTAGGACCCATGCTTGTCCACAGTATTTGAAACCATAAGCATGTATCTCTTATTGGGAATATCCCGGAAAACCAAATGATAAAGATATTTTCAATTTCAAAACCCATATAATGCAGAAAAATTCAACAAAAAAAAAAAAAGAGAAATAATTAATAAATTATGCTTTTTAATATTTAAAGCCATCCTAAGCGCACAGAGTGGAAGTAAACAATAGAGTTACAGTTACACCATGAGTTTTGAAATATGGATTTTTCACATTAACTTTGAGATTGCTGATTACAGTGCACACAAAACAGTGATAATAGTAGTTTCTAGTGCCAGTGCTTTTGTGTTATGCCCCCTTTGGGATTGCCAAAATTCTTGCCCTAGAATCACAAGTTTAATGTAGCTAGGTTTATAACCTACCACTTAAATACTTCAAGCAAGATAATTCTTCATTTAGGTCCTGCAATCATGTTAGATAATATTGGAAATATAATTCATATGATCAAAGCCATATATAATAAATGCCTTATCCACTATGCAAAAATACATAACTATTTCAAGACTATATAAACTAACAATATCCATAATGCATAGTGGAAGTCTTAATCATAATAGGACTTGGATGACAAACATGATAAGTCCGCCCAAAGTTACCCATCTAAGACCAAGAGCACGAGCGTCTAACCAAGACAACCCACCCTTGGCCCCAAGCAGTAGGAACATCCGAACCAAGAAAATTCCACCCTTGGGATGGCCTACTTAGTGGATACACTTCTATCTGCTTTTCCTATCCACGCTGTCTTATCCATCCTTCTTATGATTGAGACTCCTTGAATCCATCCTAACAATCAATCATCATTTGGCTTGATAAGGGAGCTTTGAAAGGGATGCTTGTAAACTACTCAACCCATCTAAACCCAAGAGCACAAGCGTCTAACCAAAACAACCCACCCCTTGGCCCCAAGCAGCAGGAACGTCTAAACCAAGGCAATTTCACCCTCAGAGTGGCCTACTTAGCATGGGAGGCCTATAAACTGCATCCTCCTAACTTGCTTTCTTCAAACTTTACATTTGATCGATCATAGGATAAAAACATACATAAATAAATAAATAACTATATATATATATATATATATTAAAGAACCATAATTACTAATAAGGCTCAATAATTGCTGCAAGCATCATTATTGCATAATCGTATATAATTCACATATCTTTATATTGATACATATATATACATATATACATATATATGTATATGTGTGTGTGTGTGTGTGTATTTGATTATATATATCTGATGTATATGTACTTAAATTTAAGTTACTTCCCTTGTTGATTTATCATTTATCTTCCACTGAACTATCTTCTTCTTCATGCATACTTCCATATCAGACTTCCCTATTTCTTCTTCCTTCCCTTTTGCAAATGATCTCATTTTCTTTATATATCTTTATTTTAATATGAAAGGATGCATCTCTTTGGAAGAGAGATATCCTTATGAATAGGTATGGCTCTTTGTTACCAAACTGTCTTTAAACTAATCGCTGCCTTTTCTTTCATTAGTCTGAGTGCTCCTTTATTTATTGCTGCCTGCCTTAACTAATATTAATTGCTATCTTTGGAATATTATTCCCTCCTTTAATATGGAATCACAGCCCTTTATATCATATCCATTGCTAATTACATAATCACTTGTCCTTTATAACACTGCCTCTTTTTTTATTAAGAGAATTCAATGCCTTTAGTGACATCCCTCCTTAATCGCTGCCTTCATAGTGGCTGTTGGTAAATGAATTGCTGCTCATAATGTATTTTTATGAGCAGCGATTCATTTACCAACAGCCACTATGAAGGCAGTGATTAAGGAGGGATGACACAAAAGGCATCAAAATCGATTAATAAAAAAAGAGGCACTGTTATAAAGGACAATGATTAGAAATAGAAATACATTATGAGCAACGATTCATTTACCAACAGCCACTCTGAAGGCAGCAATTAAGGAGGGATGTCACTAAAGGCATCGAATTTGATTAATAAAAAAAGAGGCAGTGTTATAAAGGACAATGATTATGTAATTATATATAAAAGAAATACATTATGAGCAGCGATTCATTTACCAACAGCCACTATGACGGCAGCGGTTAAGGAGGGATGTCACTAAAGGCATCGAATTCAATTAATAAAAAAAGAGGCAGTGTTATAAAGGACAAGTGATTATGTAATTAGCAATGGATATATATATATATAAAAATTATGTTTATATTATGTGTTTCTTAATTTTAACATACTTATTTTTATATTAGTTTTATATGAATATTTTATATTATTATATTATAATAATTATAACTATAATAATATTAAATTGTTAATATTTATTTTTATATTTTTGATATTTATATTGTCATTTATTTTATTTATTAATTTATTTGCATTTCAAATTTCGGGCGCATGACATTTTGTGGTATGCTGCTTAGTTTTGGATTTCCTGTGGAGATGCACTTCACGAATAGGTGATCTCCCAAGATATATTCTGCAGAAGTTGGAGCACCTAAAAGCTTCTTAGGAAGATCAGCACAACTGATGGACTTAATAAGAGCAAGTTGGTTGCAATGGGCAGCTTTTGATCAGTCTACAGAGGAAATCTGAGAGATGGTAAAGTAGTTTCTGTGAATGTTCTTAATTTGTACATTAAAGAAGCTCATAAGAGTTTCAATGTTGAATGCAAGGTGTTAAGAAAGATTCAACCCTGTAATCTCACCAGGATCACAACTTTAATTTTTGAATTTATGTCAAACGAAAGCTTAAGGTAAGCATTTGTATCCTGAAAAAGATGATTTGTGAATTGGGATTGAGAAGACAACTGCATATTCCTATTAACATATGCAAAAAATACAGAATATCTGCATTACAACTTGTTTGTCCAAACATTGCAATTAAAACCAGAAAATGTTCTTCTGGACAAAGACATGACAGGCTATGTAACACATTATGGAATTGCCAGGTTAACTTCAGATACAAAATCTGTTGACTCTCTTACTTCGACACTTTCCATCAAAGTATCAGTGGTTTACATTACCCCGGGTATGCCTTCATATTTCTTGTCCGTAATTGAGCATTTTTATTTGTATTTCTAGAATCAAATGTGATCTCACTATTGACTGTCATGGATGCAGAGCATGGATTAGGAGGGAGAGTAACTACAAATGAATATGTCTACAGTTCACAAAATTTTGTTCTTAACCCAGCCTTTTCTAACAACTTGTAGAAATAAATGACAGAAGCTTAATGAAGGATGCCGTTCACATGGGGAGGGCATGGAAGAAGTAGAAGACATGTACAAGCAGTGCTACACATCTTTATTTGGTATTAGTTCAGTTTGCTCAAAAGATTTAACACAAGAAAGGCCAATCGTGAAAGATGTATATGCTGGAGAGTGTGAGAGTATGACAGGAAGCAGTGAAGCTTCAGTCATATTGTGGCCAGGTATAACCGACTTGGCATGCAATCCTCTCCAAGAGGTAGCAAGAACTAACAAAAATTATTTTTCTAGCCTAAAACCACAACGAAATAGAACTATTTTTGACAGAAAAAACAGAGATGAATGGTGAAAAAAAACAGGTATATCTAAGCAAAGAAAATAGAATAATAGTATTGGAGATATATCAGCTATTTTCACAGTAAAAATATTGGTCAACTATAAATTCAAAAATTCAAAACAATTTTATGAAAGAACCAGAAACCTTGCCGAGATCCAATATAACAAGAATTTTGAAGACATCTGCTTCTATGTTTGAAACATGTGGCATCAAATAAGTCTCACAGCCAGGGACATAATCTTTGAAAATCAAAGTCAAGTTCAATCAACACCAACTCCCAAACTTGAAGGCCAATCTTGGGAGAGCTTCTAGTTCTTATTTAAAATTACACAATGTGAATCACTTCAAAAGAAGTTCGAACACTTTGCCAACCTTGCCAATCTATGTAGCTTCAGCAGTGAACATTTTTCATATGTCTAAGGCAATAAATCTAAGGAAATGTCTAACCAATAGAATAAACCCATTGCCAACCTATGTAGTTTCAGCAATGAACACCCTTCATATGTCCAAGGCAATAAATCTAAGGAAATACCTAACCAATAGAATAAACCCAAAGTCAAAACAATCCTGCTGTGTAATGCCTTCCATAACACTTAAAGATTAATATAAGTACATCCTCAAAATGCAACAGACGATGGAAATGTTATCTTTGAAGAAAATTGGAAGATTGCACCACCCAGATACAAACTGCAACCAATTTTACACCTGCAAAAGAAAACATAGAAGGCTCAAAGAAAAAATGAGTGCATAAACAAATAAAAATTTACTCTGGATTCAAGTTCTTCTAAACATAGAAAATACAACTTCCTCAAAACTAAACAAATGAAAAGTAAGCAGCATCCACTCTCCACCCAACACATTGCCCTGCTAAAACAGCATCTCCTATATGATATATCCTTAAAAGAAAATCCTTGCATTCTGTAGGAATTAATGATTTTCATGCATTAGAACTCTGCAAAATTGATTCTTTCAGCAGTTGGTGCTTATTTCGTTAAATTAAAGCTAGCTATGAAACAAGAGAGAACAGCACAAGATGATCCAAATGTACTATAAAACCAACTCATAAATCCAGTGCTTGTTTTGTTAGACAAAAATAATTTTGGAACACAGAGACAACAAAAGAGTGATTTAAAAGACTGAAAGTTGCAGCTGATCTCAAGTGAACTAGTAAAATAAGAATCCAATCAGGAGTGTTGCTAAGTTCAAGTCGAATGCTAGAGTTTCAATTTTTCAAATGTATAATTAGACAACAAGTTTTTTGAAGAATTACAGTTAAAAAGTTCAAATAAACAAAAATATCCTTCAAGATTGCAAAACATATTGGAGATGTGTTTATTTCAAAGCTATTTTTTAAGATTGCAAAAGCAACAAACCGACTAGAATCCTTCAAGAATACACAGGAACAATCCAAATAACTACAAAAATGTGCAATTCTGGCTGACCTGAAGCAATGTTGTAGCATATGTGATATAATTCCGCATTTTTCCTTGAGTAGTGATACGGATTTCATTCTCATTAATTGGAGTTTCCGGCCGGGGCTTCTCCACTCTCTGATAACGATCCATCCTATATTTTAACCATGAACAACTTCAGTAATCCAAATAGACTGCCAAAAATACTCACTCTTCCAAATCAATTAAACTTTCAGCAAAAAGATATTTCACCATTAACAACATCATTGTTTGCAATGTGATACCAAATCATGAAAAGCCGTAAAAATTTTGAAAATAATAATATTATTTCAAACCCTACAAAAAGAAGCACCTTTTTGACAAAATTATGACAAGCATGACAACAATAAGGCGACCTATGTTTACAGCAATAAGGAAGTTCTCAAGGAAACCTATAACCCTAACAGACATGTGGCAAGGTTGCAGAGAAATGAATATAGTATACATTCCAATATAAAAAAAATACTCATAAATTCCAAGGGGCAAAATTTAACCTCATCAACTTTGGAGGAAACTCATAATCTCACCTAAGATTCACCATGGTAATGGTGGAAAAAGATAATCAACAGAACCCTCAATCTCAAAGAAATAGCTCATAAAAAGAAAAATGCTCGTCTGTAAAACTCCTAATCACCCACATCTTTAGTGAAACCCTAACCCCAGATGAAAAAGCATTTTTGAAGATAGGCCATCATATTTCTAAGGAACAAACCTGCTGTTATTATAAATAGCAGAGATCGCTCAATAATCAACAGTACATTGCTGAGAGAATTCAAAACCAATTCCCAGAAACTAAGCTTGGAGATTTTAGACTATGACAGTTTATTGATATCTTGGATTAAAGTTTTAAACCGTGTCATAATTTCCTACAAGATTTAATACACAATATTTCTTAGGATAAGCAAAGATTGCATTATAATAGTAGGGATAGAATCAATGGCTCAAATAAAATCCAACCTGATTGTATAAGAGAATTGAATTGTCAATTTACATAAACCAAGCTTGCACTGAAAACGTGTAATGTCCCCACTATTGGAGTGACCTCTTGGTGGTCATATTCTAGCCCATAACATTCCCGTGGGTTAGAGGGCTATAATAAGGGGATGATAAGGAATAAGATTGTCTAGAAAAGTTAGAAGATGTTTCTAGAAGAACTAGAATCTTCTAGAAAGGTTAGAAGATGTTTCTAAGAACGAGAATCTTCTAGAAAGGTTAGAAGATGTTTCTAGAAGAACTAGAATCTTCTAGAAGAGTTAGAAAATGAATCTTCTAGAAGGGTTACAAGATGTTTCTAGAAGAACTAGAATCTTCTAAAAGGGCCAGAACCTTCTAGAAACTAGACCCTAGAGCGGCCTTGCCTTAAGGCAGTGTTCCACGGGGACGCGTCCCCCCCAAAAAAACCCGCGTTTCCTCGAGGGGGACGTTTCGGAGACTTGGGGACTTGGGGGGGACGTCCCCCTACCATCCCACCACCAGTGTCGCTGTCTCCAAGACACCACTAGGACTTCGAGGATGCTGGGGTGTCCTCAAGACATCTAGGGGACTCCTAGTTGTCTCCAAGATCTATAATTCTTATACTTATACATCTTTTTATAACTATTTTTTCAAGTACTATATGTATTTCACACCACCCGCCCCAAACTTAGCGCATTGCCCCCCGAAACCCTGTGGAACACTGCCTTAAGGTCTTATTTAAAGGAGGCTAGGGTAAATGGGAGGACATGCTTAGTTTATGCTTGGTTATTATTTTCTCTTGGAGAATTCTGGGAAGCTTTGGCTTGTTTGAGGACAGAAACCCTCGAGCTTGGAAGCAGTGGACGGAAACCCATTGTCTGTTGGAGATATCATTCAAGTGTCTAACTTTGTGCTTCAGATTCATCCTTCTGATTATCCAATCCGACTGTAAGTTCTGTGACTACGATAGGATATTTTCTGTTGTTATTCTACTTAAGATTTGAAGGATTTTAAGGCAATATTCATATGTAATTTCAGATCTTTATTCTAAAATTGTTATTAAATGTTTTCATTGAAATCTGTTTGCAAGTTATCCGGTAAAATGTAAAATCTGTTTGCATCCAAATTGTATGTTAAAACTTTCTGTGGAGAAAATTGGGAAAAAATTGGGGGTTTGAGTCAGATTGAGTTTGGCTCATTAGCTTGGGCTAGAACCAATGGCTCAAATGAAGTCCAAAAAGATGTAGATTTATGTGATGATTCAGTCTATGAGTGGCTACAACTTCCCAGCAGTTTATGATATAGCTGTTAGGGAAGAAAACAGTTTGATTCATGCAGAGAAACTTGCTCCTGGACCTGCAATACCTATATTTGCCAACATCTACTTCCCTCCTAATCAAATGCTACTGTAGCCTCCATTTTTAAATACCCTCAAGTTATGTCCTAAAATGTCAAAGAGTTGGGGGAAGCGAAAAACCTTTTTAGAACTGTTAATAATGAGTTGAATGTCCTCAGAAGGCAACAAGTTGGACCTCTAGGCCCTATTATCAAAAGTGAAAACAACCAAGACTATATAAGCTTCCCTCCCAATATCAAAACCAACAAAGCCATTATCAGAGCTACCAAGCACCCGATTCCCAAATAGCTCCAATGCAACAACCGTGGTCCCTTAAAACAATTCCCACAAGAGATCTTGTTAATGTCATTGAGGATTAAGGTCTGTGGTGTTATCCATGTGCCAATTATCATGATCAAACCTGTTGCCCAAGGGGCAACCCTCAGCATGACATATGTGATGAAAAAAGACAAACAACCTCCAGCACACAAGATCAGGGATATCCCTTGAACCATCCACTTCAGAGGAACAATTGGTACCCAAGCCTAAACAAGATCTTGTCCACAAGGTACAAATATAAAGTTTTTGCTAGCAATGAACTAACAAGCCTGTCAAGATAGCTGGCAGTTCAATCTGATTAGAAGATCATAGCAAAAAACAAAGGTGTTGGAGGAACAACCTAAATTTGATCAACCAATCCTAAACCTTCTGCATTTTACCTTACTTTAACCCTTTGAAGCAAGCTACTATATAAGTTTATGGAAGATTCAGGGGCTATGCCCAAAAACTTGAGTAGCTGCTGCCTCAGGTCTACTATATGAGTCCTTTGATTAGGGAGTCACCCAACTAGATGGTAACATTGTCAGACTGTAGTTGTTATTAGGGACCTCAATCTTACACTCTATGTATGCCCTACAATCACTATGCCCCCAAGACCAAGGTGTGGCACTAAGGTCGAAATGCCAACCAAAACCGTTGTGCTCCACTTTGTTGAGCATAAGCCAAAAATAAAAATTGATACAAATTATGCTTATCCCTGAGACATCTAAAGAAAGAGCTGATAGGATCAGGACATGTGTGGAAAATCTTAAAAAGTTTTGGGCAGAAAATCTCTCTATGGGTTGGACATTTTTCACATATGGTAGCATCCATGCCCATAGTAGTTTAAATCCTATTTTATATAGATGAGCTATTCAGCCTTGTACATAATACACTTTCTCACTTCTGTGGTAAACAAATAGGGGAACCTCTATGTATGTGTCCAGAGTTAATGATATCACATTGTATATGTATGTTCAATACTATTAGAAGCATCAATCTAAGAGGTTGTTACTCTTCAAATTTTGATTCTTAATTGTGTGTAAGAATTTTTCTAATGCATGTATGTTTTAGTACTGTTATTTCTATTGGCTATTGCATTGTGCATTGAAAAGTTCCATTCTGATTACAAGGGAAATTGTATTCATTCTAAGCCTTTGAATTTTATGTTATTTGCTTTATTGCACCTCCTTAGATAAGAAGTTTGGCCTTATAATCCCAGAGATTGGCTCACAGACCTGTCACATATTTGTTAAGCTTTCCATGTTTGGTGATCATGCATGGCACATTTATCCTAAATAGATACTTAGACCATCAAAAGGAAAAATGTCTCAAATCAACTCCACGGAGATATTGGAAGTTAACTTTGGTTAAATAAACTTGAACATCTGAGCTTTCACTGTAAACAAAAGAGCTAGTTGAAAAATCAATACCTCAAATGAACACCAAGCAAATGAGATATGGGGCAAATTACCTAATTTGCACTTGCACTATGAACAACAGGCATAGCACTGTGGCTTTAAAAAATGGCTCAAATTTGTTGCAAGATCAATCCATTGATCTAGAAAACATCTCAGATCACCTAAACGGCATTTTGGATAGAACTCTAAAGATTCTTCAAAAATCCTTTTTTTGGGTGTTCTTCTACATCTTTGTATTTTGCATTTTTAGACCCCTTCAAAGCAGAATTTGATGATGCAATAAATGGACCATACAATATGGTCTAATCCAAATTGATTAGTTCTTGACATAAGTTTTCCAACACAAACTTTTAACTTTTAACAGTGGGCTAGGAGGTATAACCCCCAAAATTAGAGGGAATAAAAACAAGATAAGTTCATGACTCTGTTTTCCACCACATACAAACTTCAAACTTTGAATAATGAACTAGAAGTTATAACCCTGAAAAGTAGGGGTACTAAGAGTAACTCCAACAAAAGTTTTTTCAATTGTCTAATAAGTTTGTCCTTATCTAACTGCCCATTTCAACTTCCAAGGGCACAAGTCATTACCAAACATGGTGAGACCTCAATTCTAACCAAGAAGCCTAACTTTTATTTTTAGTAAGTTGGTCAATCTCTTGTATTCTAAAGCTATATGATAGTTAATTTTGAAGCTAAGTTGTCAATCCTGCAAAGCGTAAGGATTAGTCCTTCAACGAGTAAGGGTTCACCGGTATAGCATTATTATTTTCCCCGGGTACAAGTATGAGTTAATAAATATATATTATTATAATTTTGTATATATTATAATATTAAGAATATAAAAAACATTGATAGTCATAATTGCCAATAAACAAAATATTTAAGTATCTCATAATTTGAATCATAATATAGTGAATTCTCAAATGCCAATCCAAAATCAAAATTACAATCAATATTAAATACTCTTCATATTGCTCTTCAACAAGTGCATCATGGTCAACATCTCATTCAATTTCATTTGAACCACAATCAGCTACAATGCCACTTCTACAAGTCATGTGCAACAATAGAATCTAAGAAAACACACTCAAGAGTTGGATCCCAATTCCTCGTCACCCCCTCATTGTAATCAAGTTTCTTATGTGACAAGAGATGCAAGTTTTTGAGTGGATAAAGAAGTTTGTGCTCTAATTTCTCTCAGTTGAAGAATTTGCAACTTGCAGAAATGTTTAACTTTGGGCAAAAATAGCTATATTCCATGGAGTCTCAAGATGAGCAAATGAAAGGATGTGGGTACAAGTCTCAAGAATGAGAGGACCAAGGGCCTAGCTTTGGCAATGGCAACTAGCAAGGATTTGTGAGTGGAAGCTCCAAGGGCAACACTATTTTCACAATTTTATTACTTAAGGGCAAAATTAGATATTTTGACACTTTTTTTTCATAAAAATGTTGAAATTGTTTTATTTTGCTTCTTATTTCAGGCCACCCATGGTCTTGCCTCAATTTGCCCTAGGACACCCATGGGCCCGCTTCAATCCACCCTAGTTAAACCCCAAGTTGCCTTGGCCACAATCCCAGCCCAAAACCAGATCCATAAAGGTATGGGAGGTTCTATTGAACTTTACAACATAGTTTTAAAGCATGCAATCAGAGTAGAAAGCCTATATCTCTCCTCTAGAATTTTCCTATCTTGCATGAGCTCTCAAATGAAATAAGAATCCATTTGCTCAACTATTTAGTATTTTGTCAAACTTGTTTTATTTAAATTGTTAAATTGCTGCTTATAATACATTGAGTTCCTCAACAAGTGTATTGTACCCAAAAATCCTAGTTTAAATCAGATCATATGCAATGGATTCAAATTATTTAAGCAAATATGCTTAAAATTTTGAGAATACGTTCTAAGTTGTGTAGTTCACTACCACCCATTACGGTGTAGCATCTTATTGCTACACACATTATCTACTCCCAAAAGAATTTACAACACTTTCTAATCAAGATCTCCACATGAAGATGTATTGTCAAGCTTTTCTAGATATCATTGTCTTGCAAGACAAAAGTTTGCTAACTTCTATGAAGCTTATCAACAAAATTTATTTGAGTCAATTCAAAAATAACTTGTGCCTTCTTGTTGAGAAATCAAGATTTCCAAATTTTTTGGCCTTGTGAAAAATTCTTTTTTTTTGAACTTGGTAACCAAGCAAAAATCAAAATCTAGAGTTAAGGTAAAGCAAATGGAGACAATGGAAAGCGAGCAGAGGCTAGGTGGAGGTGCCCCCCAACTGGGCGATTAAAACTGAACTTCGATGGTGCAAGCAGGGGAAACCCTAGGAAGTCTGGCATAGGATGCATTGTTAGGGACTCCAATGGCAATCTGGTGTGGGGGATGTCAAAAAAGATCCAGGAGGCAACAAATAATGAAGCAGAATTTGCTGCTATCGAAGCGGGGCTCAGGCTGTGCATAGCGAAGAATTGCTTGGAGGTGGAGATTGAAGGCGACTCACTAATCTGTGTCAACGCCATCAAAACTAAATCTGTACACAGTTGGAAATTGGAGAGCTGGTTATCCCTGATATGGGAGAACCTCAATCGTCTTGCATTCTACACAATAAAGCATGTCTATCGTGAAGCCAATCTGACTGCAGACCACCTGGCAAACGCTGCCATAGACGAACCGGAAAACGAACGGGTCTCGAACAATACCTCTTCCTGGGCGGATTTGGACAGATTGATTCAACAGGACAAAATCAGACATCATAATATCACTGATGAATAAATGTAACTTCGGAGTTTATTAATAAAATGGGAGCTGCCCCCTTGGTAGTGCTATTTGATCAAAAAAAAAAAAAATGGAGACTAATGGAATTGAAGATGAATCAGCCTACACCAGGATTGCACTATAAACAAAGGAGCTTACACTAGAATCGACAACCTCAAATCAACTCCAAACAGATAGATATTGGAGTGTGATTTTATCTAAATTAACATTGATTTTTGACCTGAATCAATGCGAGACCACAAACACATCTATATCTTCAATGGTAGAGTAGGCAAGCATGGTAATTAGAGGTTCTTGATTGAAGAATTGACTACATTGTGGTAAATAGAAGTATTAGCTACAAATAAATGTAAATTAACATGAGCATGTACTTCCACTATGAAACCTTTTCCATAGAATCAACATCTTAAATACAAACCAAAACCTAGTAGCATTACACTACAAAAACTTCCAATTATTGCCAAGTATTTGTGATTGATGACATTTGTTGTCTTTTTCTTGAGTTTTTCAAAAAATGGCACTGAAATTTTTTTTAACTATATCTATCCATTTTTTACTCATTTTATACTTTGCAATAGAAAAAAAATTATAAGAAAAAGAAAATTGAATTAAAATCATTTCAAGTTAAGGCTAGGGCATTCTAAATTTTCTTTTTACATTTGACTTTGAATAGATATTTTAGTTGAAATTTTAAATGAAGGCTTTCTTTTAATTTATACCCTTGTGAGGATTTAGGTAGAAAATGCTAGGGCCTAAAAAACAGTCAATGTCTCATGACGATAACTACTACTAACCTTCATTTAAAACTAAGTTGCCAATTCTGGTACAAGATCAGGTACGTGTACGGAATACGAGTACATTGGTACAGCAATTTTTTTTCTTGGGTACAATATGTTTGGGTACGACTGTACAATATATATATGCAAAAAAAATAAAAATATACAAAATTGTACATACATTGGGCCTATCTTGTGAAGATTTGATAGAGGGACAAATTGTTTTCAATTTATTGGAAGCAGCCTTGCAAAGAGTAGATGAACTTTTATTGGGCAAGGCAAACGAATATTGTTCATTGAATAGTTGTTGTGTCCAACCTCCTAGGGAATCAATTTGATTTTTTTTACCTTTACAAGATCCCCAAAAATATATTCCAAAACATTTATTATATATTCCAAAACATTTATTTCATCTCCCATCTTTCCCCTTTCACATTCCAACAATGTGGCATCCACTCTGATACCCCACAAAATGGACCAAGACACTTCTTACATTTGATGGACTCATAGACTTCCTTGCTCAAGATGCCTTACACACCCATATCAGTGATGGCCAATCAAAGTGGGACATAGTAACTAGAAAATGGTTATGTTTTTAACTTCATTTTTGGCGCCCCCTGGGTGCTAGTGCCCACGGGAGCACCTGGGAGCACCCAAGGAGCGCCTAGAGTTCCCTGTGGGTATGCGTCCCACATACCCACAAGGCTTTTGGGGCGCTCCCTTGAGCACTCTCAAACTAGGACGCTCCTAAAGCAAGCACGAGAGCCCAAACCAAAGAACCCACTAACATAGTTTTAAAAATAAACCCTATTAGGTAAAAGCATAAGTTTCCAAGAAACTCCATTATAAGAAGGTGGACCACAACCACATATTGAACCCACAATTTTTAATGACCACATTTATATACAATATGGTTGTCTACTTGTTTACTCGCAAACCCAATTTTGATTGGTGTTCACATCCTTGTTCCTATATGAATATCCCCACATCTCCTGGTTACTATGGGAAAAAGTTGAGGATAATTTAATATTACATTTTTAAAATGGATTTGTTATCTTGTAATGTCCATTTGTGATCTCTATGCACCATATTTGACATGAAAGAACAAAATAAAATAAAAAACTACTTTTGCACATATAAATTTCATTTTTAGGCTTAGCTTCCCAAGTTTTTTCCCATTTTAAATCTAAGTAATTGAATTCCATTTACACTTTTGTCGCACCATGTAAGTGGAATGCTTAAATATTTTAGATTTTCACAATGCATTGGTTTCATAAAATATTTACTAGGATAAAATGTGCAAAACCTAGTCATGAAATTAAATACAAAATATCACTTATGATAAATAAATCTTGCAATTGTAAATGGCAATGTTTTCCCTAGAATTATTGGGCTAAATGAACTCCCAACATGTTAATGAGAGATATATGCATTCATCTACTGACCAATCCATAGAACAAACACAAAATTGAATCAAACAAATGAATATTTAAGGGTGGTTTATCTAAAGCATGTGTAGTGGTATTAGTATCTAAAAGTGATATACCCAAACTGACCATGGAACCTAAATAGAAAAACTTATCATAACATCAAGGACTAAAGTCTAAAATCATCTCCAAACAAATGTTGATTAGAACATTCAAACCATAGATTGCAAACTAGGCAAGTCACTAAGTATATTTACTGAGTTTTTCTGCCATGTTTTTGTTTAGTACTTACCAAGACTCTAACAACTTGACTCACCATGCCAACAAAATGTAAAAAATGCAAAAAAAAAATAGGTGAAGCACTCCAAAAAGTCTATTTTTTGGCTTTCGAAGTTTTTTTTCTTCTTAATGAATTAGGAATATGGTGTGCACTATGAAGGCCTATGCGGTTGGGCATGGTGACAAGGGCTCTGGCCCATGACCCCACCCTATATCACAACAAGAAGCCCTATCCCTCAACCCCAATGGTAGCACTACCCCAAACCCCCACCAAACTCATTTGATACACTTTGTAGTTATATTTTGCATAAAATTTATGTTTCTTTTAAAACTTTAAGTGTTTTTAAGTCATTGAGTACTCTCTAAGTCTAAGTCTGTAAACTATGATTGAAAGTATCTAGCCTTACATAATTATTATTTTCATTGGTAGATAGTTTTCCAAGAAATTGTAGAGTAAGCAACATAACTTCTAGTCAAACAATTTGATCCACAAGATTTCTTGCACTAAACAAACATTAACTGTTAACAGCAGAGATCACTATAAATTCAATGGCTACAATCAACTCCAAATAGCTGGGGATTGAGGGTTACAAACTGGATAAAGTATACTAAGATTGAGCATTTTTTAAATTTTGACTATAGAATATCTAGTGACACAGTTACATCCAAAATGCTTCTCACAATGAACTGAAAATAGCAGAGCTTTCCTTAGAATCAATAACTCAAATCAACTCCAAACAGCTATGGATTGACATGTTCAAAGCTGGATAGTGTAAACTAAGCTTAAAGATTTTAGATATTCAGATTGTGTAATACCTAATGTAACACAACCTAATCCAATACATTTTTTATAATGGACTGCACATAGTAGAGATCACCCTAAATCAAGGGCTCAAATCAACCACAACCAGCTATTGATTGAGAATATCAAATTTCTGTAGAATAAGTTCAACTTGAAGAATTTTAGATTTTTAAATTTTTTAAACATGTACTATATATGGTGACACAGATTAGTTCAAAACATTTCTTACAATAATCTGTAACTCGAAAACTTGCCCTGCAATTTAATCCAATACATCTTTTATCATGGGCTGTAAATAGCAGAGCTCGCCCTAAATCAAGGGCTCAAATCAACTACAACTACCTATACATTGAGAATATCAAAGTTCTGTAATATAACCTATGCTTGTCTATTTTATATTTTTAAACCATGTAGCATATATAGTGACACAATTTGGTTCAAAACATTCCTTATCATAAACTGTAACTAGAATACTTACCCTAAAATAAGGGTTCAAATCAACTCCTAAGAGCTGTATGTGGACAGTATCAAAGATCAATAAAGTAAGCTAAACTTTAAATATTTTAGATTTTTAACCTGTAACACCTAGTCACAAATTTGAACCAAAATTAATTCCCATGATGAACTGTCAATAACACAACTTTTTCAATAATCAAGGGCTTAAAATCAACTCCAGACAGCTACAGATTGAGAGTGTCAAAGCTTTTATAAAGTAAGCTAGGCTTAAATATTATAGATTTTCAAACTGTGTAATACAGTCACATAGTTTAATGAAAACTATTTCTTACAATGACTTAAAATTAGAAAAGCTTGCTCAAGAATCAAATGCACAAATAGATCCCATACAGTTAGGGATTGAGAGTATAGGACTTCTTCCAATGAAATGTAACTGTTGTAACTAGTTGATCTTATTATAGTATCAAAGGTACAAATCAACTCCAAAAAGCTATGAATTGAGAATCTCAAAGCTCAATCAAGTAAGCTAAAGCATAGATATTATAGATTTTTAAACTGTGTGATACCTAGTTATGCACCTTCCTCGAAAAGATTTCTTACAATGAACTGTAAAAACGAATGCTTACCATAGAACCTACCGCACAAATAAATTCCAAACAGCTCGGGATTAAAAGTGCAAGATTTTTTCCAAACTTACGTAAATAAATAACTTGCCTAGAATCACCTGCTTAAACCAATTACAAACATATAGGAATCGAACGGATCAAATCTGCTAAAAAAAACTAAGTTAAAGAATTTTATTTTTTTAATTTTAATTTATCAACTGCAACACCTAGTGACACGGCATAGTCCAGTACATTTCTTACAATAAACAAGGCTAGCGCTGTAAACAGCATGGATATTCAGCTAGGGATTGGGAGTAATACAGTTGGATAAACCTAAACAAATTTATTCTTGCTTTTGTAATGAACCTTATACATTCAACTGTGTAACATAGACCTTCAGACACTTCAATCCAAAATAATTTCTCGTAAAGAAAAAAAAAAAACCTTGCATTGAATAGCAGAGTAAGCCCTAGAAAACAAAGCTCTAGCAAACCCTAGAAACGACAATGCTTGAATGAACCCTATGATCAAAACAGCCAGAAAGAACCCAAAAATAAACGGCTCGGGTGAGCTCCAAAAGAATAGAACAGATGCTATTTACCTCGTAAATTAATGTGCAAGGCGCGCAGAGGGACAGAAGAAGAGGTGTTAAGGCTCCTCCCGCTTTCTTCTTCTTCTCCGTGTTCTTTTTTTCTATTAAGCTCTGAAGACTAAAACCCTTCGAACTCGAATCTTGGAATTTTATGTGAACAATGTAGGGAAGCGGAGGGTGGTGGTCACATGGCTAATGTGGCGCCCATGGGACCGTACGGGGTTGTCTTTTGTTTTAGGATAGGGTTTTGACGTTGGCAACTGTTAAAACAAATGATTGTTAATTTAATTGTTTTCCGAGTGGATTAGGGTTTGACCACCTAGAATTATTTTATGCCACGTCGGCTACGGCCAAAACTGGCAAGTCGTATGATTTTGGTGGTTGGTAATTACTTAGCGGTTTATATTTATGTAATTTGTATGGGGTTAAAAAAAAATTAAATAGTGAAAATTGTAGTTAATGATAAGTGGTTTTTGGGTTGTTCGAGAAGTTTAATGGTTTATAAAGACTTTATTAACGATCAAGTTTTGATAAGTAGGAGATATTTTCATAGTGTGTCAAATGTGATATTGCTATCAAAATTCAACCATGTAGTTTTATGAGTCAAACTCATTGACCTATGTTTCATGAGTAGTGGTTCACAAGAACCCATCTCTCATGATAATGAATGGTCCACTTAGCACTCATTGCATCTAGGTGATGCTCACAGAGGTGAAGCACCTTTGTGAGCATCACCTAGATGTGAGGAGTGCTAAGTGGACACCTCTATGAGCATCACCTAGATGCAATGAGTGCTAAGTGGACACCTCTATGAGCATCATCTAGATGCAATGAGTGCTAAGTGGACCATTCATTATTATGAGAGATGGGTTCTTGTGAACCACTACCTCTGCAATAAGTGCTAAGTGGACCATTCATTGTCATGAGAGATGGGTTCTTGTGAACCATTGCCTCTATGAGCGTCACCTAGATGGAATGAGTGCTAAGTGGACTATTCATTATCATGAGAGATGGGTTCTTGTGAACTACTACTCATGAAACATGGGTCAATGAGTTTGACTCATAAAACTACATGGTTTAATCTTGATAGAAATGTCACAACATGATCAAGTTTTGTTGAGTCTAAAGGTCTAATATTTTAAAAGGAATAAAGTTAGGTTTATTCTTAATGTTTGACATTAATTTGAAAAAGGTCGATTATTTATGTAATTGAAATAATCGTGCTTCTAATATCAAGAGTAGAGACTTTGAACTTAATCTCATTCCACTACTTTGAATTATTTTTCTTTTGAAAATGTTACTATTAATAAGAAAAAATTTAATGTTGTTACAATGCGTAAGAACATGATAACATGAAGAGTAATTATCTAAAACGATAAAGGGAAGCTAATGTGTGAAAATGATTTCTACTTTAATCTAAGAGCAAAGGTGAATACAAAATAAGATCTAAAATAAGTTACAAAAAAGAAACAACAAACTAAAATCATTCAGCTAACACAATGATGTATCCACAAAAAACTCTTTCATGAAAAGAGCTAGCATTCAAACTTCAAACCAGTGTATGGCGCGCGGGTTCGGAGGTCTGCAACGGTCAGATGCAGGGCGAAGGACAAAACGTGGGATGGATGGCAGGAGAGAGCATCGTCAAGCGAATATTGAAGGCATTTGGCATTTAGAAAGATGGGAAAGGTTGTGCACCAACAATTGTCCATTCCCTGGTGAGGCGGGTAGAGATTTTGGTGTTCGTGGGCAACAACGGGGTGTGTATAGATTTAGGGGCCATCAAGGGAGAGGTGCATATAGAAATGAAGAGTTTCGAAGGCCGAGACAACAAGATAGAGGTCATAAAGATAATGGTGGTTTTGCAAGGACGAAGGACCAAGATGGTTGAGGTCGGAAACCCTAATCGTAGACCAAGCAACACCAAGGCTATTTGGCAGCGAAAGCAGCCTCACATGGAATGGGAGGAGGTGAGGGAATATTTTGAGTCTAGGAAGACTCAAGCTGGTGCTCCAATGGGTGGAAGAATGATTCTAGGTGGTCGAGCTTCTTTGGTGGTCGAGCTTCTTTAGTGGTCAGCTTAGTTAAGCTTCAAGCGGAGGTTTTGCATCTAGAAAATCTAGGGTTGATTGCAAAATGGTATGGTACATCTCTTAACTAGGACTACTTAGTCAAATGGTGGAAGAAGCGTTGGGGCTTGGATCTTCAATTTAAAACCCTTCAAAACGGGTTTTTTCTAGTTGTGTGTCTAACTAGAGAGTTGAGGGATGATTGTTGGACACGAGGAACACTAAGAGGGGGTGAATCAGTGTTTAATAATTTTGATTTGAAAACAGATCTAAAACCATCAACAACAATAATTGAACTTTATATAACATTAGCAGCACATAACAGATGAAAACATGAAGTCACATTAATGAACACCATAACACTAGATATTTTTACGTGGAAACCATGTTAGGGGAAAAATCACGGTGGAGATTAATCCACAAAGTTTAATCAGTTAAAAGTAAAATAAAAGAGGGGAATGCACTTGCATTCAGGCGCACTCCCTAGAGCTCACTACTCAAAGAAAGAGGCTCACTTCCTTACAATTATAATATAGATTACAACAAAATTTTAATTAAGAGTGTAGCATCTACAAATGCCAGAATTTAGTTCCAATGAAGCTCAAGATCATATTCTAGATCTCTCAACCGGTTCGCTCTTCTGCTCTGCACATAAACACTTTTTTGCCCTCAAAATAACTAATCTATCCTTTTTCACTTCTTGATGATATATAAGTACTTCACCACCCACATACTCTTATCGGATATCATGCATACACACATTCTCTATAAAATGATTTCTCGATCTTCTTTATATGTCCACTAACCCAAAAATTCAATATATGTTGGCTTCACAACAAAATACAATATTCTTGCTTATGTCGGCCCAAATCACAAGTTATAATTTATGTGTACCTACACAAGTCGGCTAGACTTATAGTAGGGACCCACACCAAGATTCAAAACATAAGATATAGCAAAACACTTACTCCACATGCATCCACAATAAGCATGCCGACCATAATAGAAAATAAACCATGAATCATGCTACCGAATCTCTTCAGTCGAACTATGATTAATACAACACCACAAAACTCTTTAGTAAGATAGTGTACGTGCTAGGAAATATGATCCACACAATGAAATAGTGATCCGGTGAAGTGATCGGATCAATTTACCAACCGAATGTCTTGTTCTTCACTCTCTTTGCCGGTATGAACACTACTGATACTGCAGACCAAACTGTTGACTCTAGTTGCCAAAACTATTGACTTTAGCTGCCAAACTATTGACTCTAGTTGCCATCAATGACAAGACAAGTAGCCAAAAATGATCTCTTAAGGCCATATGCCAACAATCTCCCCCTTTGGCATTGATGGCAACACTTAGTGAAATTTTGACTAAGTGTCAAAACCAAAAACTAATCAAGGAAAAAATTTCTACTCCCCCTATGGATGTTAGGAAATTTGTCACTCCATTCTCTCCCCCTTTGACATCAATGACAAAGCTCTACAACATCCGCTTACACTCCCTTTCTTATTCTCTCCCCTTAGATATTTTACCGTACTTTTTCTTACTTCATTCTTTTCCCCAATGCAAAAATTGATCAAAATTTGACAACTGCTACAAAAATTCAAAAAATTATTTTATACTTAGCTTTCATTTCCGAAAGGAATTTCTTCCAAGAATCTACCGCAATCCCAATGGCTATAATCAGGTTGTTGTGCTCTGATGTTCTGTTGATTATTTGAACAAGAGACTCTGGAATTTTCTCCAAATTTAAGAATCTCAATCATTTGTTCTAATCTCCCTTCAGTTATATCTTTAACTTTCCAGAAAGCATCAATGAGAGTATTCTTAGCAGTATGAACTTTTGCATGCTCAATTTGCAAATTACAAATCTTCTTCTTAACATCTCCATTCTTATCCAAAAGCATACTATAATTTTGTCCAAAGTGAGGATGTCACTGTCTAGTTTGTTCAGGAAAAATTGAATCACTTCGGCATTGACGAAATGAGGATAATCATTCCATATATCCAAATTCTTGTGTTTTGATCCTTCAAGCCTTCTAAAATCGGTGAGCAACAACAATCTTTTTTCAACCCTAATCTTTTGGCTGCTATACTCATCTAGGGTTATGGTACCTTTGATTTGCTTCATGTTTTATTCTAAACAGAGTTTTGTCAATCACCAAATAGATGTGCAATTAATGAGCAATCGAAGTACCTGACGATTCGCTGCTAGGATGACTTTTCGTACTTTTGAAATTTTGCAAAAAAATGCTCTCGAATTGTTCTCCTTCAATGCTGAAAGTAGTAATAGGGTTCAAAATTCCCTTTTATAACTTTTCCAACTTTACTTTTTGCCACATTAAATGCATTGCCCTAGAAGTTCTAGTTACACTGCAAACTCAGACAGTAAACAAAGAATTTAACTGTAGACCTATACCGTTTCATCCAATTTAGCATATGATTGCAAATACTTCCATGAATGAAATACACAACTGATGGTATCCAACGATTTGGTGTCAATTATATAGGGGGGTAAGAGATTTTCATGAAAAACTCCCCCTAGGCCATTGGCCTGATATCAATTACTAGAGGAGCTACTAGAGGGGGCTTCTGGTTAGCTTTATTTCCTTCATTTGTTTCACTTTTCTTCACCCATGTTTTCTTCATCTAATCTCTTATCTCTTCCATAAATGCTTTTGCTTTAATTTTGTTGTATTTCTGTGAATTTCTTCCTTGATAGACCGGACCTCTTTTATTCATGTTTTTGTTTTGACAGAATTTGCAATGTGACCAAGATTGTTACAATTGAAACATACCAGACATTTGTTTCTATACCAACCATTCCACCGATTTCCACTTGACCTGCATTGATTAGCAATATGCCCAAATCTTCCACAAGTATAACATTTAATGTAACTTGCACTGATAGTCATACTCCTGAATTCTAATACCTTATGACCAATTTTTTTGCATTTGAAACATTGACCAAAAAATGATAGAGTAATAGAGTTTATCTTTCTTCTACATTAAAAATCCATATGTCCAAATTTATTACGAGCAAAGCAATATCCATTAAATCTTTGAGCATTAGGTTGCCTTACTGGATGTCTTCTTCCTTTGTTCTTCTTTTCAGGATTCTTCTGTTTAGATCCAGAGCATTCTCCCTTCTCATATCCAAAACCTCGCTTATTATTTATATCCTTTTGACCTTTGGTTATCTCTTCAAGCTTGGTAGAACTTATCCTGAACTTATCCTTGAATTCATTTATAGTAGCAAGCTCATTCCCAATAATGACTATCTGTCTCTCAATCTCATGTTCATAGTTCTTGGCATGTTGCAGTTCAATCTCCAATTGAATGGATCTATTGTTAATTCTACTGCATTCTTCAAATTTTTCTCTTAGGGACTAGGCCAAATTCTCCTCATTCTTCTTTCTTTGCTCAATATCCTTGGTAAACTTCATTGCCACAAATTCCATCTCAAGTCTTAGAGTTGCATTGTCCTTGGCTAGCTTTTCACATTCTTTTGTTATCTCCTTTAGGGTTTGATTCAAATGGATATCATTTGAACCTTTGTTTTCCTTTTGCTTCAACTGATCACATAGTTCCTTCCTCTTTCCCTTGAGTCAAATTTATGTTGTCCTTGAGTGATTGAATGAATTTTTCGGCATCTGCAAGATTTTCCTTAAGTTCCATGACCTCTGCCTTAGATTGATCAAGATCATCAAGTGCCACCATTAGTTGTTGTTGAAGACCACCATCATCCATTGTAGTTCAAGATTCGCCTCAAGATGTTAAGCTTTAGAAGAGGAACCTGATTTGATACCAATTGTTAGACACTAGGAACACTGAGAGGGGGGGTGAATCAGTGTTTAATAATTTTGATTTGAAAACAAATCTAAAACCATCAACAACAATAATTGAACTTTATATAACATTAGCAACACATAACAAATGAAAACATGCAATCACATTAATGAACACCATAACACCAAATATCTTTATGTGGAAACCCTGTTAGGGGAAAAACCACGGTGGACATTAATCCACAAATTTTACTCAGTTAAAAGTAAAATAAAAGAGGGAAATGCACTTGCATTCAAGCGCACTCCCTAGAGCTCACTACTCAAAGAAAGAGGCTCACTGCCTTACAATTATAATATAGATTACAGATAAGGGGAATGACTGTGGCGCTGCTCCTTGTTTGCAGAGCTAGGGCACCCGCGCCCTAGCTCTCTCTTCCTGATTTTTTTCGTTCTCTGCGCGAACTGGGGAGGGTGTTGCCTGCGTGCTAGGGGGCAGTTCTTTTGGGTGTATTGTGGGGTGGATTGGGGCGTTCGGGGGCTGGGGGCCTCCTTGTGCCTGTGGCCATCCGCCTTACCTTTTTTCTGGTGTTTGCAGCGCGTGGCCAGGCATTTGGCTGTGTTTGGGGTGAGTGGGGAGTCGGTTTTGCTTGCTTGGTGGAAGGTGGGGTTTGGTGTAGGGGGTGGTGCTTTGTCTCGGGTTGGAGTTGGTTTGTTGTGGGGTTTTGCCAGGGGGACAGCGGTGTGCTTTCAGCTGTAGGGTGTGGGTTTGGGTTGTGCCTCTTCCTTTCCTCAATGGAGTCTGGGGAGCCTTCGGGGGAGGGACCCAAGTTGGATTTCCGTACCGCTCTTGGCTCGAATCCCTTACCTTCAGGGGCTCGTCTCCATGATAATATTCTATTTTCTCAGAATCTGAAGAATAATAACGTTGGTTTGTCAGGAGGGTTTCGTGTTCCCAAGATTAATGGCTGCCTTGAAAGGTGTAAAGAGAGGCCGAATGTGGTGATCCCGGTGGAGATGCTCGCTAAGGATATTGAATACTACTCACGGCATTCGTTGTACTGCAAATTTTTGGGTTTGAAAATTTCATTGCAATTTTTGGAGTCCTGGGCCAGGAGGACTTGGATGCCAGAAGGTGAGATGGAGATTCGGCTCCTAGCCAATAACTATTTCATGGTCACGTTTGATTGCATGGCAGATAGGATCAAGGTTTTTGAAGGAGGCCCTTATTTTTACAACCAGGTGGGCTTGTTCATTAAGCCATGGCATGCTGGTTTCAATCCGGCGGAGGAACTTCCAAATCAGGTTCCAGTTTGGGTTCGTCTTCCAAGACTCCCTGTGGAATGTTGGCGCGAGGATGTGTTGCACTTATTAGCTTCGAAGTTGGGGAAACCTGTGGGTTCGTCACAAGATACTCAATTCAAAAAGGTACTGACTTTTGCCCGATTCTGTGTAGAAATTGACTTAAGTAAGCCACTACCAGACTCTTTGGAAGTGAGTGCAGGAGATTATTCATGGGTGCAGCAGCTTGACTATGAAACATTACCTTTTCGGTGTCGTTTCTATCATGAGTATGGTCACCTCCAGCGCAGATGTCCAAAGGCCAAGCCTTTGGAGGCTCAATCTCCTCTGCCTTCAAATAAGACACCCAGAGGGGATAAGGGCAAGGATACCTTTCAGGGTTTTGGTGGTAGGGAAGATGGTTTCACTACTGTTAGAGGCAGAAACAGAAATAAGGGTCAAAAAAGGTCTTTGAAGGACAGGCAGGAGGAGGATTCCTTCAATAGATTCGAGGTGTTGGAAGAGCTCAGTCAACAGGAGGTGAACCCAGGATTTCTTGATCTTGATCATGGGACTCTGGATATAGATCAGCATGGCCCTTCGGTGGAGGAAATGATTACTTCTCAATAGGAGGGGGTTGCGGGAGTGCAATGCATAGAGGAGGACAGGAATGATCCTGGACAAGCAAAGCTCAATTCAGAGGTGCTTATGGTTCCGCATGGTGATGGGCCTTCAGACATAGGAACATTTCAGCAGTTGGGGGTCCAAGTTGCGTCAGGTGGTAGTGCTGAGGCAGGGAAAGTTTGCGCTGATAAGGCTCACCTCTTGCAGAAGGCAAATTCGGAGGCGGGGAAGAAGATTTCGAAGTTGTCCTCTCAGTTGGGTATTTTGCAAAAAGATCTCAAAAAGGGGGGGTCAGAAAAAACCTCCAAGCTGGGTAGGAAGAAGGATGTGGAAAAGATTAAGATGATTGGGGAGACTTTGGTGGAATCAGGGTCAGTCAAGACTCTTGATTCGCATTTCTCTTCTCCCTTGAAATGATAGTTCTTTCTTGGAATGTACGGGGCTTGAACAGTGGCCCTAGACAAAAAGCTGTTCGGGATTTGATTAAGCTTCATGCGCCTGATGTTCTTTTTCTCCAGGAGACTAAGCTCTCTGTGGAAGGTATGATGGACTTAGCTCCTAAGTTATGGAGGAATGGTGATTGCCAATGCACTGGGGCTCAGGGGGCTTCTGGTGGGGTGGCATGCTTTTGGAATCCGCGAAAGATTTGCCCCTAATGGTGGGGGTCTTTAAAATCCTCCCTTTCCATGGTGGCTTCTTGTTTTGTTTCTGGGGAAACTATTCTCCTCTCCAATGTGTATGCGCCGGTGGAGTTGCAGGGTAAGCACATCTTGTGGGCCAATATTTGTTTAGTTCGTAGCCTTTTCCCTTACCATCCTTGGATTATAGGAGGTGATTTTAATGCTATCACGGAGCTTGCGGAGAAACGGGGTGGTACTGCTAGGCTGGAGGCTTCGGCGTTGCTACTCTAGGACAATATTTCTGCTCTTCGTCTTGTGGATATCAAGCCGGGTAATGGTCTATTTACATGGAATAATAGGAGAATAGGAGATGCCTCTATTTCAGAGAGACTTGATAGATTCTTGGTGTCTAGTTTTTGGTTGGGGGATAGGTGGAAGATCTGTTCTGAAATACTGGATGGTCGAGGTTCTGATCATTGGCCAATTAAACTGGTGGCTGAAATGCCTCGGCAGTGTGCTAGACAGACCTTTAAGTTTCAACTCATGTGGCTCAGGGATGAATCTCTCCATGATTTACTCCCTGGCTGGTGGGATCTTGGGAAGCCAGCTTATGGCACCGCTATGTACACTTTCTCAAAGCGGCTCCAATATGTTAAGTACAGGTTGAAGAGGTGGAATAGGCAGCACTTTGGCAATTTGTTTAAAGAAAAACAGAAAGCTCAGGAGCATCTTGATCTAATTACCAGACAGATTCGTGATCAAGGCCTCTCAGAAGATTTGAGTTTGTTAGAGGTTGCTGCAATTAAAGAGGTTGAGGAATGGGAGTTAAGAGAAGAACTTTTTTGGAAACAGAAGTCCCGTATTGATTGGCTTCAGGCTGGTGATAGGAACACTTCTTTCTTCCATAACTCTGTTAAGGATCGGAGGCAAGGTAATGCTATTTCTTCTCTCTTGTTGCCTGATGGGGAAATTTTGTCCTCTTCCGCTTCTATATCTGCTGAATGCATTCGGTATTTTTCTGCCTTATTCTCTGAGGACTCGCCTCCTGCGGAGGAGGATGAAGCTAAGATTTTAGACTGTATCCCACAGTTGGTGTCTAATGAAATGAATGAATCATTGCTCTCCCCTATTTCCTTGTCGGAGATTGAGAATGTTGTGTTCCAGATGAAGAAAGGAAAAGCCCCTGGGCCTGATGGATTTCCTGTCGAGTTTTTTCAGGAGTTCTGGGAGGTGGTTAAATTGGATCTCTTAGAGGTTGTTCAAGAGTCCTTTATGCATAAACAAATGTTGAAGTCTCTGAATGCTACTTTTTTAGCTCTTATCCCAAAGAAGGAGGGGGCAAATTCTTTGGATCTTTTTAGGCCTATTGCACTCTGTAATGTGGTGTATAAAATTATTACTAAGTTGATTGCGGAAAGGTTGAAACCTTGGCTTGGTGGGTTAATCTCTGAGGAGCAGGGAGGCTTTGTTGCTGGCAGGCAGATCATGGATGGGGTTGTTATTGCGGCTGAGACCATCCATTCTATGGAATCGTCAAAAGAAAAGTCGATGTTTATCAAGTTGGACATGGCCAAAGCATATGATCGTGTTAAGTGGAGCTTTCTTTTCAAAATTCTTGGAGCTTTCGGTTTTGCGGAGGGTTGGATTAATTGGGTAAGGAGCTGTGTCACTTCTTCTTCCTTTTCGGTGCTTATTAATGGTGAGCCCACTTGCCTGTTTGGTGCTTCTAGAGGCCTCAGGCAAGGTGACCCCCTGTCTCCCTACTTATTCATCCTTCTTGCGGAGGGCCTGGGAAGGCTCATTCGTGCTCAAGTTGCTAGTGGCTCGCTTCAGGGCTGGATTTGGGGAAATGGCATTCCCCCTCAGTCCCATCTTCAGTTTGTTGATGATACTGCCTTGATGGGTAGGGCTAAGGTTGAGGAGGCTCTCCACTGGCGTAGTGTGTTGGACAGTTACTTGGCGGCTTCTGGGCAGTGCATTAATGAGGGGAAGTCCTTCATTTATTTCTTCCATACTCCTAAGGTTATTCAAAGGAGAATTGCTGGTATTCTCCGCTTCCAAATTGGCTCGCTTCCTTTCTCCTATCTTGGTATCCCTCTTGCCATTCGTTCTCTCCCCAAAAGGTTTTGGCAAGAGACTCTTGACAAGTTTCGAAGATTGGTCAGTCATTGGACTTGTAGGTGGCTTTCTTCAGCAGGTAGAATGACTCTTCTAAAATCAATGGTCCAGGCTCTCCCTCTTTATAGATGCTTTGTTCTGTCTGCTCCTTCAAGTTTTGTTAAAGATTTCGAGAAATTGTCTCGTCAGTTTCTATGGGCGGGCAATCTTCTCCATAGAAAATGGAATTTGGTGAGGTGGGATGTTGTTTGTAGGCCAAAGCAGGAGGGGGGTCTTGGTCTTCGTCGATCAGATTTGAATGGGCAGGCCTTGGCTGCTAAGTTGTATTGGCGCTGGTGCTCACAGCAACACTTGTTGTGGGCTAAAATTCTGACCTTCAAATATTTGGGAGTTGTGGAAAGTAGGGAGGTGGTTAGATTCAACATGGAGGGTAAAGGTTCTATGATCTGGAGTACCCTTAAACGGGGTGCCAAGCTGGTTAAGCAGGGTCTTTTTTGGATTTGCAATGGGGGTCGGGATGCTCTCTTTTGGCATGACTCCTGGGATGGACATCCACCCATTGTGTCTTCTCATCCCCATCTCCATGATTTGTGCCAGGTTTTCGAGGCGGCTGGTTGGTGTCATGTGGCAGACTTCAAATCGCAAAATTATTTGGGTCAGATTTCGGTGGCCAAATGGAAGGACCCCTTGGATTGGCCTCATGGTGGTGTGGAGGAAGATCGTCAGGAGCTTGCTAGGCTTTTATCTAGTCGTGTCTGCAACTCTCTTCAGGGAAGTGATGTGCTTGCTTGGGGTCCTGATTTGAAAGGAAAATTTTCGGTGGCCTCGGGTTATCAGGTGTTGGATAAACAGGTTTTTGGGAGCTCCCAGGTTACTTGGTGGAAGCATGTTTGGAATAAATTTGCTTGGCCTAAGTGTAATTTTTTCTCTTGGCTAGTGGTCCAAGGTAAGTGTCTTACTTGGGACAATCTTTGGAAACGTGGCTTCCAGGGCCCCTCCAGGTGTTTTCTATGTGGTCAGCATGAAGAATGTTTACCACATCTCTTTTTTCAGTGTTCTTTTGTCAAGACTATCTGGCATTACTGGTGGAACCTTTGGAGATTACCGTGTTGCCATGTTTCTTCTTTGGAGGACTTTTGGTTGAGACAGGGCTCTTCTCCTGCCAGAACCTCCTTTCTTAAAATTGCTTGGAGCATTGGTCCTAGTTTGATTATTTGGAAAATTTGGTTGGAGCGTAACAAAAGGATTTTCCTGGATAAGAAATTGCTCACAGGGCAACTTTGGGGGCGTATTTTGGGGGCTTTGCGGGAGACTCTGACTGCAAAGTGTGATTTGTCTGTGCCGATTGATGTTGGGGAATTAGGTGTTGTTAATGCCTTGGGTCTTGTCACTGGGGACAAGAGTATTGGAAGAAAAGTGCATGGTAGGCGTGGGCGTGCGAGAGTTGCTCGTGAGGGCTTTTGGCGTCCGCCGCCTCTGGGGGAGCTAAAAATTAATACTGATGGGTCGTCCAGAGGGAATCCTGGGCATGCTGGGGTTGGTGGTATTGGTCGGGATAGCCTTGGAGTGGTGGTTTTTTTCTTCACTATGTATCAGGGCTTGCAAACTAATAACCTTATGGAGGCGAGTGCTATTCTCATGGCGTTGGAGCGTGCTGTTGGCCTTGGATGGTGGCGGATTGTTTGTGAATCTGATTCTCAGGTGGTGATTGAGGTGTTGAAGAAGCGAAACTTGGAGGATGTGAATTGGCAGCTTGCTGTGGTTGCCAGGTAGATTCTTTCTATATGTTCTTCTTTGGATTCCATTATTTTCCGTCATATTCTGCGGGAGTGGAATAAGGTGGCTGATGGTTTGGCTAGATGGGCTTCGGAGAGGAGTGATCCTTGGCATGTGGATGACTGGGGCAATCTTCCTGCGGACATGGCGCATGTTCTCGAGGAGTGGATTGCGGAGGATATGCGGTGTTTTTTGGGTGTGAATTAATTCTTGTTTTGTTGGGCCCCTTCGTGGCTTCTTTCTTCGGACTTTGTAATGATGTTCTGATGCAATAAATTTTTTACCCCCTTTTTATTAAAAATAATATAGATTACAAAAAAAATTGAACTAAGAGTATAGCATCTACAAATGCCAAAATTCAGTTCCAATGAAGCTCAAGATCATATTTTGGATCTCTCAACCGGTTCTCTCTTCTGCTCTGCACACACTTTTTTTTCCCTCAAAATAATGAATCTATCCTTTTTTCGCTTCTTGATGATATACAAGTACTTCACCACCCACATACTCCTATCAGATATCATGCATACACACATTCTCTATAAAATGATTTCCCGATCTTCTTTATATATCCGCTAACCCAAAAATTCAATAGATATCGGCTTCACAACAAAATACAATATTCTTGCTTATGTCAACCCAAATCACAAGTTATCATTTATGCATACCTACACAAGTTGGATAGACCTATAGTAGGGATCCACACCAAGGTTCAAAACATAAGATATAACAAAACACTTACTCCACATACATCCACGATAAGCATGTCGGCCATAATAGAAAATAAACCATGAATCATGCTACCGAACCTCTTTAGTCGAACTATGATTAATACAATGCCACAAAACTCTTCAGTAGGATATTGTACATGCTAGGAAAGATTTCCTAGAGATTCACACAACAAAATAGTGATCCGATGATGTGATTGGATCAATTTACCAACCGAATGTCTTGTTCTTCACTCTCTTTGTCGGTATGGACACTACTAATACTGTGAACCAAACTGCTGACTCTAGTTGCCAAAACTGTTGACTCTAGTTGCCATCAATGACAACACAAATAGCCAAAAATGATCTTTGAAGGCCATATGCCAACAATGATATTGTTGATGGAGTTTAGGTTCTTGATGGTTGCAGCTTCTACCTCCACTGATGGGTAGTGGGCTTTAATCCCTCAAACATGAAATGGAGACAGTGCAGGACTGGTATAGACTCTAAAATATTCCATCAGAATATTGGGAGCCAAGTATTTTAGAAGAGATCGAGAACCATTTCGGAACTTTTTTATGTTGAAGAGCGAAAAGATGTGAAGGAGGCTTCTACCTATTTGAGGATATGTATAAAAAATAACCCGGTGCAACATATTTGGGAAGAAATTGAATTAATATCTATTTATGGGAGTTGGGTTCAGAAGCTCAGGGTAGAATCTCTCACTAGAAATTGTTTGGTGTGTCCCTTGGTGTGTAGATCCTCACTTTTAAAAGTTGGTAAAGTTAGGGAAGTAGGGGCTTCATCACTTCGCCATGAGAAGGCAGATAAAGTTCAAGCTTTGACCAAGACAAAGGCAACAAAGGATGGTAGAGGGACAGGTCCAATGGTGATCAAAAGCCCTCTTTCATTGAAACATAGTTGTGGTTCAGACTTGTCAGTTCCCACGTCAGAGCCTTAGGCTCACGAAAACACTCTCCATATTGTAGAGCCAATGCAAGAAGATGTGGCAAAGCAAAACATTGTTCAAAACACGAATTTGGATGACAAGATTTCAAAGGTTATGGACATTTTGGGGGAAGATTGCCAAAATGTGGAGTTCAACTCTTTAATTATGGTCGGCAAAGAACTGGTAGAACTAGCTGAAGTGGCTAAGAATAACTCATGGGATCTAGAAGACAAGGATATGTTGGAAGAAACACATAACATTCATGAGCCTGGAGATGTGTTAGATTAGATAGAAGGCAATTGCTCCCATTTGAGGAAGAAAAGAAAACCAATCCTAGGTCTAGAATTAGTTTAGACAAACTAGGTATTTGTCAGAAGGATTTGTTTAAAAGTACCTCGAATTATGGTGAGAATAAGAAACAAGGTAGAATTTCAAATTAGGAGAAACTCAAATAGAATGGTGAATCAAATGGCCAAAAGAAGATTGACTCCATGATGAAAGTAGGGAAGAGTGAGACTCTTCCCGAACATCAATGAGGCTCCTCACTTGGAATGTTAGGGGTCTCAACGCCCCTAACAAATGGAGCCCAATCAGACACCATATCGAAGCTTGTCAAGTGGAAATAGTTCTTCAAGAAACAAAACTTGGGGATCAGGATTTGGTCAAGTTTAGCAAAAATTTGAAGTATTGGAAATGGTTAGGGGTAGGATTTGATGGGGTGTTAGGTGGTTTGTTAACTATTTGGAAGCCCCAAATGGTTTTAGTAGAAGAAGTTGACTCTAATTGAAATTGGTTGGCTTGTTGAGTAAGGAGTTTAATTTCAAATATTTTATTTTTGCTTATTAATGTTTATGGCCCATCTTCATGTTTTCAAAAAGGCAAGTGTGGCAAGAGTTAGACCAACTTCTTAGCTGCCTAGGGTTGGATTTTTATTTTTTGGGGGGAGATTTCAATGCCATTTTAAGGCCTATAGATAAAAAGGGGGCTGGGCAGAGTTCTTCAATCCCAAATAGATTTTCAACACTTTGTGGAGAGAAATTTTTTGGTTGAGCTACAAATTGGGAATGGCAGCTACACGTGGACTAACAAAAGGAAAAAATTTGCAGGATAGCAGAAAAGCTTGATAGATTCTTCTTTAAAGGGAACTTGGGAACCTTCTCTTTCACCATGGATAGCAGAATCAATGCGGGGGTGGGATTTGATCACTTTCCAATTCAATTGCAAATTGAAGGAGAGAAGGGACCAATTTGTTGCCTGTTCAAGTTCAAATTCATGTGGTTCAAGGACTAGAATATTCTGGATCTAATTAAACAATGGTGGTTTGAATGTAATCCAGGCATAACGAAGATGTTCAATATAGTTTCAAAATTGAAACACGTCAAGCAACAATTAACACAATGGAACAAGGACTACTTTAAAAATATCTTTGAGGAGAGGATCAAGATTGAGGATGAATTGGAAGCGCTAGTTGAGGTTCTTATAAGCCAAGGGATGGACAACGAAAGATATGAACAAGAGAAGGACCTGAATTTGAAATTGAATGATCTATTGGCTAAGGAAGAGTTATTTTGGAGGCAAAAATCAAGGGAGATTTGGTTCAAAGCGAGAGATAGGAACACTAATTTTTTTCACAACTCAACAAAGGTTTGTCGGGAAATCAATAGGATTGCAAGCATTAAATCAACTATTGGTCGCTTGTTGGAGGACCCTCAAGAGATTAAAGACTCAATAATTTAGTACTTTAGTAATCTTCTAAATGAATGGGAAGGTTCCAATCTGGGAGCTCATAACACAATATTAGGGAACATTCCCGCTTTCATTTTTGGTCTACAAATGAAGGCTTTAAATGCTAAATTCTTAGAAGCAGAAGTTAAAGCTGCAGTTTTTGGTTTACATCCTGAGAAGACTCCTGGGCTAGATGGCTTCCTGGCTACTTTTTTCCAGAAGTGTTGGGATTTTGTGGGATTGGAAACTACTGAGGCAATTGAGGACTCAAGAAGCTTAGGGAAAATCCTAAGGGAGGTAAATAACTCCTTTATTGCACTTATTCCAAAGAAAGAGAAGTCAGAATCCTAGGATGAATTTCACCTCATTTCCCTTTGCAACACACACTACAAGATTCTTACTAAGGTTGTGGCTAATCGCCTCAAGAAAATTTTTCATCTTATCATCTTTGAAGAGAAAATAGGGTTTGTGCTTGGGAGGTCGATCTTTGATGGGGTAATCATTGCTCAAGAAGTAATTCATTCAGTTTAGAAGAAAAGAAACCTATAATGTTGCTAAAATTGGATATAAGAAAGTGTATGACAGGGTGAATTGGTGTTTTTTGTTTAAAGTTTTAAAGGCTTTTGGATTTCAAAAAGATTGGATTGATTGGCTTTTTGGTTGGGCGGATAGTCCGCGATATTTGGTTTTAGTAAATGGGTCACCTAAAGGTTTTTTCACTCCTTCGAGGGGTTTAAGGCAAGGAGATCCACTTTCCCCTTGTTTATAATCATGGCAGAAGCTCTGGGTCGATGGATAGATAAGGAAAGATGTAATGGTTGGGTGGAAGGCCTTCAAGTCACAAGCAACCTTCCTTCCATCACTCATCAATAATTTGCAGATGATACAATGTTGTTTGGGGTTGCCTCACTTAGAGAAGCTCGTAGGTTAAAGGGTATTTTGGACAAGTACACTTTGGCTTTAGGTTAGGAGTTAAATTTGGTCAAGTCAAAAGCTTTCTTCTTCAGTGCGAGTAGTGTCTTGGAAGCTCAAATTTTGAGGTGTCTTGGATTCAGAAAGGGGCAATTGCCATGTAAATATTTGGGTCTTCTGCTAGCTAAAGGTGTTCAACATGGAGGTTCTTGGAATACTCCGTTAGAAAAGGTAAAATAAAAACTTTCTTCATGGAAGAGTTGTTGGTTGTCTTGGGTTGGAAAATTGACAATGTTAAAGTATGTCATTGTTGCTCTCCCCATATACATGATTTCTTGCTTGCCAATGTTGGCGAGTGCGAGTAAATCCTTAAATAGATCAATGAAGGATTTCTTTTGGAATGGGAGTGTGGATCATAAGAAGTTTCCATTAATTAAGTGGCATAAGGTGTGTGAAAGAAGGGAAGAAGATGGAGCGAGACTAAAAAATTTGCTCTTTGCAAAATAAGGCTCTTGGGGCAAAATTGGCTCGGTCTATTCATTCTCATCTGGAGCTAAAGTGGGTTAAAATTGTGAGGGCCAAATACCTGGATAACGAAGAAAATTGTTTTTTGAAGGCCAAATCCCTTCCTAGTGGTTCTCGCATTTGGAACTTCATTAAAAGTGTTAGAGATCTCATCCTAGATCACTTAATCTGGGAGGTTAAAGATGGTAGGGAGGCACTTTTATGGGAGAATTCCTGGGAAGGCCTACCCATCCTAGCAGAGGATCCTTCCCTTGCTCGAGTTATGGAAAAAACTAAACATTCTTGGGGAGATAAGGTAAGGGACTGCTTCGAAGACCCCTCTAGTCTTAAGGATGGTTGTTATCCCTGGAAAGCTTCTAGACAGTTGAGTCTGGAAAATCAAGATGTCAAAGCCTTTGAGAAGGTTTTGAAGGGGAGCTGTGTTGGGGGAAGACAGGTCAGGGATAAAATTCAATGGAATGCTTTGGCCAAGGAGGAATATTCTACAAGGGTTGGTTATGCTATCCTTGCTTCTTTAGGTGTTGTGGAGCCAAGCCTACCGACTCAATTATGTTGGAATAAGGCCTACCTTCCCAAGGCTGGTATTTTTCACTTGGGTAGTGGCCCAAGGTAGGGTGTATACTGGGGATAGATTTGAAAAGTTAGGTTTCCATGGACCTTCTAGTTGCCCTTTGTGTAAAAGCGTAGAGGAAACAATGGATCATTTACTTTTCAATTGTCAGTTTTCATAAGCTGTTTGGGAATGGTTGTGCTTGAAATTGCAGTGGAAAACAACCCTCCCCAACAAGTTGTTAGCATTGCTAAATTCTTGGCCATCTTCACTGAAGCAATATTTTTTTAAAGATCTTTGGTTGATGAGTCCTTCAATTGTCTTATAGGAAGTTTGGAAGGAGTGGAACTGGAGGATTTTTTAGGATAAGGAAATGTCAATTCCTATATTGTAAAGTAAAATTGAGGCTAGCATAGTGGAATGTTTCCATGCAAGGTTGGAAGACATGAACTCTAAAGGGAAAAATTTCTCGTTTTGGGATTCTCTGATGCTAAAGAATTGGTTTGGTATTAAGGCTCCTACTTTTGTGGGCTCGGGGAGTGCAGTGATGACATAAGAGTGTAGTAAGGTTGCCTAGTTCCCTCCAAATCCAAGTTGGGTGAAATTGAATTTTGATGGAGCTTCAAAGGGCAATCCTAGTCCTTCTGGTGTGGGATGCATTGCAAGGGCAACCAAATTTCAAGCTTTACTTCTTGGCCTGAATTTATGCAGAGAATTGAAAGTGAGCAAGGTTGTAATCGAGGGTGATTCCACTTTAGTCACAAATTCCTTGAGGACAAAGCAAATTTTGAATTGGAAGATGGGTGAGAAGTTAGAGGTTGCTTTGGGTTGGTTGGAAGGTTTTAAACAAGTAATGTTCAATCATATCTTGAGGGAAGGGAATGTTGAGGCCGATCTTCTATCTAACATGGGTGTTGTTGGCCCCAACAAAAAGGTGTTAGGCAAACCTATGGTACGAAGCTAGTGGGCAGTTGGGTGGGCGGCCCCCCAAGCTGGCAGAGGGCTTTTGGCAGTTCAAGTTGGGTGGCATTCTCATAGGGGTGAATGGTGTTGAGTTGGAAGTTGGGGTGCAAGGTTGGTGACTTAATTCAAGGTGAGTACAAGTAATGATGGTCAATAGTTGGAGCACATTTTCTAAGGAAGGTCGTGCATACGAAGCAGGGGTTGAAGGACAAAATCACTAGCACAAGGACACCTTGCCTTACTTAGAAATAATTTCTCATTTGTGTCTCAATTAAGTTGCTTGGTGTTTGCAGGATTTTTTAATAAGTGGAGGTGATGGTTGTGCAACGTAGTAGAGGTTTTGGTGTTGATGCTTAGTTAATGGTGGTGAGCTAGTTGGCGGCCTTTTCTCGACTTCTGAAGTTGTCTAGCAACACCAATGGCTAGGCGCTTGAAGTTTATCATAGCAGTTTCGGTGGAGGGCTTGTCGTGGTTTGGAGCGAACACCCCAATTTCTCTATTTGCAAAGTTGAGGCAAGCTGTGTTTTGTAAGATTACGAACCAAAGGTTGAAGCGAATTTTTCTCAACATTGATCCTCTTATAGTTGTGATGATCAAAATGGTTTTGGGCATTGGTCGTCTCGAGTGTAAGGAGTATGGAAGGGACAATGTGCATATTTCCTTGCGGTTCTTAACTTTTCTTCTTGATAGTCGAGTTCCTAAGTTGGAGGCAAAGGAGCTATTGGTGAGGCTATTTAGGAAGGATTTGGTAGGTGGTGTGGAGGAGGTTATAAAGGTGGCAATTTTAGGCACTGAGATCCTGCGTCCAGGTGATTTGGAGCTTCTGTGAAAGACCGATGAGGCTTTTAAGTTTTATCCCTTCCTCTTGGACCTAAGTTGGGCGACTCTCATGCATCATCAGATGATTGTTGCCATGGCAATGGAATATCTGAAGAAGGTGCCAAGGTTAATGGTAGCTGGAGGTTTCAACTGGGTTAAGGACTTTGAGTCCTTTGCAAATCTTAATGGGTTTCTGTAATTTGGTAGGTTTCTAATTTTAGTCTGTATTTGCTATGGTCTGGTGGTGGATAGTTTGAGTCTGGGGTTTTTTGGCAGAGCCAATTTTGTAATCTATATTGCCATGATCATATTCTTTGTGCTGGTTGAAGGTAGTCTGGTAGTTTTGGGGTTTGATCGAGCGAGTGATATCTTCTGCTAAGCAGATGGGTGTATTCTTTCCTTTTTAAATTTATATAATATAATAATCATATGTATCAAGAAAAAACTCCATCCCAAGCATCCAATAAATAAACCAATACACGAAACCACCAAATTGGAGTTGTTTCTCAAACAAATAGAGCACATTCGAGCGTTAAAATTTTGTCGAACAATAAAAGTGCATCTTAACATTTGCATTTTTTCAAACACATCAAATTTCCATGATTCATAATATTATCAATATTATTTATGGATTAGACATCAAATTTCTACGATCCATAATATTATCAACGTTATTTCATTATTATTTATGGATTAGACATCAAATTTCTACGATCCATAATATTTCTCCTATAGTTCTCTATCATCTTAAAGAGGGATGATGGTGAATGATATGAAAATTTTGATTAAAAAAAAATCATGTAGTACATATTTCTTTTATAGATATCTATAATCTTGGCGATGGATCGTGTGATCCAAAACATTGATTCAAAAAAAATCTCACAATCTAATCTAAAACAACATTGATAACATAAATAACATTCTTGTATTTTATTCTCAAACAATTATAGTGCATTAGAGTATTAACAATTTTTTCAAACAATTAGGGTGCACCTTATATTCACATTTTTAAAACAAATAGAGTGCATTCTAGTATTTGCACTTTAATGGAAAGTTAAAATAAAGATTTTCAAAGAATAAAAGACTAGTATGTTGAATTTTGGAGTAGTTATATCAATGCCATAATAAAGAAATGACTTGTTGATCTTAATATAGCATTCCCCTTTTCTGTTTTTCCATGTTAATGAGTAATACAAATAAATATTAAGGAAGCATTTTGATATTTGAGAGATGCATACCAAAAAAGAGCACTATTGTTGAGTCCAAGACAAAGTTTGGTGCCAAATCCAACACAATGATGTTTAGACCATACCCAACCATACCAAATAAAAAAACTCATAAAATAATAGTATAGATGTTCAAATCTCATGCCCGAAACTTCAAACCATTGCCCATTAGATATGATCTATGGGTACTACTCACAACCTCTTTCAAATAAGAAGAAAAACTAACATAAAAAATTACCAAGCCTTCTTTGCTATAGAACTAAGTTCTCATACATAAAATTAAACTCGTTATACAAAAAAAAGTCAAAATAACTCCACAAAATAAGACAAAGATAATATTTCTATCCTTGCTTGATTACATGGAAGCTTGTAGATGTCTTGAGAGGTTTTAACCCTTACCATGACTATCCAACAAACAATGAAAAACATGTCTTTCATTAAAAGTTTATTCAACACCCATGGAAGAAGTAAAACAATCATTGGATGAAATAAAGTAGCCTTAAAAGAGTGGCTAACATTTATCTTCATAGATTTTTCTCTTTCCAACCCTTAACCACCCCCTTCTTCCTTCATTCTTCAACAACATCCATGGTTAGTTCTCATGTGAAAGTAATATTCATGTTCTTTTCTTTTCTTTTCTTTTCAAATCTAGGGCCTACAATTATTACTAAAAAAATATTAAATGAATTTAAAAACTACTTTTAAATTTCATGCAAGGTCTCAATGATCTATAAGTCAAAAATAAATATGTTTTGAAGAGAAAATTTATTTTAATTATGACCAATCAATTACTTGGCTAACAGATACCTTGAGTAGATGTACAAGGGATTTTAACCCTTGTGGTGACTATCCAACAAACAATCAAAAACTTATCTTCTACTATGAGTTTGCTCAATATTTGTGAAAGAAGTAAAATGAGCAATGGAAAAAATAAAGTAGTCTTAAAAAAACATTTAACATTTTTCTTCATAGGTTTTCCTCTCTCCAACCCTCAACCACCCCTTCTTCCTTTCCATTTTTCAACACTATTTGTGTTTAGTACCCATATGAAAGTAATTTCCTTTTATTTTATTTTCTTTTATAACCAAGGGTTTACAATTATTGTTAAAAATATTGCATGAATATTAAAAAATATTTTTAAATGTCATGCAAGGTCTTAGGGATCTATAAGTTAAAAATATATATAATATGTTTTAAAGAATAACCTAGTTTTAATTTAGGCCTAATCAATTACTTGTTTAACAAATACGTTAAGTAGATGCCTTTAGTTGTAATAATAACATAAGTCAATATAATAAAATAAATTTTGGCACTAACAACACATACTACATACCAACTCTATAGCAAGGTACAACATGAGACTAAAAATAACAAGGACTAACATAGTTAGAATGATAAATCGTTACTTAACAACAATAATCATATTGACAAAAGCAAGTAGAAATAAACTAAGGTCATGTAAAAATGACACTTGCAAATACACAAATAACCAACCTATACATCCTATCATGATAATAATTGGAGAAACACTATACAACTTGAGGGGAGGAAGTTGTGATGACCAATCATCACCTTACTCTTGGATTGAAATGATGTTAACTTCATTATATTAGCCTTTTGTCACCTATCCACTACCACACTTGATTTCTTATGTGTTCTTGCACCCACAAATAGCATCAACAATATGTGTTTTTGCCAAAAGAATTTAAATACATGCAAACATTAGATTCATTTAAGTAACTAATTAATATAAAAACTAATATATTAAGGGATGTTATAGAGTTAGTGGTTAGTACAAACCAAGGTAAAATATAGCATCACAAGGTCTTGAAGAGTTTTTAACATTATAATCTAATCCTTATGTGAATCAAATTTGTAATAATTTATAGCCTTTTAAATTGTTTCTCTACTTATGAACCTGCATTAAAAACTCGGTTGTCTAGTCAAGAGTTGTATATGACAGGGATAATTACTCCCTCATGTCAAAAACCTATAAGGATGTAGACACAAGTACTCTAAACAATGGTCATGTCATTATCTCACCTAAAAATACTATCAAATAGAAGTAAAACTTGTGAACATGAGAACAATGCTAAAAAAAAATACATATAAGAATATTTTAATTCAAATATTATAAATAAGTATCAATTGCCTCTTTGAGGGGGCAACTTTCTAAAGAGCAATTCTCTAATGTAATATGAAATTCAAGATTATATTACCTTTCACGACAAACTTGATATAAAGGCCTCACAAAGAGAAACTTACGAGGTGGAACTAATGTGGGATATATCCACACATTTAATGTGATTTTATTAGATTAAATGACTAATTATGATTAATATAGTGTTTATAATAATATTTAAGGTGTGAGACATCATGATAACAAAATATTAAGACATAAGGGCCTTAAAATGCCCTCCCTCTTTGCAAAGTCTTTTCCTCAAGGCTTGATTGTGGATATTATCATTGAAATTGGTGGATAGGTTTTCATGTGTCAAGTTCTATTTATAACCCTTGTCATTAGACCAAAACACATGTGTGGGTGTAGTTATAGAGTTGGTGTGAATGTTATCCTATACACTACAACACAACAGGCAATTAACACCTAAAATAACACCGGATTTTAGTGTATTTGAGTCCATCAATTGGACTCATCTCACAGCACAAAAGTTGGTGCTAAATGGCATGTTCATTTCAGCACCGATTTTTTTGTCGGATTTAGTGCCCACTTTAGCACTAGATTTAGTGCCGAAAAAGTGGTGCCAACAATAGCGTCGGGAAATAATGTCAGAAATAGCACCTAAATTAGCACCCAATTTGGCTTCTAGTTTTGCTTCCATGTTTGCTCCCATTTTTGCTTCTAGGTTTGCTTCTAGGTTTGCTTCCAAGTTTGCTTCCAATTGTGCTTCCAATTTTGCTTCCAATTTTGCTTCTAGTTTTGCTTCCAATTTTGCTTCCAGGTTTGTTTCTAGTTTTGCTTCTAGGCTTACTTCCAATTTTGCTTCTGATTTTGCTTCCGGTTTTGCTTCCAGTTTTGTTTCTAGTTTTTCTTCTAGGTTTGCTTCCAGTTTTGTTTCTGATTTTACTTCCTAGTTTTGCTTCCAGGTTTGCTTTCAGTTTTGCTTCTAGGTTTGCTTCTGATTTTGCTTCTAATTTTGCTTCTAGTTTTGCTTCCAATTTTGCTTCCAATTTTGCTTCCAGGTTTGCTTCTAGTTTTGCTTTCGATTTTGCTTCCAAGTTTGCTTCCTAGTTTTGCTTCCAATTTTGCTTCTTGCTTCTGATTTTTCTTCTAGGTTTGCTTCTAGTTTTGCTTCCATTGTTGCTTCCTTTTTTGCTTCTAAAAATGCTTCTTATTTTGCTTCCATTTATTAATTTAATATGTTTTATTTCAATTTAATTAGTTAAATATATCATGCCTCTTAAATAACTCATATGATTATAGAGTAAGTAATTTAATTATTTAACTCATATGATTAAAAAACAAGATAATTATTATAACACGATCATCATCTATAATTAAAACAAGTGAGTCAAATATCTATAATTTAATTGAATTTAACAACATCCATCCTAAGCAGTAAATTAAAATCATCATACGTAATAAATATCCATCCAAAAATCATCGACCACTTTTAATATATATAAATTGACAAGTCAATACTGATAAGATCATCATCATCTATAACTAAAACAAGTGAGTCAAATATTCCAATAGAACAATAACATGTCAAAATGATACATGTCCAACAGTCAACATAAGTCAAAATGATACATGTACAAATGATATAAGTAAAAATGATAAATTATGTAACTCAAATTGATACATGTCCAAATGATATAAGTGAAAGTGATACATGTCAATATGATACAACTCAATAATATGGTACTGTAGGCTGTGAAAATTATACATATGACAATAACCATGAAAAGAGGCATCATAACGATATATGAACAATGATCCATGGTGCAGTCTAAATGATCATGAATGTCACTAGGTACTACCAACAACTACCTCATCATCATCACCGCCATCATGATCGTGATCATCATCGTCATCATCATAATGATATATCAAGAATGATCCATGATGCAATCTATATGATCATGAATGTCACTGGGTATTACCGGCATCTGCCTCATCATCATCATGATCATCATCGTTGTCATCATCATTGTCATTGGCCTTGGTGTCTTCCATATTTGCATCATCATCATCCCCTGCCATGTGATTCGTATCGGCTGAACCAATATTTTCTAGATCTATATCATGATGAGGATCATCTTGATCTTCTGGAAGAACCGTGTTCTGCAAAAAAAACATCTAAAATGAAAAGTTATTATTTATTTCATGCAATAATTTATTTTTCTGTTGTATATCTAATATTACAACAGATGAGACGAAACAATAATCATATTACATCATATCAAAGTGCACATACCATAATAAAATTTCAAAAAAGTTGTAGCTAATATGTCATTCCAGTGATGTAAAACATGCAACAATTCTAATAAACGTTAGTAAAGATCATAAAAAAAATTTCTATACAACTTAACTATCAATTGTAAATTCTATTACATAACCTTAAGTGCCAACCCTCTACATTTTGTGCTATATATGATTATGTTTGCCTCGAAGATCCTTTGAGAGTTAACTAATCTATATATCTTCTTCTCCTATATTTCAGAATTGGATATTTTTCTAGGACATTTTGGCACTATAATATGCTTCAAAGGTTCTTTGAGAATTAACTAGTCTATATGTCCTCGTATTTGAGAATTAACATTTATGGTTTAGTTTTTTGTTTGTAAGCAAGCTATGACATGCAACAATACTTGAGCATACAAAGAATAGTTATTCAAGACATTTTGTACTTTGATTATACTATTTTAAAGTGACATGTTCACGTATATAATCATATCATGTTTCAGTATGTTAATATAAGGCAACTATGGAGGTAGTTCAAAGAGATGGCCCTGAACTTTTGCCTCATCTTACAAAGTCTACAAGAACAAGAATATGGATTGAATTTCGAGAGTTTGGTTTAAGTTTGAATTCAAGAAATGAAAAAATTGTGAAGGTTGGAATGGATTTTAATGTATCACTTGGGTTTTAGAATTTGCAGTTGCAAAATGGTAACCCCAAAACACAAAATTATTCATTGCTCCTTGCTTACATTGTGGTTGTTAAGGATAAAGGGCTTGAAAATGCAACTAGGGTTAGCTCCAAAGTATACACCGATGTTGCATACTCATTTAACGATGATGATGAAGATGAGGAAGTGAAAAAAAAATACAAGGTAGAGGTAAATGGAGGAGAATTAGGCATCTCCAAGGAAACCTTACGACCGGATAATCAGGAGAGACTAAAGAAGAGCAGTGTCGACAATACCAAGCAGACCTTGCAAGGCAAAGGAATGAGGAGACTGCAAGAAGATTGGCTGCAAGGGGCATTGGTACAAGAGATGGACATGGATCTTCCAAGCCATCCATTGAGATTATTTTTTACAAAAATGTGGATGATATCCCCGTTTCTAGAGAGCTCATGATTCGGGTTGATATGAAAAATGATGTTGTTTTGGTACCCATATATGGCATCATGGTTCCATTTCATGTAGCCACCATCAAGAGTGTTACAAGCTAACAAGATGGAGGGAATTTTTATATAAGGATAATTTTCAATGTTCTAGGTGCCAACTTTAATGCCAACTACATGCCACACATTGAAATTCCCTAGCAGTATTTATGTTAAGGAAATTTCCTTTAGGTGTAAGGATTCAAAGCACATCAACCATGTGGTATAAATGATTAAATCCCACAAACCATTTGTAGCAATGAAAGAGTCTGGAAAGGCAGAGAGAGCTACACTGGTGACTCAGGAGAAACTTCAGCTTTCAAAAACAAAAGGAAATTAGGTTTGTAGACTTGTGGATCAGGCTAGCATTTGGTGGAAGAGGAAGAAAGATGACTGGAACTCTGGAGGCCCACCATAATGGATTTCAGTATTCAACCATGAGAGTAGAAGATAGAGCTGATATCATGTATCAAAACATTAAGCATGCATTCTTCCAGCCAATGAAGAAGGAGATGATTACTTTGCTTCATTTTCATTTGCATAACCATACCATGGCGTGGGAACCAAGAAGACCAAGGATGTCTAATTTTATGTGGAGGTAATGGATGTGGTCCAAAATTTAAGAGGTTCAAGAAGGTCAATGTATGATCCTGATGAAATTGAGGAAGAATAGCAAGAGAGGGACAAGAAAAATAAAATCAATGCAGAGTTTCAAGGATTTTTTAAGCAAGTAAGAGAGCTATGGGAGCAGCCTCGTCTAAAAGATTTTGAACTAGAGTTTGATATACCATTTAGAGAGCTTGGTTTTCATGGAGTTCCTTTCAAAGCCTCTACTTGTATTGTTCCTATGGTAAACTATTTGGTAGAGTTGTTGGAATTACCTTTCTTAGTAATCATTATTAGTGAGATTGAGATTCTTAATCAATCAGGCACTAATTTCCTGTAACAATGAAAGAGTCTGAAAAGGCAGAGAGAGCTACATTGGTGACTTGGGAGAAACTTCAGCTTTCAAAAACAAAGCCAATTAGGTTAGCAAACTTGTGGATTAGGCCAACATTTGGTGGAAGAGGAAGAAAGATGACTAGAACTCTAGAGGCCCACCACAATGGATTTTAGTATTCAACCATGAGAGCAGAAGAGAGAGCTAATATCATGTATCAAAACATTAAGCATGCATTCTTCTAGCTAATGGAGAAGGAGATGATTACTTTGCTTCATTTTCATTTGCATAGGCATGTCATGGCGTGGGAACCAAGAAGACCAAGGATATCCAGTTTTATGTGGAGGTAAAGGATGTGGTCCAAACTTTAGGAGAGGCAAGAAGGTCAATGTATGATCCCAATGAAATTGAGGAAGAACAACAAGAGAGGGACAAGAAAAAATAAGTAAATGCAAAGTTTCAAGGATTTGTCAAGCAAGTAAGAGAGTTATGGGAGAAGCCTCATCTAAAAGATTTTGAACTAGAGTTTGATATACCATTTAAAGAGCTTGGTTTTCATGGAGTTCCTTTCAAAGCTTGTGCTTTTATTGTTCCTACAGTAAATTGTTTGGTAGAGTTGGTGGAATTACCTTTCTTGGTAATCACTACTAGTGAGATTGAGATTGTTAATCAATTAGGCGCTAATTACCTGTAGCAATGAAAGAGTCTGAAAAGGAAGAGAGAGCTACACTGGTGACTTAGGAGAAACTTCATCTTTCAAAAACAAATCCAATTAGGTTGGCAGACTTGTGGATTAGGCCAGCGTTTAGTGGAAGAGGAAGAAATATGACTAGAACTCTAGAGGCCCACCATAATGGATTTTGGTATTCAACCATGAGAGCAAAAGAGAGAGCTGATACCATGTATCAAAACATTAAGCATGCATTCTTCTACCCAACAAAGAAGGAGATGATTACTTTGCTTCATTTTCATTTGCATAACCATATCATGGCGTGGGAACCAAGAAGACCAAGGATGTCCAGTTTTATGTGGAGGTAATGGATGTGGTCCAAACTTTAGGAGAGGCAAGAAGGTCAATGTATGATCCTGATGAAATTGAGGAAGAACAACAAGAGAGGGACAAGAAAAATAAAATCAATGTAGAGTTTCAAGGATTTGTCAAGCGAATAAGAGAGTTGTGGGAGTAGCCTCATCTAAAATATTTTGAACTCGAGTTTGATATAGCATTTAGAGAGCTTGGTTTTCATGGAATTCCTTTCAAAGCCTCTACTTTTATTGTTCCTATGGTAAATTGTTTGGTAGAGTTGGTGGAATTACCTTTCTTAGTGATCACTATTAGTGAGATTGAGATTATTAACCTTGAGAGAGTAGGACTTTGGCAAAAGGAATTTGATATGCCTATTGTTTTCAAAGACTTCAAGTGGGATGTACTTTGCATTGACACCATTCCTCAATCTTTGCTTGATGGCATCAAGGAATGGTTGAACTCCATGGATATAAATTATTATGAAAGAATAATGAACTTGAACTGAAAGCCAACTTTGAAGACTATTACTAATGATCCAAATAAATTTATTGAAGATGGTGGTTGGGAATTTTTGAATATGGAAGCTGGTGATTCTGATTCTGATAATTCAAAAGAGTCAGATCAAGGATATGAACCCTCTAATGTAGAAGAGGAATCAAAATTAGATGAGGAAGATTCAAAAGATGAATCTTTTGTGGAGTCAGATGAGTACAAAGAAGAAGAATATTTTGAAGAGGAGGAAGGTAAAACATGGGATGAATTATAAGCCAAAGCCATAAATGTAGATAAGGAAAAAGGAGACGAGTCTGACAGTGAAGAGGAAAGGTGACGACAAAAGGTAAAAGCTATAGGGAAGTCTCATGCACCTGATATTAGAGATTCAAGAGGAATGTATGCTAAGAGGCATAAAGTCAGATGAATTGAGTTCATCTACATCCTTCTACTATTTATTCATGCACATAAATGGTTCAATTATTTATGCAAATGATGCATATATGTTAACTTGATCAGTGTTGTTACTTTGGTAGTTTGACTTCTATGACAACCAGCCATTAGGCCATTGTGTGCAGGAGCACGTTTGTGTTTATAGTTAGCTTTTTTGGATAGCTCTACTAGGTGTTAAGGACATTCCATTTATCTTTTGAATGTTAAGAAGTCTAGTATTACATGCTTCTCTATGTTGATCAGATCAGGTTGAAGGTTTTTTACTGTTGATTTCTTTATTTATGGAGTTTTTTTTAAACTTGGAAGACAAGAATTTATTGCCTTTTTTAAAATTATATGGACAAATTAAGTGGTTGGTTAGCTACACCAAGTGATGTAGACTACAAGGATGTGTTAGATCTATAGGATTCCCACCAAGATGCATCAAAACATTCTTACATGTTAAAAGAATGGCAGCATCGTGAGGAAGGATGCCAAAGATGCATGTGGATCACTTAGTAGAATGGAAACATGAAATCAAGGAAGCACTCCTTAAGATACCATGTTTGAGAGAAAAGAAGATAAATCAAATCAACATGGGACTAAGTTACTCAAATGATACAACTCATAACTTAAATTATGACACTTAAGAGATATTAAAAGGCCCTGGTCATTAATTAAAAGATGTGATAAAAATAAGGCATGAATGTTACCCACTACCCTTTAAGGCAAACAATATTTTTTTCCTCAACATGAAATAGTGGGACAATTGAGTGGGATCTAGGGCCAATGGAGAAGCACTTTAGAACTCATCCTGCGCATTAATAAACAACTCAACACAAGAAATGCAAATTGATGTATTAACACAACAATATCCAACTAAGTTATTAAAAGTCAACTATTGATACCTTGTTCTCCATCCAGGTTACAAAATCGACCCACTTTTTGCTTTGTTTCCTTTTCAAATTTCTTTGGATGTCGGCCATATTTCTCCTCCTATCAAAACATGGCACATGGACTAGTTAAACTATTTAATATGCAATCATTTAATTTTTCCTAGGAAAAAAAATATAATTTAACACATTAAATATACTTACAAATGTACAGATCAAGACCTGTAAACCTTTCTGGCCACTGTGATGCATGGCACAAAGTTTTTGAAGCCTAGCCTTGGAGGCCTTGCCTTGAAACATATACTATTTCAATTTAATTATACATAACTAAAATTTAAAAATCATTTAATAAATTTGATATAATCTTATGAGCAAATTCAAATACCTGTGTACTCTTCTCATTGGACTTCCTTCGTGCATTAGACTTCTCATATGCTTTTACAAGCTATTTCCATACTTTGACACTTACATCAATTAGCCTTATTTTGTGCCTTAGCTCGAGAGGGATTTTTTTACCTTATTTGTTTGGTTGCACCGAAATCTCTTGCAATTTTGAGACATTCATAGCTTTACCTTCTTCATAGACCAACCTGTGCCAAATTCAATCTCCATGTCATTGATAATTATTTTTTGCAGGTGTATGGGTATCTTTGAGAATGGAAAATGTAGATGGTCTTTAAATCGTTGAAGCCATGATTCCTTCAACCTATTCATAAACGCTTTCCAGCATCTGCCATCTAGACTTCCCCTGAAACCACATCGTATTCTATCTTGGTATCGTATCTACTAATGCAAGATGCAAAACATGGTGTGGTGGAAGAAGTTTGTGTCCTAGGAGTGGTTGGGATAGTGGAAGTCTTTGCTCCCTGTTCTACATTCTTAGAGTTTACTGTTGTGAACAAGCGAAGTTATCCTATTCTAAGTGATGCAAAATAGAGTGCAAAAATGAAGGAAACAACACCTAACACCTCGAGATAAGCCTAGTTGAACTCAAAACAAAATAAAGATAACAAGAAAATATTTTACCTTGTGTTGAGTTGATCTTTGATTGGCCCTTGATAGTTTATTTTGTATGCTCCTTGATGGAAAATGTCATGCAAATGGATTCCAAATGATGGGGATTTGATGTGGATTAAAATGTTGAATGTGGGTTCTTGAGTAAGTGAGCCAAATGGATGGAATGCAAGCTTCAAGATATGCAACAATGGTGGATATGCTTGAATGATGTTGAAGGATTGAGAGTTGAAATTGTGATTGTAAATGAATGAGAATGAAAGAAAATCTTTCATTTTATGGAAAGAAGCCCTAGAGAAATGGACGGTTGAGATCTTGACAACATGGGAAAGATGAAGGGTTGTGGTGAGTTGAAAACTCACAAGCCCTCAAATCTTGCCATGTGGTGGATGAGATGTCGAGGAAAAATGAGGTGGAAAAGGTACCAATGAGGTGGAGGTACTTACAAGTACCTTCCCATGTGAGTGACGTGACACATGAGATTCACATGGGGAAGAGTAGAATCCTTGGAAGAATGAAAGTGAATTTTAAATTTGGGGATATCTTAAGGATAAGACAAGGTTCCCAAAAAGGAAGCTGAGAAGTACCTTGGATAAGAAAAGGTTCCCAAAAAGTAGGACTTTGACCACATGAGTGATGTGAACTCTCAATAATCACATGGAGAAGAGGAGATTCCTTGGAGGAATAAAAGTGAATTTTAAATTCACATGGGGAAGACAAAAATGAATTAAAAATTTCTTGGGGAATGAGAGAGTTGACCAAGATGTTGATTGGACCAGCTAATCAGTGATTAGAAGATTGTTAGTGGCTAATGAAGATTAGGAGCCAACTTGCAAAATTTGGAGGATGTGACACATCCTAATCAAGGATTAAACATGTGCACATCCATAATGATGGGAATAGGAGGTGGATTAAGATTAAGGAAAAGTGATGGAGAATGTGACATGCGAGGGATTAAATAAATGTATTATTTATTGAATTCTTTTGAGGAAAAAGGGGAATAAAGGGATAAGGTATTTAACTATTAACTAAATACCTTAGGGATTTAGAAGAATTTAAGGATATTAATTAAATAATAGCAATATTACTTAATTAATGCAAACAAGGGGATGTTTAAATGAAAAGAGATAAATTTGGACAAATGGAAGTGTCCAAATTTGGATGTCTACAACTGTTATTGATTTCCTCCTGGATCTTTCACTCGATCCAGGACTGCTTAGGGAATCAATTGATTCCCTTTGACATGATTGATTAAATTGCAATGTTTGAGGGGCTTCACTAGATTGTTTTTCTATGTATCTGGCAAGCATTTTCTAGTTTCTGGCATCCAATTTTTTCATTGCCTCTGCCCCTAATATGGAAGTCAATGCCTCTTTATCTTTGTCAGTCTCATGTCCCTATATATATATATAATAAATTTCTTCTTTTAAATTTAAAAAATAAAAAACTAAAAACTAAAAATGAAAGAAACAATGGAAACATTTACAAATCTATAAACTGACAATGAATTACCTCATTGTGGCTAGAGTCTACTCCCTTTGGTCTCTTCCCTCTGTTGCTTGACATTTTGAGGTGACATAGGGCAAATTATTTTCATCCAATTTGTGGAGGCAAACGAAGTACACACTATCAGGTATGAAAAATTTCGCCTAGTTTGTGTTATGAAAGTTTTACCTGGAATGACTCTCTTTCTAGATTTAAATGCCCATGAATCAATTGCTTTCCCACCTATATAGAATATAAATATATTTGAAAGGATATAAATATATGCAAAATGAAACAAATGTATTGTAAAAAATCAAGGCTTGCACACCTATATAGAATGGTAACCTTTGGGGGATAAAAAGGGTGTGATGTGTGGTTTTATTGAGAGTTAACACAAATAGGTCCCATGCTCGAGTCACATTCGTTTATTAGAAAGAAAACGAATGTGTGCACACAATCAATTCGAAACCACAAGCTCATTGTTCTATAAAAGAATACGTGAAAATTAGTAATAACTAATTTAAGCCCGAAGGTCTCACAAATTTGAGGAAATGATATATTATTCAACTTTCATCTCAAAAGCCCTATCTCCTCATATTGTCTCAACCAACCTCTGTTCCCACGGGACTTGGCTTCAGTGGAGCAAATGCAATTTAATTACTTGTCTTGAAAGCACTCGACTACTTTTTTAGGAAGGAAGTGAGAAAGTTGTCTTTGGAGAAAGGTATGGAAGGAAGGTCCAAGAAATTGAACTGGAAATCAAAAGCTTGGGATGGGAATGATAAGCGAACTGGGGCATTGGGGTTTCAAAAATGCATTCACTGCTCTTGGATGCGAAGGAAATAATGCAATGTCTACAATTTTACCCTCCTCCTTTGCAACCACATGAGACTTGAATGATTCGCGTGTAAAAAAACAATATTCACAACCCTTTCTTCACAATCCTCTCCATTTAATCCAAACAAAAATATTTTTGGGAATGACAAAAACATTGTAACCTTACCTATGGTGTCACAAACTAAATCGAATTTATGATCTACTTGCTTGTAGCCCTCCTTCGCGTTGTTTTTCCCTTGTTTCTCCTCTCTTCCTTCACATGGCATTTTTCTCTTGCCATCTCTTCCTTGACGCGAGAAGTTTTTAATTTGTGTTCTTGATTTAGTAGTTGGCACTTTAGTTGACGTAGTTAACGCCAACTTTAGCACCGCCTTTTAGCCTTAAATGTAATTTGTTTGGGGTGCAAAAGGCGGTGCAAAGTGTGCCTAATTTAGTGCCTCCTTTGAGCCCTAAATATAATTTGCTTGGGGTGCAAAAGGCGACACAAAGTACACCTAATTTAGCACCTAGCAGTGCAAAATGATGTATTTTTCTTGGAAGTTGATAAATAAATTGATCCTAAATCGATTTCATCTTCATATGTTCCAAGGGAGCAATCATGGTTCCCTATTTTATCTATTCCTTATCCCATGTTAATTTTGTGGGTGCAAAACTAATAGTGGTTAGATTTTTGAACTCATAAGTGACCCCTATACAACTAGATGAATCATCTAAAGTGTGAAATATTTCAAATTGCATGTTACAAATTTGTATAAAAGAATAAACCCTAATTCATTACTATCATCTTAGATATAGGGCTTATCGGGGAATTATGAAAAATAATCTATGAGGACTAAATTGTTATCATGTGACATTGACATTGCATCAACAACCTATGTGTATTGCATGCTTCCTAGAGATATTTGAGCTCTAGTTGTCAACATTCCGCGTTTAAACTTTTTTGTGAAGAGAACAATGTTGCAATGTCCTATTTTGTTTTTCATAGTGTGTCTTAATGAAAAGTGAGTGTATTAATAAGATAATTTTATGTGACTATTGTCATTGTTGTGTATTACAGGATCTAGAGGAGGCCATGGAGAGAGGACATGGACGACATAGATCTACTAAATCATAGAGAGGAAAGTAGGTGGAAATAGATATGACAACAAAATTTGTAGATACAATAGAGGTAAGAAGAGTTCAAGCAACCTCAACCAAAGGAGGAAGGTGTTTATGAATTCACAAATGCTACAACATAGAGGAGATAGTCATTTTTTTTCCATGAGGCCTTTAAGGTCAAACTTATTGGTTGAAAATGCACAAGAATAGTGATTAAATGTGATTCTATGATCAAGGGAAAAGTTTGAAAATTAGGATGGCCAAAACATGATATCAATATGTCAAATATATGACTAAAGTGAGGTTTTTTGTTGGATAGAATATTCGTCGAAATGATATAATTGGTGTACTAAACATTATTTACTATGTTGTGTATTATAGGGGTGAGACAAGGCCATGGGAACAGATCGTGTCATATCAAATGAGGACACAGTGGATGAAGCGGGACATCAGGTACTCAAAATTTGACTTAACTTAGGAAAAAATGATTTGATGGAATTTTGTGACACGTCCATCTTTTTTCACAGTATTATTGAGATTTATAATGTCTTATCCAATCTTGACATAACTTAATGCATGTTGTTGATTGTTTTAGATGGAGACTAGAGCAAATGTAGAGCCTGAGCATTCAACTAGCAAAAGAAGAAGATATGTATGTGGACGTGGACCTAAAACTGTTAAATCACGTAGAGGACAGTGGGTGGAAGAGGATATGACAATGGATCTTGTAGACACAACAAATGATTGTATTGAACAAGAGGTTGGTCAGGACTATAGTAAATGGGATGAATACTTTGAGAAAATTGTTGTTTATGGATGTTCTATATGTCGTGGGAAGAAATAATTCAAATGAACAATTGTACAAAGACATTACATATATGATGAGCTTCCATTTGGTAGTATGCCTCCTATAATCGATTCAAATCCAATAGGAATTGTGGTAAGAAATTTTCCAATTTGATATAAATAACATGTATACTTCGTTTAAACATTATTTTATATTTTTTAAATAACTAATTTTTTTCTTAATGGATACTTGTAGGATAAAGTTCTTGGTTTAAAATTTCTTGGATCACTGACTTTCATCCTAGAGGGAAATGATCATTTATCACATGATACGTCTAACAAAAATATGTGCCAATATACCAAATCAGAAGATGAGGAATTGATGAAAACAAGTAACAAAACAAGAACCGATTTAAAGATGCATAATTTGCTTAAAGACAGGGGGAAGGTGGAATACATACCCTATGAGAATGAATGTGATGGAGATGATGACTTGCCCTTGATTTTTAGATCAATTTACAAAGAGACATTTGATCGTAGACTATATTGCGCTTGGCCTAGTGATCAACAACTACCTAGAGTGTATGAGGTGTTTCAATTTTGGGGATACAACTACATGATGCGACCCTCCAATATTCATGGAGTGAATCTAGGCCTCTTTTTTGTCCAAAATGTACATGTGGGATCTAAACATAGAAACAATTAAGAACAAACCACTAGGAGATTAATGCCATATTATGGTCCATCATATTATAGTGGTGAATGGAGAAGACTAGCAAAATATAAGCCTAACATGTCAACATATGGTCTAAATTCGAATATGTATACACATCATCTCCAATTAGAAAGTGGAAAATAAATGAATAGAGGTCATCTTATGCATATAGATGGATGTGCATACACACACAAAAATATTGCAGGATTTATAAATAGTAGTAAGGGAAGGGACCCTATTGTAAGACCGAATTGTCAATTTGTTGAGGTTATAAATGATAAAGATGGAGATATGGAAAGAGAGGTTGATATATTGATAATGGTTGAAGCTATTATGGACCTTACCATTGGGGAAGAGTTATTGATTGATTATCCCTTCTTAAAACGCACTCCTATGTGAAAGAAAAGGGAAGAACAAGGTCTCCCTAAGGATGTTCGTAAGGGCAGAAAACCAAAGAATAATAAATGAGTGTGGACTGATGTTTTATAAACTATGTTGTCAAAATTGTGTTTTATTTAAATTATTGTATAAAAAAGGTAGTCTTTAAAATAATGTTCCATTATTCAATTGATGTATATGTGTTCATACAATTTTTATTTTTATTTTTTAAGCCATATTTGATTACATTTCTTTGAAATTGATACATTTATGATTTATCCAATTGTTGGAAAACATTAAATAATGCTTGCATTTGTTGATAGGTAGAAGATGTTGATGAAACACATATTAATACCCATGATCCAACTGAGTTATTAAGATTTGGATAGGATGATCCAAACCATCCTTTAAACAATACTAGGGTGAAAAGAGCAAGATTGAAGAGAATATTATTAGCTGAGAAATTTGAAGAGTTGATGAGATCCGCATACACTGATGACATGCCACCTAGCCTTAATGATGATGATCATGATAGTGAAAATGCAGTGCATGAAGAAGGATTGAATGAAATACTTATAGGCTTCTTTGGGGATCGAAACAATGATGGCAACAATGATCATATGGTTGACAGTAACGATGATAGCAGGGGTAATTACCACCAACATAATGTTGATGATAACAACTTGAAAGACTCCATCAAGTAGCGAAGACACCCGTGTTCAAATTGGGTGCAAGTAGAACCTCAAAACTAGCATGCACATTAATATTATTAGAAATCAAGTCACTATTTTGTTGGTTAGACAAAGGATTCACTGCCCTACTAAAGTGAGTTGAAATCTATTTCTTACTTTGTATTGTCAATTGGTGTACACAATTTGTAAACATTCATCGACTTCATTTATATTTCTTTAAGGGGATTTTAAAACCATATATTGTATATAAATAGTCCTAATATAGATTGACATGTCAAACATGCTCATCATAAGTCAAACATTCAATTGATTTAATCTCTAGCAATCTTACAAGGCACTAAAAACTAAAATATTCCCTAAAGAGAATATGTTGCCATCAACTTGCAGAGAGTTGTGTTTGTTGTTGGTTGAGTTGGGGATTGAATATAAACAAATTCATTCATGTAAAAATGATTGCATTTTATATAGAGATGATTATCAAAACAAGGTAGAATTCCCTGTATGCAAAGAGAAGAGATATCGTACATATGTACAAGGTCCTACAGTTCCAAAGAAGGTTTTACATCACATGCCAATTACACCTAGACTTCAATGAATGTTTTGTTGCAAGTCACTTACACAATTGATGGACTAGTATGAAAGGAACAGGATTAAAGATGGATTCATGTGAATTCTAGCTGACTCCAAAGCAATGAAACACAGAGGAAAATGGCCAAGAAAATTCAAAGATAAACCCCGTAGTATCAGGTTTGGTCTTGAAATTGATGGAGTGTGCCCATTCTCTTTCCTGAGCTCAAATTATAATGTTTGGCCAGTTGAATTGATAGTATACAATATTCCCCCATGGATGAGTGTTAGAAAGGAGCACCTTATGTTGACTCTCATCGTTGTAGGAAAACATCAAGTTTAAAACATGGATGTTTATCTTGTGCTTTTTATTGATGAGATGCAACTAATGTGGAAAGGCATAAGAATGTATGACATATCATGTCCTCCCTCAAATAGGTCCTTCATGTTGTATGGTGTGCTATGTTGAACTATTCATGATTTCCTAGGACTTGGTGTTTGTTTTGGTAAGAAAAAATATTCACGTATTTACACTCATAATTTATTTTCATCCCAACTTTCATACTTAGTTTTATACTCTTTTTTTTATGTTACTAACATTACTTATTGAATTGTGGGGCTTCAAACAAAGGGGATATTTGCATGTCCAAGAGATGCAGAATAATTTCAAGGGTGGTATTCTAAAGATCTACATAAATTTATTTATGCAAACAACAAGATTTTTCTACCACTAGATCATAAGTTTAGAAATCGCCTGAAGAATCAATTTGATGAAAAAGTTGAAAATAGAGGCCCTCCCATGATTATGGTTCTAGGTGATTGGCTTAAGAAGTATGAAGATGTTGAATTGATAGCTTGGGAGGATTTTTTTGATTGGGGTGATTCAATTGAAGAACTAGAACAAGTTGTAGTTAATATGCCAAAAGGAATGAAAAGGAAATCCATATTTTATGAGCTCTCTTACTAAAAGAATCTATTAATATCTCACCTATTAGATCCTATGCACATCTTCAAAAATGTCCTATATTCTATATTTTGACATATATCAGGCAAAGAGAAGGACATCTTGTCTTCGAGGAGAGATATTGCTCTTTCACATACCAAATTTGATAGAAAACATTTGTGGCCAAATAGGGAAAATAAAACATATGTAGAAGCTCCGTGGATTTTGAAAAAAAAAGAGCTAAACCAACTAAAAAATGTCATCAATTCAATAAGGACACCTATTGGCTATGGATCATCATTGGCTAAAGCTTTTACAGTTGATGGACATATCACATGATTTAAAACACATGATTTTCATAATTTTATGAAGGTATTATGTGTCATCATTTAACATTTACTGGTAACATTGATTAAGTACTAAATATATTTTGATATTTTATTGTGTGAGAAAAATTACTAATGACCTTTTCATTAATGTGTTCGATAGCATATCATGCCATTAGAAATTAGGGGGGATTACTGTCTTACTGTTTATTTAAGGAATGCCATAAGTCGATTGTCATCATTTACAAGGTATGTAGTTATATGAAATGTTCATGTGTGAGAGACATAGAGATATATTGCATTTTAATTTTTGACTAAAGGTTCATACTAGTTTACTATTCTTATATCAGGTGGGCGACCTCCAAGGAGATCCATGAATGTGAAGTGCCAAAATGGAAGAAGGAAATTGCATAAATTATATGTGTATTTGAGAAGGAGATCCCTACAAGTTTCATGGACCTACAAGTCCATTTACTTATACACCTAGTTGATGAAATTGAATTGGTGAGTGTCATATCAATGAGGTGGATGTTTTTCTTTGAGAGGTATATATAAAAACTCTAAAAAGATATGTCCAACAAGAGGCACATCCAGAGGGTTGCATGGCTGAAGGGTATGTATTGAATGGAGAATTTTTCTTTTTGTGTGAATTCCTTGGTAAGGATTTTGAAGATGGGCCACGCATTTGGGATGAAAAAAGAGCATCAAATATTATTGATGGAGAAAAACCACAATCTAATGGTGTTCAAGTAGAAATTAGTAAGAAAATTCATGATCAATGCGGTTGTTTTTCTTGCAATCATTAATTTACTTTGTAATTTATTTGTCAAATTAACAACATGGCATTTGGAGTTTGAAATAAACATGATGACATGTAATAGGTGTAGACGAAAGTGCTATACTCCACAAGTTTATTCTATACCACATGGACTTTATGAACAAATGGATTGATCTATATGATAAAAAGAGAGAAGTGTTAAAAGCAAGGAGACAATTTAAGAGATTAAACCCAAGGAATACTCCACTTCCCACTGATTTGCTTGGGGAATGGGGCAAATATTGCACACTAGAATGGGTTACTGAACAAATTCAAAATCAAATAGAAGATGCAGGTATAGATTCAAACATAACATAAGATGAAATCAACATATCTAGAGGATGTGAAAGAAAGGTACTGTTGGAATTTTACAAAATGTTGTTTCCTTACAGTTTTGACACTATTAACTATTTTAATATTCGTCATTATATTTGTTTTCATTGAAATAAATGGTCTTTCACAGGCGAGGAAATATCCAACAATGTAGACATATGGTCGACATTATCGTGTAGAAAGTGTAGATGTAAAGAGACAATCCTTCGATTGTGGCATCATCGTTGACTTCAAGAAATCCAATCAATCAAGCTCAAAAGATAAGAATATAATGGAAGGGAATCTACAATATGTTGGGAAAATACAAGAAATTATTGAGTTGGATTACCACTCTTTTAAATGTTGTATTTTTAAGTGTAGATGGTATGAAGCATTTAAGAGGTCACGAAGACATGATACCCATAGTGGATTGTTTTCTATAGATTCATCATGCTTCCTACTAGAGGATAAGGAGCCTTATGTTCTACAAATTCATTATGAGCAAGTATTTCATTAACTCAAACAAGAAGCAGTAGTGATCATTAATCTATTAATTCATAGTTTATTGTGAATATATACATGTGTTTATTAATCAATAAAATTGTTATAACATACGTCTAACATATGTATGTCATTTATGTACAAGCATTTTTCTATGAAGATATTTTGGACCCGAAATGGATATTTTTCATACATTGTGATCCAAGATTAAGGCATGTACCTGACGAAGCATTAGTGGATACTAAGCAAAACAATGATGGCCAAAAAAATGAGAGAGAGGGATTAGAGAACATCAAAGAAATTGACATCCATGATGATGTTGAAGATGGTTATGTTTAGGCACAAGAAGACAACAATCTAGAGTTAGATGATGTTATGGAAGACAACAATATGGATGGTATAGAAAATGATGATCCAAATACATCTAGTAACAATATAGATGGTCTACAGTCAAATTTCAATGACGATGAAGATGATGTAGGTCAAGATGAGGATGATAATATTAAATACTTGAAATAACATATGAGCATTGACAATGATACACTGGATGACATTGTAGCAGACAATAATGTTAATGACCAAGACTTCTAAATTTTCAAAATTATTTGCAATCCATGTTTAAAAAAGGATGATTCTTATGGTCTAAACTTTGAAATGCTTTAGTAATATTAATTTAAGTGTTAAACTATAGAACTGCCACTCCCATTTTGATGGTATACAACTTATTTGTTAGAAATATTTTATTAACCATCAATTTAGCTTGATATGTATCTCCCAAATTCTTTAAAATAAGTGCCATAATGGTCTCTTCATGTACATTCAACAATATTGAACTAGCATACCTATATTTAGAAAAATCTATGTAAAATAAGATGAGAGATATCCTTCCCAAGACTCTATTGTATTTATATGGTGGAAATTTAATTTAATTTAATTTAACTTTAAACTTCATAAAATTTTTGAAAAATAAATCAAAATGAATATTGCACTAATAGGGCTTACGTTTTTTCGAGGTGCCTATTTTAAATTTCATGATCAAATTTTATAATGAATTTTGCCTATTTTGCATGTTGCATGTTTTACATGTAGTGGACAATAATGTTAATGACCAATACTTCTAAATTTTTAGAATTATTTGCAATCCATGTTTAAAAAGGGATGATTCTTATGGCCTAAACTTTAAAATGCTTCAATAATATTAATTCAAGTGTTAAACTATAGAATCGCCACACTCCATTTTGATGGTATATAACTTGTTTATTAGAAATATTTTATTAACTATATATTTAGCTTGTTATGTATCTCCCAATTTCTTTAAAATAAGTGCTATAATGGTCTCTTCATGTACATTCAACAATATTGAATTAGCCAAATAGAGTCTAATGAGACTCTCTTTTTTTTTCCATTTTTTATGCCTTATTATGACATTCCAATAGGTTTTTATCTAGCTACTATAAAATTAAATCTCGAGCATCATATAAATATAAGTAGTGATTACAAAACCATGATCTAAAACCACCAAAAAAAGTGGCACCCAAAAACATAGTTAGAAAATAAACACCCAAATCCCAAGATGAACTCATTGGATAAAAATGGCATATTAATTCTACATGTCATAATTGCATCATAAAATAATCATCGAATTAGGAATTCCATTATGGATTCATGACACATTCACCATTCTTGTGGGTCTATATGTGATAATGGGTCTAATAATTTTATGATGAAGTATGTAGAAAAAAATATACATGGTCATAAAATAACCTCTTTAAAGGATTTTAACCCTCGGTAGGGACCAATTAAAGTAAACTATTTGAAAGTATTTTTAATTCACATCAACTAGAAACCAATCAAAGCATCCACACAGTAACAACAAATGTGTTTTGATAAATCCTGAAGACTTAAATAACTTGAAAAGACCACTTTGGAGAAAACAAAGTAATAGATAAGCAATGAAAATTGATACAATAATTGAACACTGAAAATGGATTACAAATTATAAGTAGTCTACTCCATTATATTACTTCAAAACATAAGCATTTGTAACAAAAGTATTTTAATATGATATGGATGGGCAAATTATGCAACTTATCTTCTTACTAATACCTACTCTAATGAAATATGATCTGATGATGATTTCAAAACTAGGCCCTGGTTTCCCTATTTGTATGGGAAGTAACAAGCTTCAGGCTCGTTTACAAAAACTCACATCGCTTCATAACTAAAACATAATTAGCATAAACATAAAAATTTGTTAGTGGATGCACTAGAGTTCGTTAATCTCCAACAAGTGCTTGTGATCACCTAAGACCTGTTCAAGGCTCATGCACCATGATCGTGTATCAAAACCATCAAACTCCACTCCCTAGTACTCCTCTCTTACTTGGCCTATGTAATGAACGAGTTAATCTTCGACAAATGCTCAATGTACCTACTTTTGGCATGAGTATTTGCATTATCTATAATATCTTTCATGGCATACTCCAGTTCAAAAATTCTTCCAAGTTGTTGATGTGTTTTCTTAAGAACCTCATATTTGTCATTGATTGCATCAAGAACAACTGGAAAATAGTGGGCTATCTCATCCTTCCATGTATCCTGATCTTTCAATTCAGTTTCCTCAAAGAATTTGGGCAAGGCCATACTCAGTGGCTGACTAAAGCCACTCAACTCCTGTGTTAAGATGCTATGGAAATCTCTATGGGATTTCATAAGCTCTTGATATTCTTGTAGAAAAACAGTGTTATCTTTCTTCTTTACTATGATGTGAGACTCCACTTCCTTCATTTTGTCACTCAATCTAGTGTTTTCCAATAATGTTGCACATGTTTTGTCATGAATACACTAGACTTGTTCAACATGCTTATACATATCTTCAAATCTCATGCTAACTATCTCTTATGCCATTTCAAAGATGGTGGTCTTGAGCTTTCATTTTACTCCTCTTGTTCCTTTTGAACTTTCTCATGTCTACATCTCCAATAGGTAGTTTCTGACATTGCTTTTAGCACCTTTCTTTCATGCTCAACCAATGGAGAGTAAAGCCTTGAGGAAGAAGACAGTTTATCTCTGTAGCTGATCAACTCTTGCTTTAGCCTTTCATTCTCTTCTATCAGTCCCTTGTTATCCCTTATCAGTTTCTGAATTTGAGCCTTGGTGAACTTGGCCACATTTACATTCATGTCAGCAATTTCCATTGGATTTGTCTCTTCTACCCTCTGCACCAAAAGATGTCCATAAATTTGATCATGATCAACAAGGGAAGGATTTTTGCTTGGCGGGTAAAGTGCCCATATCTGTAAAGTAGTATTATCAGGATTATATCCTGATCCAGTATAGATGTTATCACCAACTTTTCCTATAAAGTGCAAGGTTTTATTCTTTCTCTTTAGAAAGTTGTCAAGCACAATGGCTAAACTGATATCCCACCCTGGAAGGAGCATAACCCCCACTTCTTGCAATAATTCTCTTCCTCTCAGTAGTCATGTTCTTCATCTCTCTACTAATTTCATGTTGAAACTCTTTCAAAGCATATGCTTCCTTTTCAGATTCAATGTCTTTCAGCCTTTTCCTTACCACCTTTCCCTTATAATCATAGATGAAAGCCTTAAATTCAAAAGTTTGGACAAATGCATCATCTACAATGAATTCTTGACTGGCACAGTGTCTCACATCATTAGATAGCTCATTGGAAACTTCAAAGGTAATCACACTCCTTTCCAGTGGCATTTCATATTGGGGACTAACAACAGTGTTAATCTGTGTGACTTCTTCTTCCCCTAGTTTAGTATCATCTTCAACCATGATTGGGGTGTCAACTGAGAAGTATACGTTTGGAGTAGGTTGTGGTGACAGATGGCCCAATGGTGTTATATTTTCTACTTGTCTTCTAGAGCCAACATTTCTTCTCTTCTCAAATGGCACTAGAGGTACATCCTTTATTATTTCTTCTTCATGCAAAAGCAATTGCTCAACTCTTTCCATAGAATCTCAAATTTCATGAAAAGCTTCCATATTGGCTAGGTTATTATTCATTCTCCAAGCCTCAACCATAACAATTCTATTGTATGCATTTATCCTCATTATCATTTGACTTTCCTCACAATTCATGATTACATCATCCACATGGAATGCATGCTCATATCACTCCAATTTTTGAGAAATTTTGGCATCATAAATGAAATGTTCAAGGTCAAAATTTTTTCTCTTGTTTGCCACTAGCAAGCCATAATAATCTAGCTTGCTACCAACGAAGTCATACCCTGAATCAACAATAATAGTGAAGTCACCAAAACAAAGAGTGGAAGGCATGAAAATTTTCCTTCCATAGCTTTTCAAATGCATGAAGGTTGAGTAAGACAATTTTCTTATGATCTCCAAGTATGCAACCCTACCTGGCACAATCTTAGGTAGTAAATATGGTGCTGCCTCAAATCCATATACTCTAATGATAGTACAATCTACAAACGCATACCAATCTCCCCAATTGTGATTTATTTTTCCATCATGACCCTTCTCCTTTGGTCGGAGGAACCTCTATACTTTTGGGGATAGATTACAGTCACATTTGTGGCCAAGTAATTTGTATAAGGGTTTGACAAAATGTTCTTCAAAGTACAAGTAGTGGGATCTCCCACATCTACTATCCCAAACTGATGTCCACATTTTCACCGATCTAGAATTACCATCACTATCTAGATATTTTATTCTCAATTCTTCTCCCCATATTCTCATCACTTGTCCTTCATACAGTATCATATGCATAAGAAGAGAATAGTGTTTGAAGCAGATAGCTTCATTGTTGTTCTTAATGGCCTCAAATAGATACTCTACATAGTCATAGGGCCTAGCATCTTGGCTTTGAATGTATTTAGCTAGAACCATGGGAGCTATAGTCATGTTAGCAGGGGCATCAACTCCCAGTACTTGGCCAACTGAATAGTATGTTTATTGATAGCATTCTTCAAACAAATCTACAGAGAATGAGGTCCTTTCATCAATGGAAAATCTCTTAGGTTGATTCTTTGGACCTTTGGGCCTATGCAGAGGCAACTTCCACCTCTTATAGCTTGTATCCATATAGTGATACTCTTCCAACAAGTCTCTCATCCATAATTTCATCTTTAGGGAGGTGTCCAATTGGAAAACCATAAAAATATAATCCCATGTTATAATCATAAACCGTGACCCTTCGTGTAAGTGAATTGCCCTCATTTTGGGATTATAATTCTTTTCCAATGCTTTAATTAGTTCTACGTTCACAAAAACATTTGGCATCGCAAGTTTTCCTAGATTTAAATTCCATGGGTTTGAAATTGGGCTATATTTGAATTTCTTCATATAGTGATAGATGAACAAGTCATAACCCCTGTGTCGAGTCCACACATCTCCCAATTTCTTGTCCTTGTCCTCTAGGGTCTCACATGATGGGTTTAATTGAGTCGTTCTCCTTACTTTTGGCACAAACTGGGACACTGGTCTATTAAGTCTTGATTAAGTGACCTACTTTATGTTTTTTGCCTCTTTGCTCTTATTTTCTATGGGGTTTTATCTATTTTAACCCTAACTATGTCGTACTTCAAGCTATCTTCAAAAAATTACGTTCAACTAAGCCAAGATGTACTTACTTGAATGAATGTTGGAAATTTTGAGTTGCTCGCCTTCATCCAACTCCATCCTTTGGATACTCAACCATAATTCGTAATGAATTTCAATTCCTTAGAGACTATATTTATCAAAATTCAGCACGCTCAAGCCAACTTTGGTTCATAAATGGTGTTTGTGCCACTGTTCCTATCAACTTGCACATTAATAATAGTTGTCTCTTTGATGACTTCATCAGTCAAATCAATCCAGTGATAACTATTTCATATTTTGTCGAAGAGACTTTAATCACAACATCTATAACTCTCTTTGATATGTCATTGACCATCTTTTGAGAAGCGTCTAAGAGACACTTATATTTCTCTCTTCGATGTTGTAGGGTCTCTTCGATATTTACATTTCAATATCTTCCCTTATGGTCCTCCTTTGTCGATGAGACTGGCAGATATCTCTCGTTTACAAGCCTATGTCTCTTCAACATATAATTATCTCTTCCTTTGATGGTATTACTTGATGATCTTTATGTGACTGTCATGTCGAGAAGATCCGCAGTCACCTCTCTCTGATGTCTCTCAGTCTCATTGATAACATGTGTTTACACTTGTGCTAGGATGTCGAGGATACTTTTGATATTGTCTGCTCGATACTCCTATGTCTCCTCGACATATCCTTGTTAGTCGATGATACCTATCCAATGTCTATTTGATGTCTCTATGTCTCACCGATATTTTGCTCCTTGAATGTCGAAGAGACTCTCTTACTTCTCTCCTCAATATGCCGATGTCTTTTCGACATTTCCATTTGTTCGTGTTGTTTTACCGATGACCTATCATTTGTTTTATGATAATCTATCAATGTCCGAGAGATGTTTTTTGTTTCCTGAATGTTGAATGTTCCATATAATTTGTCGGTGAGACATGTTAGATTTTCTCCTCGACGTGTCCAATTCTCTTAGACATATTGTTCTTGTGGATGCTAAAATCTGCAAATGGTTAGTTTAAAACAAAACAACATTTTAACATCCCTATGAAATAATGAAACATGTCAATCATGCAATAAAAATGAGACAATAGAAACTAAAGAAAGCATATAAAATACATGATCCAACTCTATCTCATAGTGGATTGGTGTCACATGTGCTAGTGACCCTTTCCCAATCCTTGATTGATAGCTTAAAATGAAAATGCTATAGATGATGGAGATGATGGAGTGAAATGGACAAGATCAAATCTCAAATGAAGAGAGTAACCTTGCAAGATTGTGAAGGATTTGCTCAAAGATGAAGCTTGTATTTAAAGATTTTCAAATGCTAAGTGTTGAAGAGGGACCAATGTGGGACTAAAGATTCTGCCAATGAGATAAGGCCACTTGTCAAGTGATGATAGGCCAATGGTTGTGCAAGATTTGGGAAGAGTGCCCATGAGAGGGAAAATTTGAATTCAAATTTTCTAATAAATGTTGAGTTTGACTTTGGAAGGGGACATGTAAGAGACATGTAAGGCCTCATAAATGCTCATTGGGTGTACATGTCCACTTGGGGAAATTCAAACTTGGAGAATATTCTTCCTTTATGCCAAGTTGAAAATAAGCAATTTTGATAAATCAATTAAATGCAATTTCATGTGCAAGTGGCCAAATCTAGAGAATGCAAGTGGGTGAGTATTTAATCAGGGTTAGATTAAATAGATGATGATTATGTTGATTTAATGCTGATTAGATGATTTGACTTTCAAGACTTTGATAATTGTTTTGTTTAAATCAGAAAATGGTGGAATATGATTTGGGTTTGATTTAAATAAAGTCCTGATTTATTTGATGAATGGAATATGATGCAAGATGAAGGTTGAATGATTTATGAGAGATGAAATGTTATTATTTGATTAAACCTTTGGATTGACCTGATTTACCTGATGAATGGATTTGTTGCATTTGATCAATTCAATGAGCGGATGCATATGAATATGCATAATGTTAATTTGACGTGTCTACATTTTGCCCCTCTTTGAAGCAATGTACTTGTTGCGTTGGTTCAAAGAATAACTTGCCGCAATCAAAATTTAAAAATTTTCTGATTTTTCGGATGCCCCAGCGGAAAGAAGTACACTGGTACATTGCCCCCTCGAGAGATCGAGTGAAAAGATTCTATTTGAGGGTCAATCTCGCGATAAAGAGGTTCAAAATGGATGGTTATGAATGACAATGCAAAGATGATTTCAAGATGCTTAGAATAACAAATCTATATTATTCTAAACAACTTAAATGATGATAGATATGAGATGGATGATATGCGATGGATGTTTTATGCAGATGCTTAGACTAGCAGATCTATATTATGATGATGATTATGCAATGCATGTGAAATGATCAATGTTTCCTATGATGTATGATATGAATGATATGTGGTATGCTGATGGTTTATGGATGCAAGATGAATGCATAATGGATGCATGATGGACTATTCATGATGCAATGTTAGCATGGAAATGAGATGATGACAAGAGGATCCAACAAGTCCATGATTGGTCGAGACTTTATTAGAGATGGTGATGATAGATGATGATGATGATTTGCTTATCAAGGATTGGGATTTTCAAAGGGTCACTTACTTTATGTTTGATAACACGCCTAAGCACGATGCATCAAGGTATAAAGGACCAGGATGGCGTTGTACTTAGTGTGATGGACTTTGACTTGACAAATAGATATGAGTATTCTTGTTCACACCTGACATACGGAAACCTTGCTAGGATGCACTTTAGAAGTCTCAAACATCTCGGACCAAAACACTGAAAAGTAAAACCAATCAATGCAATAGTCAACAAGCTATCTAAAACATCCTCCATACATATCTAACAAAGCAAGTATTCGCCAAGTTATTTTACAAGAACGTCCAACAAGCACGGCGATTAAAAGAATAATGATCATTGCCCCCATTCCTATCTCTAAATCCTTCGTTGGATATCATCGAGAGGTCCTTGGAATGAGCCAATAAGATAAATCAAAAGAAAAGATCAAGTACGCAAATAAGCAATGTTCTTCATACCTTCAGCCAAAGGGATATGTTTTGATATGATAAGAATCCAAGGTGATATCCATAAATGATGCCCATTGTCAGAACGATATATCCTAGGACATGCATTGTACAGGATGATGATGGTTTGATAAGTTGATTGATAGGCTGTTGATATAAGGTCGACTGACATGTTTGCGACTGATCAAGAGTTTGATTTTGTTTTTAACGGTTTGTTTCAATTTAGATTTTGCGATTGAAGTTTGCTTTTGTACGCTATGATTGTTTCATTTGTGTTGTCAAAGGATGAAGATGATGATCAATTTATTATGGATGATTGATTATTGCGGGTGAAAGTGAAATGAGGTGGATGGATTTTTTCAAATATTTGGATGTTTTTGACATTTTGAAATGTTTTGAGGCTGTTTTTGGATTTTGGATTTTTCAAATGTTTTGATTTTTTGATTTTTGCGATGTTTTGGGATTTTCTAAGATTTTATCGATGTTTTTGGATTTTGATGTTTTCCAAATGTTTTTGGATTTTGATGTTTTTCGAATGTTTTTTTGGATTTTGATGTTTTTCGAATGTTTTTGGATTTTCTGATTTTCTGATGTTTTTGGATTTTCACATGATTTTGACGATTTGGATATGGACATGTGTGATGATATCAGTTTTCTGTTTGAGTTTTTGCTGAAAACCAAGCTAAGATGGATTGATGATGATAACATTGTTGAGGATGCGCAACAATGCAAGGATTGGATTGATAATGATTGATGATGATAACATTGTTGAGGATGTACAACAATGCAAGGATAGTGTTAAGCAACACAAGGATATCCTGATGATTTCTTGATTGGATTTTGATTGATCATGATTGTTGAAGCTTGGTTTGGAACAAAAGTTGTTCGAATGATTTGATATGACGTTTGACATGCAACTTAGATGCCACTGATAGTGATTATTTGGATCAATGTTCGATGAATGATGAAGATTGATATGGAATGTTTGCTCGTCAAAATATGCCATGGGTTAGTGATTTGGATGTTGGATCACAAATGCTTTAACAAATTTTGTTTCATGTTTGCCAATGTTTGGATCACCACATAAGTTGGAGGACATAGACCAAGATTTATTCTCAAAGCAAGATGTACATATCTGCCCCTAATGTCTAGCAACGTATGGAATGCAATGGATGGATGCTTGGATAAGTGTATGGATGGATGGATATGGTAAGCACGCAAAGTATGCCAAGGATTTATCTTGCGATAAGATAAGGTGCTCGAATAACGAATGTTCATTTGGATAATGCTTCATGGCTCAGATAACACTGCATAGGATAGGATTGATGAAAATGACCCATGTCAAGATGTTGTACCGTAAACAAGCGTAAAGCGTGCCCCAAAATTTTATCAAGATCAAGACAACTTGGATGATGGATGCAGACGGATGAAAATGGATTGGATCAATGGTTTATGGATGAATGGATTTATTATGGATAAGATGGATGGAATGATCGATTTATTATGGATGGGATGAGATGCTTTCATCTGAAGTGGCGCACGTAGATGCTCGATTCTACACATGATGCCTGTTTGCCAGGTTTTTGTCATGGTCTTGCCCAAAGTGCCGTCCATGCGATTTTCACTAGAGGACGATTTTTTATCTTTACTATTTTCAATCCTTTTTTTTTTTGGATTTTCATATTTTTGATTTTTTTTGTATTTTTCTGAAAGATTCATGCTGAACCACCTAGTGGTGTTGACGTAGATGCCCCTGTCATAATGTGCCATTGATATCCTACCTGAAGGAGCTGCTTTGCTAAGATACATGCACTTGAATGCAACTTTTGGGATTCTTGATCTGCTTCGTCGATACCAGGGTTAACTCTGTCTCTGTGCGTACATCGCGATAGATTGCCTTCTGAATCCTTATGATGAAGGGTTGTTGCCAATACATGGTCAATATGAGAATTGGATATCATGCGTGGAGGTGTGGATGGAGTGCATTTAGGGATAAGAGATGGATTGGTTGACAGTTTGGAACCTTTGACTCTCCAAACTTGGGAAGATGAGCAATAATGGGTGGATACAGAAGTGTGCATGGAATTAGGACCAACTGCTTGATATACTTTGTATGTTGCTTGAAAAGCCTGCTTTTGATTTTGCAGACATCTTTGATGGATACTTTTCCCTTTTTGATTTTGCCCCACAGTTTCTTTGACTGATGGAGTTTGATAGGGATGATCTTTCTTTGTATTCTTTGGTATCCATTTGTATTTGATTTGTCCTTTATGCTTCTCAGCTTCTTTTGCTTTGATAACGTTCTTCGTACTTTGATTAAAATATTTCCTTTGATGTTGGTCCCAATTCATGGATGGGGTGATGGGTGGATGAAGATTCATGGCATGGCTGGTTGTAGTATTGACACTAGTTTCATCATAAGGATTTTTCGTGCTCCCTATGTTGACATTTGCTTGAGACGAAGTTGCCCCCAGTATGTTGGTGGTAGTACCTTCACGCTTTGATTTCGCCTGTTCTAAGATCTCTTGTATAGAATGCACTCTCTGATAAATGACCACTGTAGGTAACATTATTTCCATTTCTTGCTCTGCTAATTCTAGAATATCCTGTTCTATTTGACTTGTCTCCTTGAGCGGACAATGCTGGATATCCGTATTCATGATGTCCTTAGTTTGAGTTTGGGACATATCTGTTCTTGATGTTGATAACTCAGTTTGACTATAGGAGTTGAGAATCTGCTCTTTTTGTGTAACACAATCTTGTTCTAGCTGAAGATCATCTACGTGTCCATCCATAGAAAGCATCTCATGGGTAGATGGAGGAGTAAGTGCTATGTGGATGTGATCATCTTGTGTGGATAGGAGAATATCCATTAGATCATTGTAGTATCTTGGAGATACAAATTTTGATCTTGATTTATTTTGGGATTGCTTCGACATGCTTTGGATCAAGTTCTTGACATGGGGCTCTTCAAAGGATGGATTTCTTACAAAAGGACTTTGGATGTCATCATTAGGCATGGTCAAGTTCAAGGTTCCTTCAGCATCTGTAACCATGAGGGTCAAAGGGGATCAACATGTTTTGAAAATGACCATTGCTAGACCTTGGTGAAAGATTTTGATCATGCTTTGGAATAAATTCTTGAGATATGTCCTCTAACTCATAAGGCGATGTAAAGACATTTTCAACATGATCATAGGTGAACTGATTGTGCATTATGTCAATTGGATCAAATAATCCTAACACTCCTTGAAAGAGATCACTAAAAAGTGGCTCTTGATGTATGGTGAGTTTATCATCGGATTGTGTAGATACATCCTCAATGTGCTCCTCGATGGAGAGGTTTTGATCATTATCTTCGACAATTGCGATGGAGAGATTGTGAATGTCTTCGACCATAGCATCAAGTGATGTTGATATTTCTTGAATTGGCTCATTATCGAGTTTTGTTGGTGGATTTTGATCGAGATTCAAAAGTGACTCTTGACATATGTCAATTTGATCATTGGATGGAGTAAACGTGTGCTCAGTGATGGATTGATCTTGATCCTTGTTTTCAATAGTTGTCATCTTTTGTGTTTGTGCTCGTGTTGGTTGGGTAGCTTGAGAGGCTTGGGAAACTTGAAAGGATTGTTGCACTTGTTGAGCTTGTGTTGCTTGTTGCATGGCTAGATATTGTTGGAATCCCTTTTGAAAAGCAGCTTGTAATGTCGCGTCATATTGGATTGATGTGGTGGAAATTGGTGGTGGTGGGGGTGGTGGTGGATTCAAAATCATGTTGGATGTAGTGACAAGTGTTTGAGATACGCTCGGAGCGATCATGGTAGTGAGGGGTTGAGATGTGATGGGCATGATAGTGGTGGTTGGAATGATTGAAGGGATAGTGATGGTTGGAATGACCGAGGTGATAGGTCTTTGGGAGACCGTATTTTGATTGGTTGGGATCAACGTTGTTGTTTGATTAGATACCATTTGTTGGTGCGATGTCGATGATATATTCGAAGGATTTGACGTGATGGTTTGATTGATGTTAGGTGGATTGATTTGGATGGCGTAATTGGTGCTAGGTAAAGGGGGGAGCCCTAAACCAAGGAATGGTGTTGATATGGGTGGTGGAGATTTCCCTTGGCGCAATGCCTCAACTATTTTGGAAAGTTCAATTTGATCTCGCCAAATTTGTTCTTGATTTTGATCTTGACTCACTTGAGATAGTTGATTTGGCTTTTGTTTAAGCGGATTTGGGATGCCTACTTGCGGTTTTTGAATGGGATTATGGGAAAATTGACTTTGGATAATGTTCTGATTTGGGATGATGTTTAGATTTGGCATGATAGGATGAACATTGTTGGTATTGGGAATCATTTTTCCAAAGTTTTTCGAGTTAGGATTCATGTTTCGAAAAGTTGCACTTGGTACATCCACATTTGGTTTGTAGGGATTTGGTGGAATGACATTGTTCGTTTCAAGGCTCATGCATTGATTATTCGATTGGTGGATTTGTAGGTTTGGACTTAGATCTATCATTGGGAAATGTGTTCCAAACTTTGACTTGGGCATACTCACACTTGTTGTACCATTGACATTTGTCGAAGGTAATGATCCCATGTATGGACTTTGATAATTGATAGGCATTGCAGGGCTTTGAAGATTCAACTGATTTAGATTACTCAAGATGTATGGATCAAGTGTATATTCCATGTTCTTCTTGTGTTTTGACCTTGTTGCAAAAGTGACCTCTAAGGTTTTTAGGACCAATGATGAGATGAAGGACGAAAGGTGTAAATGATGTGAGTGTTGAACGTTTAGGAACTTTGAATCAATGCTAGACTTAGGGATTTTGATTTTGATTGTTTGATGTGGATGATGAACTTGTAAACCCTAAGATGTTGGATGTTATCTTTAGGATAAACTTGTTCAAAAGGTTTGCTAATTCAATTAGATGTATGAGAAAGGATGCATTCCCACACACCTAATTAAACAATTGACTTTGATTTGGTTTAAGGATGTACCCAAGTCTAGAATGATGTTTGCAAAGATCTAAAGTTGTTTGGTGGGATGGGATTTTGATAAATGTGTGAAATGGATGAAGTGTTTGATTTTGATCCTAAAAGACTTAAAGAGACTTTGTTTACTAGGCCAAGGTATTGAAGAACACACTTTTCTCTAAGAGAAATCAAAAGACCAATATGACCAAAAGATATCGAGCACATGTGTGGGGTCCAATTTGTTATCTTTGCTTAAAGTGTATTCTTTTTTACCATGAACACACTCTTGATTAAAGTTTCAAACTAAGATATCCAATGTATTAATTTCTTTAAACCCCACAAGATATTTTATGTGGAAATTCAATGAACTTAAGGGAAGGGTTTTCCTATTATTTACTCAAGAAGACAAATTGAGGTATAATCCAATGCTTAGGAACCTCTACGAACATGAATCCGTAGGGAAAGCAGTAACATATGGATTGAGTCAATGATATTTGTCTTAAAGAGGATTTGAAATTTTGAGAATCATGTTGAATGTTTGTTTGCAAAATGTTTTCGAATACACACTGTGTTTTCAAACGAAGAACAATTACAAGCCCTATGGATGTGTAAGACAATATTTGTTGGATTCCCACTTGGACAAGTCCAGCTACGCTTATCTCTAGCGGATGGTTAGATGCTTGACCCCACTGGCTCCCCTCCACGGCTCATTGCGTCAATGGGCATGAAAGCATCAACACCCATGAAACTCCCATGGCATGCTTTCCATCTCTACTAGAAGACCGTAAGAGTGTGGGGTGGCTTCAGAACGACCGTTCTTGCACCAACAAATAGATTAAGTATTTTGGCAAATTCTAGCACATGGGTTCTAGTAAAGACTTTCCGTTCGTGGAGATTGACCCATACAGCAAGAGTCCCCTTTCGGATCCATCCTGTCGGAGCCAACCGCATGATTATGGCATTTAACCAAAACCCTCATTTATATCCGTTTGGAAATACTCTTGGCTTTAGAGTGTTACCGGTTGAGTCGTTAGGTGGTACTTTTTCCCAAAGGCAGGCCCTCTAAGATAAACAAAAGCGAGCAAAGACACAAGTAACTTCGATCGATCTTTGATGGCACAAAGAAAGAGATATGCGTGAAAATGCCCCTACTCACACTCGCACAAGATGTTCAATTTTTAAGCCCAAATTGAAGTGTTTTAAAGCAATAAAATGTATTTTGAATGTTTCTCTTGCACCCTAGATCGCACGAAGCGCAAGGGGAGAGGATACGCACTCAAAAGACAAAATCACACAATTCAAGCACTTGTTCATTTTATAGCCTTCAAAGCAATTGTGAGTTCGTTTTAAGCACCAAAATGAAGTGTGAGTTTTGATTGTTCAATTTTTAACCCAAATCGAAAAGCTAGTAAGTTGCTAAGGTCAATTTTAGCCCAAATTTGAAAGATAATCAATGATCTAGTTGGCTTGAAGAAGAAAATTAAAGCATGAAATGGAAGTCCTCAAGCATTAAAAAATGCTTTTGTCAATTTCAAACTTTAATGCTTAATTCTCTAACTCCAATCTACTTGTGTCCTTTGATTCCAATGTGAGCAAAATTACCATCCTCCCCCAATGCCAACCTACAAATATTTCAAAACAATTACAAATAAGGAGTATGATAATTAATGATAACAATATGATAAAACAAGAAAATGATCCTATGAGAGATAAAGAAAAAAATAAAAATCACAAAAAGCATAAAAAAATGCTTTTGTAAATTTTAAATTCTTTGACTTCAATTTTCTTCGTCTTTGCTTGACTCTAATTCTCTATTTACTGCATGTAGTGAGAAAAAGGTTGCACAATGAATGTAGTTAAGTAGATAAAGCACGTTGTTGAAGGACATTAATGGCACATCCTCAAAGAAACAACAAAGTCATGGTCCATGAAAAATTTAAGGCATGCTTGGTAAGTATAGGCGCCTATCAACTGCAGATTTCACCTACTCTCCAATCTGGCGAGCAGCAACCTGTAATCATGCCAAAATTGATATGTCATGAGGCCACGCCCAAACATTTATTTCAAGATATCTTTATAATTAAATGAGAATGGTAGGTGAATAAAACAACACAAAAGTCATTTGAATAAACATCAGAAAAGTAAATGCCAATGTCAGTGTATATTTGAAGAAATGCATAGATAAAAAACCGCGCCCAATGTCCTTCAAGAAACATTCAAATCGATGGAGTTAGTAAGTAAAAAGCTGAATTCCACATATTTTAGCAAGAAATGATTACAAAATCAGCGTTGTCTCAGCTTGTGCAACGTAAATTACAAAATAGATTCATTGATAAGATTTTAGAAACCAGCGTACTCCCAGCCAAATACCATACTCCTTGTTGAGGATCTTTCAAATCGCGGGTATTGGAGTTCCCCCATGTCTTTTGCCACAGAAATCACACCTTCCAATCTTCTACGTCTCCACTTTGGCGAGGTTGGAATTTTGCAAGCTCATGCATTTGGCGGCCTCTCTTTCCTAAAGAACATGGAACCAAAGGATTGCAAGAGAATTCAAATAGAATATGCTCAGAAGCCAGTATTTCAATTTGTGAAGTTTATAAAACAATAATACTATCGGATAAAGCCACATCATCCACGCGGGTTCCTGTCAGCTCTCTGACAGTGGTGGGTGCAGTGCATCAACATCTTGTTTCAACCTTGGAGCGTATTCAAATTGGGTTAGTTGAGATCCATTTGAGTCCAGTACAGATAGCTGACGTGCCTAGAGAACTATGCAACTGACCAACTGCAAGGCATTAAATGGTAGAAACAACAATAATAATGAGAAATACAATGATGTTAATGAAGGCACAATGAATTTGAAAAAGTCCCTGGAGATTCCTATTTCTTTCTAGAAAGTGCGCCCTTCAGATTTGAAAACAAAATCGCGCCCAAGCCTTTAAAAAGAAGCAGCGGCTACACCATGATTCTTTCAAACTACAGCATAGTCTACTTCATTTGAACAGGGAGAATTCAATGCCATTAGTAGGTGTAAAGTTACTGGCTACTGTTCATGAAAGTGTATCTCTGTTTACTTGACCGAGCCTTGTTATGTCCAGCGCCATAAGGAAGCACACGGGATGCACACAGTAAAGGGGACCGAGTCAAATTTTTATGCACAGGGAAAGATACAAAGTGGCGTACGATGCAAGAAGACTCTTATCAACTGTCATAAGAAGACTAACATGATGATTTTCTGATTTGCAAATGGTTATGTTATGATAATGACAATGTTATTTACTAAGTGTGACCAGCAAGGCGTGCGATGAAAGCTCACTGGCAATATCTCAGAAACCAAGTCAGTATGGGTCCACTGAAGGCCAGTATGGATAGATCATGTATATCTCTCATAGACAAGGCGCGTGAACTATTTAGCAGAATGTCTTAGAGAGGCGTGATTTCCTGGCTGCGATGTTTGCAAGGTGGATACAGAATGGATTCGTTGAAAAGGCTTTAGAAATCTACACGCAAATACAAGCATGGACAAGACACGTAAACTATTTTTTTTTGACAAAAGCACTTACTACGTGAGAAAGAACGCATAGGGACAACATACCGACCGTTGGACAGAACGTCAACAAGAGATAAGACACGCGCCAGATGATTTTTGAAAAGACTTTTAGAAAATTTTAATCCAAAATGCAACTCGCAAGTGTAAAAAGTGAATTTCTTTAATGCAGAATATTATGATTGCAGGGTATGCGCAGATGGGATTAGTTCTAAGGGCTTTAGATACTTTCAAGAGAATGCATTATTAGCAGGTGTAAATTTGATCAGGATGCACAAACCTTTTGACCAGTAGTCTCTGCCTACGCAAAAATGGGTGTACGTTGGAAGAGGCGCCCTTTTGTTGCAGCTTTGATATTTCTTAAAGGAGGTGCTGAAAGATCTTGTATAAGAAATCATCCGTGGAAAATCATATCAGATTCATCACAAGTATATCAAAGGCATATAGTGAAATCATTTGTCAGTATAGAGATGAGCTTGCGTATCAGATGTATATACTTTACCAAATGCAGAGACATATCATAAGGTAAATCATGTTCATTATTTATCGAATTCAAATAACACCTTGATTAAACTTGTGTATTTCGAGAGACAAATCAGAAACCTACGCAGGCATGATTTTTTTTTTTATCGTAAACTCACAGTCATGAACACACCAGGCCCTCCTTCTAGCGCCATTTTGTGGATGCTAAAATCTGCAAATGGTTAGTTTAAAACAAAACAACATTTTAACATCCCTATGAAATAATGAAACATGTCAATCATGCAATAAAAATGGGACAATAGAAACTAAAGAAAGCATATAAAAGACATGATCCAACTCTATCTCATAGTGGATTGGTGTCACATGTGCTAGTGACCCTTTCCCAATCCTTGATTGATAGCTTAAAATGAAAATGCTATAGATGATGGAGATGATGGAGTGAAATGGACAAGATCAAATCTCAAATGAAGAGAGTAACCTTGCAAGATTGTGAAGGATTTGCTCAAAGATGAAGCTTGTATTTAAAGATTTTCAAATGCTAAGTGTTGAAGAGGGACCAATGTGGGACTAAAGATTCTGCCAATGAGATAAGGCCACTTGTCAAGTGATGAAAGGCCAATGGTTGTGCAAGATTTGGGAAGAGTGCCCATGAGAGGGAAAATTTGAATTCAAATTTTCCAAAAAATGCTGAGTTTGACTTTGGAAGGGGACATGTAAGAGACATGTAAGGCCTCATAAATGCTCTGTTGGGTGTACATGTCCACTTGGGGGGAAATTCAAACTTGGAGAATATTCTTCCTTTATGCCAAGTTGAAAATAAGTAATTTTGATAAATCAATTAAATGCAATTTCATGTGCAAGTGGCCAAATCTAGAGAATGCAAGTGGGTGAGTATTTAATCAGGGTTAGATTAAATAGATGATGATTATGTTGATTTAATGCTGATTAGATGATTTGACTTTCAAGACTTTGATAATTGTTTTGTTTAAATCAGAAAATGGTGGAATATGATTTGGGTTTGATTTAAATAAAGTCCTGATTTATTTGATGAATGGAATATGATGCAAGATGAAGGTTGAATGATTTATGAGAGATGAAATGTTATTATTTGATTAAACCTTTGGATTGACCTGATTTACCTGATGAATAGATTTGTTGCTTTTGATCAATTCAATGAGCGGATGAATATGCATAATGTTAATTTGATGTGTCTACAGTTCTTTAGACTGGCGAGAAGACATTTGAATATGTCTCTTAGACACGGGGGTCTCATCTACATTTCACATCAACCCTTTCTACTTGCGTCGAAGAGACTATGGTGAGACTCTCTTTGATATAACACTGTTGGCGACATGCCATGTGCTACTATGGGAACACTTCAGATAGGGAATTCAATTGAGTGTTATGACCAAGGGCCTTATTTGGTGGTTTATATTAGTGTCAACCATTATGAAATGGAGATGGTGTTGGTTGTTTTCAACGAACCAATCAAATCTCACCAATTACCATAACAATGCCATATCTACGGGCTAGGAGTCGAAGCAAATTGAACTACAAGGTGAATTTAATCTTGAACATCCATGATCTATGTGAGGTTGCTTTTGTAATTCATAAATCAATAATTGAGTTCTAAGACTACTTATCAGATCCAATTATCCTGCACATGAATTAACAATTTGATCTAAGCATTTTAATTGATTCTTTGAACTAGAGCTAAAATCAAAGCATGCATTAAAGTACAATAACAATGACGATTAATGAAATGATCTTTGATCAAGATTTTCATTAATAATTCAGGTAAAAAGTAAAATTGGAGAGACTATGGACTCTGAAAACTTGCATTATCATTTAGATATGCTCAGGAACCATGCATTTGACAAAATTTACTAACTAGACTCAAAGCATGAGATAAGGACTTCTAACATATTCACTCTATGTTTTTTAATTGCACCATTTGATTCCATAATTCAACAAGAGACTTGCACTAATGGCCTTGAATTCCCTTTTATGGAAACAAGGGAGCAAAACAAGCTTCAGGCCAAGAGTACACATGTCACATCCCAATTGGATAGCTACAAGACACATTCCCATTGCAATTATGTTTACATTTTCCATCGGAGGGAATACATATGAGACAAAGATCACCAGCCTTTGCAGCGAGAAGAAACCTGCCCTTCAAAAGGCACATGTTGGAAAGAATAATCTTTAAGTTGTTGTCACTCATTTGTTACATTAGGCAAAATGACAAGGCCAAAAAGTGACTCAGCATCCCCGTCAGCACTCATATCATTGGCAATTAACATTTATCTATAATACTTGCTATCGAGAAACATATATTTGTTACACATTATTCTTTCAAAGGCCAGGCCTGTGTTATACTTGACCAATCATATATGTTTCCCTTTTTGTACTTACAGACCCAATTGATCAATAAATATTCTCTTCCATTGTTCATATTCAGCATCAGATGGCCAATTCAAATCAATGATTTCATCCATCTTCTTCTTGTATGGAGAATATTTTGTCATCACTAAATTGGATTCCTTATCAAAATCCTCCAAAAAGCTGATGATAATAGACAATTTCTCCAAAGTGTTATTTAGAATATTAATATCAACTTTTTCACAAATAAGCTTTGCTTAAGAGGCAATGGTGTTGTCCATCTGGTTCTTCCACATCTGTAGGGGTTTCACTTCATCATAAGTTTGTTGAATGCGTGGCAACAATGATAAATTTTCCTGGTCATAATCAATTTTCAATTCCATTATTTTTTGTTCCATTGGAGCAATATACCCTTGAAACCCTTGTTCATTAATTTCATTGGAAAATCTATAAGTTGGGATAACCTTTAGGTATCTATCTTCCTGTTGATTGGCCCCAACTGCCATGAGCTTCAACTTCTTAGCTCTAGGAATCCATTTATCAAGGAGTGGGGTGGCCAACTCCTTATCCCTCTAAGATAACCTTATTACTCTTAACATCAATGAGTAAGTGGCATGAACACTATTCAATTTACTTTGAATCTTTCTATTCAGGTGTTTTAAGATAATATGAACAATCGTTGAATTTTTCTCATACATTATGTCCTATGTCTGCTCTAGTAATTTCTTATACACTTCAATTTGTGTGAGGAGTTGTGCCCTTGTAGGATCATCTGATGGGATGGTACTTGATGTGCTTGGCCTCTCAATTGTGAGTGGCCCCTGCCCCAAATTATATGACACTATTGCCAAAGATTGATTCGGTGAGGGGGATTGAGAATGTGCAACTGGAGAAATTGGTGATGCATGACTTTAAATAGTTTGACCTTGCTTTCTTAATACTTCTACTTGCTGCTCATACAATGCTACCTCAGTTTCTAACATGGCCACCTTTTGTTGAATCTTATCATATTCACCTATAAGAATATTATATTTGTTCCTATACTCATCTCTTTCAAGAGTGATGTCTTCCACTATTTCCTTAGTAAACTTTGCAACATTCACAACCATATTAGCTGCCTCTAAAGTTGGGGTGTCAGTGACTCTCTTTATCAATAATTGTCCACTAAAATCTGATGGTTCAACCACTACTGGTTTCCTAGATCCTAGAGATAATGACCACATTGCTAATGCATCCCATTCTTCACTAAATGTTGATCCTTGAAGTGCCATCTCTGATTCTTCTTTGGTTTGTAGCAAGGGCCTCTCAAACCTCCTTATGGTATCAAGCACTATAGCGTCAATAATGTCCCATTTAAGTAACAACAATATACCACTCTTCTTCACAAGCTCTCTGCCCTCTTTAGTAGTCATATTTTGGAATTCAACCCTCATAGCCTTCCTTACATTTGCTTGAATGATAGCTTTGGGGAGTTTCAGATGTAAGCTCCTCTCAGTAGCAACCTTCCTTGCATATTGTGGAGCTTTAGCTATCCATACAAAATCTTTAAATGCACTTTTTCAACAAAGGTGTCATCTTCCATAAATGCTTTGTAGGCCTCAATCCTCAAATCATCTACACTATTTGGACCTCTAAGGTTAGCCTTTCCCAGTCTAAGGCTATCCTCCCTTGAGCTTGAAGCAACTTCCCTTATGGGAGAGAGAATTCCCTGCTGTATCTCCTCAGAAGTGACAATAATATCATCATCCTCTATATCAGAATAATCCACTACTCCTCTTACCTAAGTCTTTTCCTTTTAAGGCGTGGCTGCTCCAATGGAGCAGGACTTCCTGGAGGTGATTCAATATCAATCACAATAGTAGGGACCCATTTTGGAGGCGATGGCACTAATCTCTTAGGAGAAGCTGCCCTCATTTCCCCAGAAGTCGTAAGGGATGGAAATGTTTGCTCCTTGCCTATTGTATTCTTCTTCCTAGAGTAAATTCTTATTTGCTTGGGTGGTTGATAAGTAGGCCTCTCTTCCAATACCACAGTAGTGTCTTCTTCAGTTGCCATTGCTTTTCCTTTATCTATGACCACTTGTTGTCTTCTCATTATACCCACTATATCGTCAAAATTATTCAAAACATGTATAATCCTATCGAATGTACTATGTATATTAGGCACTGGGTCATACTTAGGATCTCTCCTTTGAGGCCTCTCCATCATCTCATTGAAAGTAAGATATTTAGAATTCCTTTCATCTTGCTCTGGGAAGTCAAAATTATTCATGATTACATTCTCCAGGTAGTAGAAATTATGCACAGAAGTACCAAGCCTTTTCTCCATTTTGAATGTATTAATGAAACATTATGGATCATGATTCCTTGGGCACATACAATCCAATTTGTATGGTGCTAGCAGATGTAACAACTATTTCCATGCTCCCTTTACTATAACAAAGTCAACAAACATAGTCCATTATGGGAAAAACAAGCCCTTCTTTGTTGTATCAGGCAGGTGTGTTGCTTGAGAGGTTCCCAACTGCCTTATGACTTCAAGAAACCTAATCCTCAATGGAATGTCTCTTGGTAAGACAAATGGATCTATGTTAGTGCCATAAATTTTGAATATTGTGGTATCTGGGTATAAGATTAAATCTCCCCAATTATGACCCAAATTCAAATCACTTCTCTTCTCCATAGGCCTCAAGAACTCATGTATTTCCTTGGGAATCCTTTGTGGGTCATAAACTAGATATCTTCTCAATTTTGATGCGAAAGAATTTTGGAACACCACATAGTTATATTTCTGGTCATCCTTATCACGAATTTGAGTTCAACATTGGAGAAGAAAATCAATACCATCCTCCTTCTTTCTCAATGTCATATCCCTCTCAAAATTCCTTTCCCCTTAAAATAAACACATATGCATCAACAAGGAATACCACCAAAATTTCATCCAATTCTTTCCTCCTTTCAACTCAACTAGGCCTTTATGGATATTCTCTACCAAATATGTGGCATAGTCATCGACAATGTTGAAGGTTGGATGTTGTATATGTGTTGCCAAGTAACTATATTCCTTTTCACAATGTGTCAGGCAGAGATAAACCAATAATTTGGTAGAAGGAATATATAGTCTTCTTGAAGTAACTTGCAAAATATCTCATTGGAAAGGTTTTAACTCATCTTTACCAATCCTTATTTGTTTTCTATTTTTCCTAGTGCCTATGCTAGTAGTATGTCTAGTTAACATTCTCGTCCTGATCAACACTTTGGTGTTCTCATACTCCTTTCTAACGACATCCATATCAAGAAGAATTATATTAGTGTTTAATTCCTGCAATTGGAAAACTCCTGCAATTTCTTCTTTGGTTATCCTCACCATATCCTTCCCATCAAATGTTCTTATTACCCTTGAAACTGAGTCATACCTTGAAACAATGTCCTTCAACAAATCAACATCTATATACACATTGGGGACAACTAGTTTTCCCATGTCTAGTCTCCAAGGGTTGCAAAGAGGAATCCCAAGATTTCTATTCCTGAACCAATGTTGAAATAGTTGCCATCTAGTATAAGGTATTCTAGCATATTTGATAAAACATTGTCTGTCAAGTACCCCCTCCCTGACTGTTGGGCCATGAAACAACATTTTTCCCTCAACCTTTTTATTTGTGGAGGGTTTTAGTAAATCTATTACATCCTCGGATAGTAGTTTGGATTGAGTTGTAGAGGTGGCAATTTGTGCTTTGGGTGCCATTGGTAGCAGGGAAAACTTAGGCCAAGTTATGGTTTTCAACATAATAGGTTTCAATAACTGGATTCACAATTTAAACCTAGGGCTTGACTCAAACACAAATTCTAAAAGTTCCCACATAATTACAACCTTTTAAAGACAAAATAACCCTAAATAAACTAATTAAAACAAAGCATGGAAGCTCAATTGATAAGAAACACAGTGAGAATCAACTCTAGTACAGAGAATTTGAATAAAGCATAAAAACTGATTTTACTTTACTTATGAATTTTACCCATGAGAAAGCCTAATGTTGACCATGCCAAACTTTGAAAATAGCCTCTCTCAATTTCTCATACACTCTAGATGTGTTTGCAACTCTTAATAATGCGAGACCCAATCATCTACATTCAGTTTGGGCAAAATTGAAGTAGTTTTAGAAGTCACTTCCGCCATTACTGCTCACTCACGCAAAGCAAGAATGGCTACAACAGTCAAACTTCTTAGTTTTGAATATTCATTGTTGATCTCCTGTCGAGATGGCTTTTTGGATGACTCAGATTGAGTCAATTAAGTTTCAATTCCAATCATTGTCACACTTCGTTCCACAGGCCAATGAAACCTTGCCAACTGGGTACTCATTTGTCTATCCATGGGCTCCACCTTTCCTCATTTGCCTATGACCAAAGAAAACATGTGGTAGCTTCTCGCATACCTTGCAACTTTTAACCAACCCACAACTTAATCCTATGAGATGGCAGGGAAAGGTAGCGATTGACCCTATCATCACATCATAACCTTTGATTATAGTGTTGAGGATGTCAAATGGATGAAGTGGAGACCTGGCCCCACACTCATGGTTGTACACGTGTCAACATCTCGTAGACCACGCGATGTTTAACAAGCCACCCTTTAAAACTTGCAAGCTAGTGGGGAATGACCCTTATCAATGCACGTGATCGAAGGATCTCCCAACCTGCACACATGATAAAATTAGTCCAAACGGGGCCATGAATAGTCCGATGAAAATTTGACCCTTAGGAAGATGACTTAAACATAAGTCAATTGAAAAATATTATGGCCCAACCATAGGGAGCATTTAAACGATTAACCATATTTGATGACCAACTAACTTAGGACTCGGGGCCAGTACAAAGAACAATTTTAATGGCTCAACTCATGACTTAAATGGTTGATAACTGGATGCAGTAGGTCAACAAAAAATTATAAGGATGGAGGTTTAAGATTGATTACTATGAAGCGAAGGTTTTTGAACTAAAACCTTAAACCCTACTCATGGACGCAGAAGATAGAAAACCTCAAGAGGCAAAATTTTGCTAGGATTTTTTCAAAATTTCAACAGCACTACCAGATTGGACATGTTAGATTTTCTCCTCGACATGTCCAAGTCTCTTAGACATATTGTTCTTTAGGCTGGAAAAAAGACATTTGAATATGTCTCTTAAACATTCGAGAGTCTCATCTACATTTCACAACAACCATTTCTGCTCACGTTGAAGAGAATATGGTGAGACTCTCTTCGATATAGCATTGTCTTGGAAACATGCCATGTGCTGCTATGTAAACACTTTAGATAGGGAATTCACTTTAGTGTTATGACCAAGGGCCTTATTTGGTGGTTTATATTAGTGACAACCATTATGAAAAGGAGATGGGACATATGGTGATTGTGGGAAGATGGGTGAAAATGGAAGTATGAAAAATAACCAAGGTGGATTTTTGGCTCCAATAGGACCTTTAATATTATGAAACATTAGTGGTATGTACTTAGTTATCAAATTTCATTAAAAGATAAGTTTTATTAATTTTAATCATTATGTGTGTAAACAATGTTATGAATATTTTGGTCAAATAACGTTGTTCCTATTTTTAGTTAATGACATCAACAAATACTCTTCAAGGATATGGGAATTTTTATGGAAATTTTATCTCCTAAGGCTCTCACATTGGTATGAGCTAGTAATATAAATAACATTATGTAATTTTTATTTTATCTAACACCACTTAGTGTAAATAAATGATATTTATTTTTAGTTTGATTTGTTTCTTCATTCTTTCCATAAGAGGAGGCAACTCCACTTTGTGAACCTAGCCCATCTAGGTAAATGAAGAGAAGCAGAGGATCGTTAATTTATGGCAAGTGATTGAGGGATCATTTCTAAGTTTTTTCTTGTTGAAATTGTCTTCATCAAATTCAACTTAAATTACAAACTCAACAATTGAGGGATCATTTTTTCCTTTGATTATTGTCAACCAAGATTGTTGTTTTATCATTTGTTTCTCTAGTAGTGCTTGTTTTTCCAATATGACATATTGTTTCATTCAATGAACATCAAACAAGATGATATCATCTTTAAATTGTTTTTAATTCTTTATTTTACGTTTAATTAATTATGTTTTAATTATAAAATCTTCAATTTGAATGTATCTATGATAATTTTGTCTTCTTAAAAAAAACACCTAAAAAAAATTCTCTACACATTTAATTGTTTCTTAAAAAATTGTTTGATTGATACTATCCACTTTTTTATATAACTAAAAAAAATTGTTTAATTGCTTTTCAAAGATTTGTTTGATTGATACTATCCACTTTTCTATATAATATATTGAAAAATTCTAAGTCGTAGATGGAAATATCTTCATATAATTTCTAAATTAAGATATTAAAAAATATAAGGATAATTCCAATCTATATCTAATCCTTTTGTAAAAGCAACTCTTCTTAAATGGATGGGAATTTTATAAAAAGAAATAATTTAAAAGGGATTGCGTAAAGCGAGACAACTCATGTTCCACTAAAATAAATTACATTTCAAAAGAGAAATCCCTTTTTATTCTAAAAGGTAGGTAGATCATTACTTATTTCATTTTATTCAAGATTTCTATACTATTGTATATATGGTTTAATTGCATTAATAGGTGAAACTAAAACAATTATTGAGAGCTACCAACTATGATATTGAGTCTCCATATTATTAACAAAGAAAGAGTCATTGATCATTTTTTTTTATTCGTAAGAGTATTGTATTAGCTATCAAAAAAATTTATAGTACATCTGCAAAGCAGCGAAAACATATCATAGTGCAACCTAGACCCTAACCACAAAATTGTAGAATTTGGCCACCAAGACTAATAGTCGACTCCCACCACAAGTGTAGCCAACCAAAAATAGAACCCCAAAAAAGAACTCAAAGCATCAAAACAATTTACAAACATATACTTATAAACCACCTGATAGACCACCATGTGTGCCACCATACCCGACCCTTAGAAATAGGCTATAAAAAGCCATTCAACTTTGCTAATTGATTAAATTCCACCATCCAGTCCAAACCTTCCATCATCACTAGCCCAAAAAACTTCTTCAGGAAGCTAACCCCATAGGCTGCAATCTGGCGATGATGAAACAACACCAAACCCTTAATCTCCAGTAGAAAAGGATAGATGTGGATGACTCCTCCCGCCACCTTCACCAAAGGCAATTTGTGAGCCTACGACGCACCCCTCCCCAGCAATGCCGATTTGAGCACCTTGTCCAAACCACCCAAAATCTCATTCTTGAACAATTTTCAAATGATGGCCTTTGCCTCCACCTTTGGCATTCTCACATCCAAGAGAGATGCGAGAAAACGAGAGGCAATGTGGGTGTTAACCCTGAAGGACTCCTGGTTCTACACAAAATATTTCCCTAGCACCATTTTTACTGCCACCACCACATGAGGATCGATCCTTAGCATAATCCACTTCAACCGCTGATCAGTAATGTGCTTGAAGGTCATTTGTCGCACCTTGCAATCTAGCTGAATTGGAGTGTCCAGTCCAACACTAACCACACCATTCGCTGAAGCCTCCGCAATGAATTTAGAACATTTCACCATAGCTATTTTGTAGAGCAAGCCGAAGACAAACTTAGACAAAGATGGGTGAAAAGAAACTTAGCTAGCTTGTATTAATAAAGAGTTGGCTACCAAGAGTTTATTATGATGTGCATTAACCATCGTGCCCAACCAAATTGACTGTTCGTCGTCCATCTATCCCACGACCCATTAGCTCGTTTTCGTCCAATGCCAACTAGGGTTATGGCCATAATGTGCCCAGTTCTTTGGGAAATATGACATGATTTCCAGTGCCGCCAAACTATGATTACAATTTACATTAAATGTAGATGTATATTTTTATTCTAATGTATATTATTGTATATACCTATATGTATTTATATTTTACCAATGTGTACAATTGTATTCCTATATGAATTTATTTAGACATTCATCAAATGCATATATGACATTGTAGACCTTATAATCTATATGACATTTTCAAGACATCATGTATACCTTCATGGCCTTATTGAGATCTATATATATTGCATGTATTCAAGACTTAAATGATTTAAATTATTTGAGTGGTTTGAATAATAAGGCTTAATATTACTTGTTAGGAGTGACAATAAATTTTTAAAATTGTTTCAACACTTAACTACAAACTTAATATTATTTTTATTGTTGATAGTGATAAAAATATATAGTGCCATCCCGATAAATAGTGCTGACTTTTTCAAAAAATTGGAGAAAATTACATTAAGCCCTTAATTAACCCTCAACCCTCTACCATCAACCCTAGTTAAACCCTGATCCCTCATAACCCCTATACCCTCTACCCTATACATTAGACCCTAAACCCTAATCCCTCAACCATATACTCTCAACCCTCTACCCTCAAGCCTCAAGCCTTAAACCTTGTAGCCTCTACTCTCTAATATACCTTATACATTAAACCCTCAATTCTCAACCCTCAACTCTTAATCCCTCAACCCTATACCCTTAAACCCTAAACCCTCAACCCTTATACCCTCTACCCTCTACATTGAAACCTCAACCCTAATCGACCTTCAACCATATACCCTCAAACCTAGCTATACCCTAAAATGTCTACCCTTAACCCTTAACGTCCCTCAACCCTAAACCCTTAAACCCTAAACCAACCTTAAACCTTCTACCAACCTAGTCTACCCTCAACCCTAATCCCTAAACCCTATACCCTCAACCCAATACCCTAAACCCTGAACTATTAAACCCTCTAGTACGTCCCTCTACCCTCAACCCAATACCCTCTTATACCCTTAACCCTAATCCCTCAACCCTTAAACCCTTAAACCAAGTAAACTCTCTACCTTAATCCCTCAACCCAAACCCTTGACCCTCTACCATCTACCCTCAACCCTCAACCCTCAAGTACCCTTAAACCCTAATCCCTCAACCCCTATACCCTCTACCCTATCATTGGACTCTCAACCCTAATCCTTGAACCATATACCCTCAACCCTCAACCCTCAACCCTTAAACCCTAAACCCTTACACCCTCTACCCTCTACCCTATATATACATTGGACCCTCAACCCTAATCCTTGAACCATATACCCTCTACCCTCGACCCTAATCCCTCAATCCTAATTAAACCCTTAACCCCAATTACTAAACTCTCTACCCTAATCCCTCAACCCTTAATCCCTCAACCCTTAATTAACCCTCTACCCTAGTTAAACCCTAATCCCTCAACCCCTATACCCTCTACCCTATACATTGGACCCTCAACCCTAATCCCTCAACCATATATATATGCTCAACCCCTATACCCTCTACCCTCTGATCTACCCTATACATTAAACCCTCAACCCTCGATTCTCAACCCTTAACCCTTAATCCCTCAACCCTCAACCCTCAACCCTCAACCCTCAACCCTCAACCCTCAACCCTCAACCCTCAACCCTTAAACCCTAAACCTTCAACCCCTATACCCTCTACCCTCTACATTGGAACCTCAGCCTAATGCCTTCAGCCATGTTACGCCCTCCAAGATCCACCTCCATTATCCCTCAACCTAACCCTTCCTAGCTATTCCACCCTCTACCCTCAACCCTAATCCCTCGACCACCACCTATACCCTCAGCCCAATACCCTAAACCCTAAACCATTAAACCCTCTACGTCCCTCTACCCTCAAACCAATACACTCTTATACCCTCGACCCTAATCCATCAACCCTAATCCCTCAACCCTTAAACCCTTAAACCCAAGTAAACTCTCTACCCTAATCCCTCAACCCTCAACCTTAAATCCCTGAACCCTTAAACCCTCTACCCTCAACCCTCAAGTACCCTTTAACCCTAATCCCTCAACCCCTATACCCTCTACCCTATACATTAGACCCTCGATCCAATCCTTGAACCATATACCCTCAACCTTAAACCCTCAACCCTCTACCCTCAACCTTAAACCCTCAACCCTTACACCCTCTATTGTTTATGTACCCTATACATCAAACCGCCCTTAACCCTCAATTCTCAACCCTCAACCCTTAATCCCTCGACCCTCAACCCTTAATCTGCATAAAGTACTGCAATAAAGGAAAAATTTGCTTTGTTTATGATTATCTAAAAAAATAAATGGGTATATACATTGTGACAGTATGGATCTTGTCACACAAATTGTTGCATTTCATGTTAAATACAATGAAAAATCAAAGGCAGTAGATCTTTTGATGCAATTGAAATGTAGGCAAGAAATTGAAGGCTAGTGAATATTGGGGGAGGATTTTTTGTTCTAACACCCTTAAACCCTACTAGATCAAAACAATTAGGCGCTAAAACAAGCTCTAAATCAAGTGCTAAAATAGGCATTACATTAGGTGCTAATATGGGCGCTAAAGTAGACGCTAATTTGTTTGCTAATTTAGGCATTAATTTGGGCATTAATGTAGGTGTTAATTTTGACACTAATCTTGGCGTTAATTTTGGTGCTAATTTGTGCCTGATTTAGTGTTGCTTGTCCTGATTGGCACAAAAAATGCCAAAAATAACGTCGTCCTGATAAATAGCGCTGACTTTTTCAAAAAATTGAAGAAAAATACATTAAAATAGTGGGTGGAAGCAAAAAAGGGAGCTAATCATAGGGATTTATTATAGTGATAATAGCTTCCAACTCCATGATGATGGAATATTCATCATCTAGTTTAAGGAATGTAGACTAAATGTGAATGTGTTGTCCAAGGAGTAAGCCACATGGAAAACATGGTGTATTTTAGATAGAAAAAAATCCAAGATGTATACAACCTTGGCAACTTGTTATAGTATCCATAAAGGTCCATATAATTTTGGTGCTAACTTTTGTTTGCCTACAAGCTTCGAGGATGTCTTCTTATGTCGTTAAAAATGTAGAAATACTAGTAAGTCCCCTTTAATGAATGTGTGCTCCAAATAGTGGTGCTCTACTTATTATTTCGTGTGGTTCTATGTTATTGTAAAGTTATCCTTGAGAGTGTAGAGAAGCTACTCTTGATGGCCATGAATGGAATCAATATGTGGCAAATGGTAGAGGTTGGTCATACGCAGATTTTTATGTTGCCATATTAAAAGAAGAATGATAGGAGGTTTTGTACCACTATTCTACAAGGCGTGTCTATTTATCCAATTGAGTTTGTTTTTCTAAAGCACATCAACATAGGTACACCTCCAAGAATTCATTTACTATATTTGTATGACCATTAGTTCATGGGTGGTATGTTGATCTTGTTTTCAATTGCATTCCTTATATGAACAATCCCTACTAAAATTTGCTAGCGAAAGGTGGGTTCATAACCATAGACAATAAAATTGTGTATACTATAAAGGTAGATGATGTGTTCAAGGAAGACTTGGGAAACAATAGAGGATTTATGGGGTTCGTCTAATGAGCAAAAGTGGGCATACTTGGAGAGATAATCAAATATCATGAGAATAACTCATTCATTGCCTGAATTTAGCAACCCTTCAATAAAATTCGTGGAAAATTTTGTTCATACTAAAGTCAAAATTAGAAATGGTCATAGAGTGCCCAAAGTCTTAATAGTTCCTCCTTTGTAGCGTTGATAAGTATCACATTCTAAAATAAATAATTTGATATCATTTTTCTTACCAACCGAGAAGAAACTATGTTCTATTCTTTTACATGTCTTGATAAACTTAGAATGAACTTTAGAAAGGGCTACATACATAACTCATGTAAAAGTTTGAAATGAAGAGAAAAAAAATTAGAAACAATAATTCACCCTTTGTAACATAACTATTAAACATCAAAGTTGAATATGGGATTATCTATCATCAACTTCTAGTTGATGAATAATTTGTCGAGCCTACACATCCTACTACCACTCCTATTAGACCTCCTCTAACCAATATGGACTAGGTAATGCTAAAGCATATAATGTCCCCTTATCTTCTAAATTTTGAGAGAAAGTGCATTTTCCACCACATATATACCAAAAAACAATCTATTGATATGCATGTACAAAGCCACAAATTTTAGATGGAAAACCTAAGAAATTAATCATGCTAAAAGCAGACATACATTATGAAACTATTGATATCTACAAAACCTATAGATTAACACTTAAAAATAATCAAGTTCATAGATCTACAAACCCATGGATTTTTATTAAAAGTAGAACCTATTAACCCATACATATTGTTGGTGATCTAAGTTGTAGACCCTAAATCCCTAAGGTTTGATAATCTCCCAAGTGTCGAGAATGCCAAACCTGGGAAGATTACCACAAACTTGTCTTAATGTGAGGCAACTTAGGACCAATTATTGAGGTGGGTAAGACCTTCACTTTTGGCTCTACAAGAACAAGGGGGTTTCCCTAAGACACTGTAATAGATTTTAATACAAGAACATGACATTCACCTTGACACAAACCATACCCAAATACACCTTAATTTCTTTATCACTTTGTGCTTGTACGTTGATTAGGGAGACACAAGGTTAAATACCTTCTTATAATAGATGATTTGTCATATGAGTATCTGAGAATGTATTTTACAATATTCCCTTGTGTTGTTATATTCGATTAGACATGGTAGTAAAGAACACAAACTAGTAAAACTAAAAAGATGTTTGAGTTGATGTATTTTAGAATGTAATGTGTTGAGGATGGTGGGAGAGAAAGTGTGTCATATAATAATGCCTTTATCTAGTTGGGAAATAGAGTCTCTATGTTCATACAAAACATGTAATGTAACTAAAACCAAGGTAACACCTTAATCAAGGTGTCACATAAGAGTAAGTCTTCAAAAATGCATAAGTAAGTTGGGTTCTACACATACATTCATAAAAACCATAGATAGTTGCATAATATTAAGTGAGTATACTTAGTAATACAAAAGCATGCCCGTATATTTATTTTATTATTACAATTGTTTGGTTGGCCAACTAAACAACACACATCTAAAAATGTACACCATACACATGGGGACACTCAATGTGTAATGTCCCAAAAACGAATTGATCTCCTAGGCCGACTTGTTTATAAAAATAGTGTTCATCAACACTAATAAATAATAAATAAAATTTTAATTGTTGTTCTATTGGTCAACTCATTGAGTTGGTGCCATGAATTTAAATTTGAATTTTATTTTTACTTGGGTTGATCTCTTGGGAGGTCATGTATCCAGGCTAGGTTGCTTGAATCATTTGGGCATCATGGAATTTGGATTAGATCCTGCCTACTATCAGTGAGTGTAGCTACTCATGTGAGGCATCCAGGTACTCAATGAAGTTGTCATCCTTGGATTTCATGTTAGCATTCAAATATAGTTCCAGTCACTTCTACCAAGATTCAGTATACTTGCAGGGGTGCACAGGTGAAGAAGCAATCAGAGGGCGATCAGGCCGAGCCCCTGGCTTTGCCCCTACCCATACACCTAGATACATAGAGTCCATTCTAAAATTTAGCGCTATTGGTTCTAGTGACATCCATCAACATGATCAAGGCTTAAGGCCAAAACACAGGTAACATCCAGGTCCTCACACGTCACTGGGAGTCAAGGCTATTACTGTTTTCCCCAGGCGAACACCCCCTAGATGATAAGCATCATTTATCACAGAGGAGAGAATATCATTTGTTGGGTCTATCGAATCAACCAATCACTGAAGGAGATTATCATTCATCCAACAATTATGCATGTTAGTCAGTGGTGGAGGAGTATATAGATTTAATCAAGTGATACCACAGGGAGACAAGACTATAAACAAGTCATGGATTGAAGATTGCATGATCATTGAGTATCATTCAGAGGTCTCTAGGGAGGATAGCGACATCAAAAGATGCATTGAGGATTCTATCTTTACACAAGTCATAAAATCATTAGTCGCGTGAAGTCTCAGGCAACAACAACAGGAGTTTGATCCAAATATCAGGGGGATTGTAATTGCTACTAAGAGCGATGCCACCTATAAGGGTGGAGCTCTACTTTCGCTCCACTTGGAAGGTTACTTCTAGGCCTATGCATATGCAATTATGTTGAATTTATAACATCTTGTGTTCATTGTTGAAAGTCTGAATTTACATATGAAACATTTGATTATGTATTCTAAGTCTAGTGTTCCAATTTAATCCTCAATTTATGATTGGTGTTCTCTCTCTCCTAATCAATTTTATAGTATTATTGTTTTTGTACTTTGAAATCTAAGGAAATTTCATATTTAGATCAGTTCATTAGTCTATGAAAAAGATAAGGTTTTATGCCAGGTATCTTATAGTGGTATCTAAGCGCTAGATTCTGCCAACTTATGGGTGACCATTGATTGATGCAACTGAGTCAATGAGATCTGAGAGCCATTGAGAGAGAAAGGAGAAAAATTGAAGCTTCTATCTAGGACATCAACAAGGAATAGATGGAGGATCAGAATAATAAGCTCAAAGCTTTCATGGAGAAATAGGATCAGATGAATCAAACATTGCTACAAATATTACAGTCCCTTACTGTTGCAATGAACAATAACAAATCAAGATCCAACAGTGATAAAGAAGGCCATCTGAAATGCTCGGGAGGAGGAGAACATAACAGGACTACATTATACAGAGGCATCTCATGAAGAAGAAGATCAACTTAGTTTCAACAACATTATACAGGACTACATGAAATTGGATGTTGAAGCCCAAGCACCAATTCCCTTTTATTAGTTCCACATTTCTAGAAAAGGATTCATAAGTGATGGGAGACCCCGTCTACAACAAACAAATAAATATATTCAACACAAAGTCAACAAGCTTTCACTACCTACTTTTGATGGTTCGGGAAAGGTGACTGCACACACATGGGTGCAAAAATAGGATACATACTTCTCTCTTAGCCCCATGACTGAAGAGGAAGCTATCAAATTTTCCATCTTGCACTTGGAAGGGTTGGCTCATGAATGGTGGCACCATGGTATTGTAGTTTGGACTTGCGACTACATATGACGACTTCATGCAAAATCTGATGGAGAGGTTTGATAGGAAAGATCCTGAAGTGTACTTCTAGGAGTTGATAAGACTAAAGAAAATGGGCACTATGGATGAACACATTTTAGAATTCTAAAGGCTTGTTGTGATGGTACCGAATGTTTCAGATAAGAGGCTCATGTTATTTTTCATTGAAGGTTTATCAAATTCTTTATGCAGCTTGGTGAGGGCTTTGGATCCAACAACACTAGAGGAAGCTATTGATAGGGCTTTGAGTCTAGAAGACTCCACCAAGAAGGGAAAACCTATTTCCAAGAGCGCACCAGCAGGGCAACCAAGGAAGCCTTTTCCTAAGGCAAATCCTCCACCTAAGAGTTTTCCTTCAGGACCAAATGCATCAGACATGTCAAGAAATGAACTTCATTGGAAGGGCTTGTGCTACCATTGTAAAGAAAAATGGAATGAGCATCACAGATGTTGAGGGAGAGGTTAAGTTTACTGCATTGAGGTGGTTTCCAATAATGAAGTAGAAACCAAAGAAGGGGGCAATGAGGAAGTTACTAACGAGGAAGGACAAGAGGTCATTATAGAAGAAGATCCCATGGGGGGCACTCTTGCAACACTTTTAGGAGCACCATGGTACCATTATCTACGTGTTTGATGAGTTCTTCAGGGATAAAAAGTGACAGTGTTGATTGACAGTGGAGCCACTCATAAATTTATCAATAAGAAGACAGTAGCCAAGTTACGCTTAGGGCAAAAGACTTTGAAGGGTTTCATGTTGTAGTTGTAGGAGGAAATATCCTTTCTCGCACTAGTCAGATTCAACAAATGGAGCTAACACTAGGAGGACACAAGATGAGAGATTATTTCTATGTGGTGGACATCGATGATACAGACATAGTCTTAGGAGTACAGTGACTTCATTCATTAGGAGAATACACCACCAACTACCAAACTATGGAACTAAAATTTAAACAGGATGGCAAAGAGGTCATCCTCAAAGGTCTCTCCAGGAATGGTCCTATGGTGGTTTCAACTAAGAGGATGGAGTGATCTTTTCATAGAGATGAAGTAGCATGGGCAGCAGAGTGCTTAATCACAGATGCTAGTATGTTGAAGGAAGGAAGAACCTACCCCATTGACATTCAGGCTATTTTGAACAAGAAGTACAAGGTATTTCAAGAGATTTCATCGAGGTTACCACCTAATAGGGGATTTCAACATGTGATAGAGCTTGAAGAAGGAGCTAAAATAGTTATCACTACTCCATATCGACATCCCATACTGTATAAGGAATAAATTGAGAAGGCTATCAAAGAGTTGTTGGATATGGGACATATTCAACCAAGTTTGAGACCTTTTGCCTCTTCTATGGTGTTGGTCAAAAAGAAGGATGGGACACTCAAGATGTGCATCGATTATAGAGCACCCAACAATGAGACAATGAAGAACTATTACCCTATTCCCAGGATCAATGAATTGATAGATGAGCTACATGAAGCAGTGTACTTCTCTAAGATTGATCTACGTTCAAGATATCATCATATTAGACTCAGCGATGAGGATGTGCATAAGATGGATTTCAAGTGTTATTATGGGAATTATGAGTTCTTGGTGATGCCATTTGGGTTAACCAATGCCCCTGCCATGTTCCATTCATACATGAATCGGGTATTCATTCTTAGGTAAGAAAATTCGTGTTGGTTTTCTTTGATGACATCTTGATCTATAGTAAGACATGGAAGGATCATTTGAAGCTTATAGAGGAGGTGTTTGACATTCTTGAGAGGCATTCATTTTATGCTAAGATGTCAAAATGTGAGTTTGGAATGATTGAGATTCTGTATTTGGGTTGTAAGATCAGTGCTCAAGGGGATAGTGTTGATGAGGAAAAGATCAAGGCTATTTAGGATTGGCCTAGACCCAAGAATTTGACATAGTTGAGAGGATTTTTGGACCTTTGCAGCTACTATAGAAGATTTGTGAAGGGTTTCTCTCAACTTGTAGCACCATTAACCAATTTGACAAAGAAAGGAGCTTTCCCTTGGAGCCCCACAATGCAACAGGCATTTGATAAACTCGAGGAGGTAATGAGCTCGTGTCCTATTTTGGCTATTCCATATTTTTCATCTCCTTTTGTACTTGAGTATGACGCTTTGGGAGAGGGTATTGGAGTAGTATTGTTGCAAAATAAGCATCCCATAGCATATGAAAGCAGAAAACTCACAAATTCATAGAAGGTTTTCTCAATCTATGATAAGGAGATGTTGTCTATCATGCATGCCCTTGCAAAGTTCAAACAATACTTGGTTTGTGGGAAATTTGTGGTGAAGGTGGACCATAACAACTTGAAGTATCTCCTCAATCAACGTGATTTGAATGATAGACAACATAAATGGGTAAGCAAACTCCAAGCCTATGATTTTGATATTGAATATGTGAAAGGCAAGAATAATGCGGTAGCAGATGCACTCTCTAGGAAGCCTTATCTTTGTGTTATGACTGATGTATTTGCTAATTGGAAGGTGGGAATTATAGCCAAGTATGCCACAGTTTCATTTTCTAATGATATTTTGGAAGGGAAAGTAATTGATGACAGGTACAAGGTGGTTGAAGGCCTCATCCTCTATAAGGATCGAGTCTATCTTGTGTCCCACCCCAAGATCAAGAATAGGATTGTGAGAGCTTGCCATGATACTCCTTTTGTTGGTCACCCATAATTCTACAAGACATACAAGCAAGTAAGGGAATGATTCCCATGGAAGGGGTTGAAAAATGACATATTGCAGCATGTTAGAGAATGTTTGGTGTGTCAACAAAATAAAACGGAACATGTTTTACCAGGAGGCTTGTTGCAACCTTTGCCCATTCCAAATCAAAATTGGGAGAGCATCCCTATGGATTTCATCACCGGGCTACCAAGGGTGCAAGGTAAAGATTGCATTTATGTTGTGGTGGATAGGCTCACTAAATATGCCCACTTTTATGCCATTACTTTAGAATTTAAGGCTCCTAAAGTTGCAGATCTATTTTTTAGAGAGGTTTTTAGACTCCATGGGCTGCCAAGGAACATTGTGAGTGATAGGGACAACCGTTTTATCAACTTGTTTTGGCAAGAGCTCTTTCATTCGGCTCACATAAAATTAACTCCTAGCACTAGTTATCACCCCCAAACAGATGGGCAAATAGAGATTGCAAACAAGTGGATTGAAGGGTATTTGAGGAATTATGTAACAAGACAACAATCAACATGGGTGAAATGGCTACATCTAGGAGAGTACTGCTACAACACCACTCATCACATGTCCATTGGTATGTCTCCATTCAAAGCACTCTATGGTTATGAGGCTGCCTCCTTCATGAATCTAATTTTGGTAGACAGTAAAGTCCCGAGTGCTAGAGATATGATGTAGGAGAACGTGGATATCATGAACTCCCTCAAACAGAATCTTTAGTGTACCCAAAACTAACAAAAGTTATATGCGGACCAACAAAGGATTAAGAGATCATTCAAGGCTAACGACATGGTGTACATGAGATTGCAACCCTACAAACAGTCATCCCTCAAGGAATGGAGCAAAAAAGTTGAAACCAAGATTTTATGGGTCATACAAGAACACAAGGAGGATCGGGGAGGTTGCATATAGATGGAGTTGCCTCAAGGGAGTAGAATTCATAACATTTTTCATGTATCATGCTTGAAGAAGGCCCTAGGCCAACATATCGCACCATTAATGAAGTTACCACCTCTTGATGATGAAGGAAAGCTTATTCTTGAGCCCGAGACAGTTTTGGACATGAGGGAGAAACGATAGAGGAATAAGACTATTCCAGAATATTTGGTAAAGTGGAAGAATCTACCTGTCAAAGAGGCTACATGGGAAGGAGTGAAAATTTTCGAGCATCCTAATTTGAGGTTGCTAGAGAACCATCAACAATTTGGAGGAGGGCACTGTAATGTCCCAAAAATGAATTGATCTCCTGGGAGGACTTGTTTATAAAAATAGTGTTTATCAACACTAATAAATAATAAATAATTTTTTAATTTTTGTTCTATTGGCTGACTCATTGAGTTGGCGCCATGAATTTAAATTTGAATTTTATTTTTATTCGGGCTGACCTCTTGGGAGGCCATGTATTTGGGGTAGGTTGCTTGAATCATTTGAGCATCACAGAATTTGGATTAGATCCTACCTACTATCGGTGAGAGCATAGTTACTCATGCGAGTCATCTAGGTACTCAACGTAGTTGTAGTCTTGGGATTTCATATTAGCATTCAGATACAGTTTCAGTCACTTATACCAGGATTCGGTATACTTGTAGGGGCACACAAGTGAAGAAGAGATCAAAGGGTGATCAGGCCAATCCCCTAGCTCTGGCCACCACCCATACACTTGGATACTTAGAGTCCATTCTAAAATTCAACGCTATTGGTTCTAGTCACATCCATTGACATGATCAAGGCTTAAGGCTAGAACACGGGCAACATCCAGGTTCTCATGCGTCACCAGGAGTCAAGGCTATCACTGTTTTCCCCAGGCGAACACCCCCTATATCATAAGCGTCGTTTATCACTGAGGAGAGATTATCATTTGTGGGGTCTAGTGAATCGACCAATCATTGAAGGAGATTATCATTCATCCAATTATCGTGCGTGTTAGTCAATGGCAGAGGAATACATAAATTTAACTGAGCAACACCATAGGGAGACACATCTATAAAAAATCCATGGATTGAAGACCACGTGATCATTGAGTATCATTCAGAGGTCTCCAGGGAGGATAGCGACATCAACAAACGCATCGAGGATTCTATCTTTACACAGGTCATAAAATCATTAGTCGTGTGAAGCCTTAGGCAACAACAACAGGAGTTCGATCCAGATATCAAGAGGATTGTAATGCTACTAAGAGTGATGCCACTTGTAAGGGTGGAGCTCTGCTTTCATTCCACTTATAAGGCAATTTCTAGGCCCAGGTGTATGCAGTTCTATTGAATTTATAACATCTTGTGTTCATTGTTGAAAGTCTGAATTTACGTCTAAAACATTTGATTCTATAGTCTAAGTTTGTTGTGCCAATTTAATCCTCAATTTATGATTGGTTTTCTCTCTCTCCTAATTGGTTTTCCAGTATTAATGTTTTTGCACTTTGAAATCTAAGGAAATTTCATATTCAAATCAGTTCATTAGTCTCTAAAAGGATAAGGTTTTATGTTAGGTATCTTACACAATGAAGGTTGATTCTATCATTAATCAGTCAATCTAAAAAGGTTACCTGGGTTATTATTAATTTTTGGGATGAATGCAAATCATTACAATGCAAAAATAGCTATACCCAAAATTAGAAGTTGAAATCTTGGGGCTTCTTGTGAATATCTCTCTTTTATTGGCTCTATAATTGCTCCTATTTGTGAAAAAATGTTATTCTCTCCTAAAAATGAAACATAATATGGATATAACCTTTTGTAGGGTGCCCATAATAGGAAATATGTAGGCTTGCACAAGCCTCCTAAAAATTCATGATTTCCTACAATTGCAAGCAACGACCATGTACTTTGTCAAAATTCACAATTGTTTATGCATATAAGAATATGTCTAATCAGATATTGGCAATAACTATAGAGTATAAGTGTCCATCTCCCATCTAAAAATGTTCCTTATGGTCATTAATTGTGCTCAAGAAAGGACAGGTGGGTTGGTGGATGAACAAGATATATCCATTCGTCATAAAAGTTTCACTTGAATGTTGATATAGGGAAATCGAGCCAAAGGGAAAGTTGTGAGATTTTGAGGGGTATCGGGATGTATTCAATAACAAAGAAAAACTTCACCTTCACCATGTATGCAAGAAAGTAAGTTGTGTAGGGAAAATTATGAAAGATTGAGGGGTATCGAGATATATTCGATATATGATGAAACTCTCATAGGTTCATAAGGCTTATTGGTGGACTTAAGAGTCAACTCTAAAAGGATATGCAGAGGAATAGGGTCCATGTAGAATTATGGGTAAATAATGGATATGTTGATAACATCCACATAGCATGCAAAGTTCTGCAACAATAGGTCATTATGGGGAATTGATAGGGATATAGATCACTCCAAAAGTCCTATAATATCCAAACAGGGGTGAAAATTTCACAACCTCATAGCTTGTGCAATTTTTATCCAAAATCCACCAAAATTGAAATATAAGCACCCATTATGCTTCTTAACAAGGTGAAGGAAACATTTAGCCAAGAAACAATGATATGCCTTAGAAAATTTAGACTTGGGTACTTGATAAAGGACTAAAAAGGGGAAAATTTCAACAACCATAAGAACACCCTTGGAAACAAACCCAAACATATTTTCTCAAATCAATTATAAACAATGGGAAAGCAAAGGAAACTTGAGTATACCACAAGAGCAACCCAACACAAAATAGAACAAAAAATTATGGGGTGCCAACATTGGCTCTAGTCAAGGATGTGTGTCTCTTTCAGACACATTGAGAATTCAAATTTGTAAGTAGAGAAAAAATTAGATAGCAAAATGGTACTAACTCATGACAAGCAACATATATATATAACACAACCAAAACAACTTATGCTACAAAGGTTCCAAGAAACACACTCTCAAGAAAAATAGTGCTTTAGGTGTTAACCATGAACTGGAAGCTCCATGTAATTTCCATCTAGGCTCTCAAGGTTGAACGTTCCTTGACCGCAACCTTCAACAACATGATATGGTCCAACCCATAGGGCATATAATTTTCCATCTTTTCCCTTGTCTTATAATTTGGAGTTCCACATGAGGATAAGATTGCCAGCCTAAAACTCTCTCATGACAACCTTCTTATCAAAGAGATACTTCACCTTTTGTTGTCTCAATAAATTCCTCTCATGGGAAATCCTCTTGGCTTCTTCCAATTTAGTCAATTCATGTATTCTTTGGGAGATGACATCTTCTTCCCCTTCAATCTATTGTAGCAACTTGTAGATTGGTAACTCAAGGTTGATTGGCGATTTGGCTTCAACACACACACTAATTCAAACATACTCTTTCTAATAGCCTTCTTTTAAGTTATTCTATCTACTTGGACAATAAATTTAAACTTATCTTCCCATCTTTTCTTGTTTGCATCTAATTTTTTTCTAATAATGTTCATGATGCATTTGTTACTTGACTCCACTTGTCCATTTCCTTGTGGATGGTAAGGTGACATGAATGTGTTAAATAGATCCCATGTTGTGAACACATGTCAACAAAGTCTTTGGATTTGAAACACATTGCATTATCAGCAACAATCCTTGATTCCACACCAAAGCTGTTGATTATGATATTTAGAATAATTTTGATCACCACCTTTGAGGTTACATTCCTTGTAGGGATTGCTTCCACCCATTTTGTAAAGTAGTAAGTGGCCACCAATATCCATTTGTATATATTGCTAGAATTTTTTGTTATTTCCCTTGTGAAATCAATACCCCATTGTTAGAATGGAGCCTTTATTGAAATTGTCTACTGAAATGGTCATAAGGGGAAGTGTACCTACAAATTTCAACCTGCTAGAAAACCTTTAGCTAGCATCATGTTCCTTTCGCAAACTTGGCCACATTTCCAAGTCATGGTGTGGAGTATCAAGATCTAGCAACACACTTTGATGGCTACCATCTCACTTCTCCCAATGTGCCATACATATATGAAATTGAATAGAAAAAGTGCCATATCACCTTGAAGGGAAGATATAGGAACTCTTATAAGTAGTTAAAAAATAGAAATCTCATATAAAAAGCTATGATATGGTTATTGGTGTGTGCAGCAAGTTTGGCAAAGAATTTTGGGTATGATTCAGGAAACGGTGGCGGCTAAATGTGATGTTGGGTTTCCCCTGGAGAAAGGGGATGCTACAGTGGTGGATAGATTGGGGATTCAAGGGTCGGCTTTGGCGATTGCTAGTCGTAGGCGAGGTCGGAGCCAGCGGCAAAGGGTTCATAGGTTGGGTAGATGGGTGCCCCCTCCAACTGGCGTCTTGAAGATTAACACAGACGGCTCTTCTCGGGGTAATCCTGGGCCTGCTGGGGTTGGGGGGATTGGCAGAGACTTTAGGGGGTCAACGATCTTCTTCTTTTCTGTTCATGAGGGAGTGCAACCCATTAATTTGATGGAAGGTTTGGCAATCTTATACGCCTTTGAGCGGGCGTTTGCCTTGGGATGGCGCAAGGTTATCTGTGAGTCTGATTCGCAAGTCTTGATAAATTTGCTAAAGGAAAGGAAGTCTTCTGGTGTTCACTGGCAGTTGGCTAGGTTGGTTCAACAGATTTTGTTGATTAGTTCCATGATGGAGATGGTGTCCTTTGTTCACATTCAGAGGGAATGGAACAAAGCGGCTGATTGTTTGGCCCGGTGGGCTTCTGAGCACGCTGAGGGTTGGAGTGTTGATGAGTTGGGACAAGTTTCTCGGGAGCTCCGCCACGACTTGGAGGGGATTCTTTCTGAAGATGGTAATACTAGGGATGTTGAGTGATGTGGATGTTTGGTTCTTGTATGGTTCTGGTGGTTCTCGGGCTTTGGCCTGTTGATGTGTTGTAATGCTGTTCTCTGATTATTAATAAAGTTTTTACCCCTTTTTATTATGATATGGTTATTGGTAGAAGAAATGTGGATATAATCCGTGATTCATATATTTAATATCATCACATGAGATATTGGGATACTGCTAAATAATGTTCCACTTCTCTCAACATATCATATAAAGATGAGATTGAGTAGCATTAGACAAAAATTGAGTTGTTGGAAACTCGAAGTGTTGCATTTAATGAATAGGGAGGAAGGTTTACCCTGTGATGATTATGAAGAGGATTATAATGATAAGGGTGTTCACATACAAATGAATGATATGCTTATTAATAGAAGAAATAGGGATAAAATTAAGTTGCCAAAAACTTAACTTGTGGATTTTAAACATACAAATTCCCCCTTGGTGAGCAAAGAGAAAGAACTCATTTACCAAGAAAATTATGGTAAGCACCATGAATATGTTTAGTATAATGCATCTAAATACGACTCCATGGGAGAATAAATTAAATATACTAGCCATTGTAGAACTGATCCAACCTTTCTATATGAATACAATGCTAGTTTATATGGGAATGAGTTGCCCATTCATAATTCATAATATTGTTGAATGCACAAGACAACTGAGAGGGGGGTGAATTAGTTGTACATTAAAACTTCAAAATCCTCATAAACATTCATATCCACATCAACTTAATTAACCCTTAATCTGTTAAACTGATTAAGCATAAAAGAAAATAACAAAAATTGAAACATATCAACACCATGCACAAAAGAACACCAAATTTATGTCCTAAGAAGGGAAAAACCACAACGAGGATTAGCTCACAATATAAAGTAATAATAACACTGAATACAATATGCTCATTGTTGGAGGGCTCACTGCCCAAAAGAAAGAAGGGATCACTGCCATATTACATAAAAGAAGATAGAGAATAATGTTACAATGAGAAATACATCTCAATGCAACAGAAAAGTCCACCATAGCATCACCAACACATTCACAACCTTTTTGAAGATTGTAGACACCTTCAACTCACTACTTCCAATAGTCTAACTCATTAAAGCTCACACTGCACTTCACGGATTCACACTTCACAACTTTGGAATTTGCATCACACACATTCTCCATCAACGCAACACTTATTTATACCTTCATGTTGGTATGTGGTGACTGATCATGCTATACTGTACACCCCGGCATGTATCCTTGCCAGGGTTCGGGGGCGGCAGCCCTTGAGAAAAATTTTCCTCCTACTTTTTCGCGTCATCACCGAAAAAGGGAAAAATCAATGAAAAAGGAAAAATCCAATCTTGTAGAACCCAAAATCTGGAAACTTCTAAGCTTGATAAAAAGGGGTTTGGATGGGTGTTACAGTATGATGAAAAACGAGATTATTCACAAGATTGTAATAAGTTTTGTACTGGATAATAAAAGTATTGGATGGCTGCGGTTTGGTGGATGTAGCCCTGATTGGTGAACCACGTTAAATTTTTGTGTTATGATTTATTTTGTGTGTGTTTTAGTTTCTCTGTTTATTAATTAAATTTGCATTTAATTGTTAGATATCTACCTTTCTAACCCTAACAAGTGGTATACGAGCAAGTTGTGTTTCATTATCGTCTGTAGGAAGGTCTCACGGCTAAGTGGGATTCTCACGATTGAGTGGGAGCAATGGTAGACGAGGGTAAGAAGGTTGAGAAGTTTAATGGGCAGAACTATCAGTTATGGAAGATGCAGATGGAGGACTATCTCTATCAGAAGGATTTATGGTGGCCATTAGAAGGGAAAACCAAGAAACCCCAAGCAATGTTTGATGAAGATTGGGAGATTTTGGATAGAAAGGCTCTTGGCAGTATTCGTTTATGCCTGGCACAATCGGTGGTGTTCAATATTACAAAAGCAAAGACAACTCAAGAGTTGATGGAAACCCTGGCGAAGTTATATGAAAAGCCTTCCGCTTTGAATAAGATATTTCTTATGAAGCATTTATTTAATATGAAAATGGTAGAAGGTGGGTCAGTTACTGATCATTTAAATGAGTTTAATACAGTCACCAATCAATTAACTTCTGTAAAAGTAAACTTTGATGAAGAAGTTAGGGCTCTTTCAATTATGTGTTCTTTGCCTGAAAGCTGGAATAGCTTGGTAATGGCTGTTAGCAATTTTGTTTCTGGTTTGAATACATTGAAATTTGATGATGTTGTTGGTGTTATTTTGAGCGAGGAAATCCGTAGGAAAAGCTCAGGTGGAACATCCACATCAGGTAGTGTTTTGAATGCAGAAAGCAGGGGCAGAATAAAGGAGAGGAAACAATTATGGAAATTGTGGGAAGTCATGAGGAAAATCAAATGACAAAAGGTCCCAATCTAGAGACAAGAGGGATTGTTGGTACTGTGGTAAGCCGAGTCATTTGAAGAAAGATTGTTGGTCTCATAAAAATAAAGGAGACAAAAAGGAAGGAAGTAAAGAGGCAAATGTGGTAAGTAATAAATCTGATGAGGATGCTTTGATTCTTTCCCTTGATAATGTTGATGATTCTTGGGTGTTAGATTTAGGGGCTTCATTTCATGCTACCCCCATAGAAGTTATTTTCTTGATTATGTCCAAGGGATTTTGGGCTGGTTTATTTAGGAGATAATGAACCCTGTCAGATTGTTGGAAAGGGAAGAATCAAGATCAAGTTGCAGAATGAGAATCATTGGCTACTATGTGAGGTAAGGCATGTTCCAAAGTTAAGCAAAAATTTAATTTCAGCAGGGCAACTAGATGATGAAGGTTGTGTTGTTACATTTAGTGATAAAAATTGGAAGGTCACAAAGGGTGCCTTAGTGGTAGCAAAAGGTGTGAAAGTAGGCACTTTATATCTTTGTACAGGTCATACTATTTCTTCTACTTTAATTATTACGAAAAAAGACCAATGTTCAAGAACAATTGCTGCAGTTCAGTAGGTAGAAGATTATATAGTTGTTGTGGACTCAGAATCAACACTGTGGCATAATAGACTTGGGCATATGAGTGCAAAAGGTATGAAAGTACTTCATTCAAATAATGTTTTACCAGGTCTAAAATGTGTTAATATGGATTTTTGTGAAAGATTTGTGTATGGAAAATAAAAGAGAGTAAGTTTTCTCAAGGATGGGAAGCAAAAAAAAGATGAAAAATTGGAGCTTGTGCATACGGATGTATGGGGACCAGCTTAGGTATGGCTCTCTGTATTATGTTACATTCATTGATGATGCAACTAGGAAGGTATGGATTTATTTCCTTAGGCATAAATTTGATGTATTTGAAACTTTTAAAAAATGGAGAAGCTTGGTTGAGAATGAGACGGGTAAAAGGATAAAATGTTTCAAATCTGATAATTGTGGTGAGTATTGCAACAAAGAGTTTGAAGATTATTGTTCCTCTAATGGTATTCGTAGGCAGAAAATGGTTCCAAGGACTCCACAAGAAAATGGAGCTGCTGAGTGCATGAATAGAACAATAATGGAGCGTGCACAGACTATGAGATTGCATGTTGGGCTGCCTTTAAAAATGTGGCAAGAGACTATAAACACTGCTATTTATTTAATTAATAAAGGTCCCTCTAATCTTTTGGGTTGTGGTATTCCATAGGAAGCATGGAAATGTAAGAAGGTGAGTTATTATTTTCTCAAAACCTTCAGTTGTGAAGCATTTGCACATGTAGATTCTGAAAATAGAACCAAGCTTGATGCAAAATCAAAGAAATGTGTATTTGTTGGATATGGCATTGATAAATTTGGTTATAGGCTTTGGGATTTTGAAAATCAAAAAATTGTGAGAAGTAGGGATGTCATATTCAATGAGAAAGTGTTGTACAAAGATCTATTGATGCAACATGAGAAGAAAGAAAATGATTATGTAGTGTTGGATGATATTCCAAACAATGATGTTTCAGTGGTTCCTCATGCTGGGCAACAACAACAACAACAAATACTTCAAACTCTTGTTAGACGATCTTCAAGGATAAGTAGACCTCCAAAATTCTCTCCCTCTTTGTATACTATTTTGTTAACTGATGCTAGTGAACCCAAATATTATGATGAAGCTATGCAGGTGGATACCAAGGTTCACGGGAGCATTGAATGGAAGAAGAAATGGACTCCTTGCTGAAAAACCAGACCTGGGAATTATGTAAGTTGCTTGCAGGTAAAAAGGCTTTACCAAACAAATGGGTTTATAGGCTGAAAGAGGAGGATGGAGGTAAGAAAATATTTAAAGCCAAATTAGTTGTAAAGGGATTTGCATAGAAAAAGGGTATTGATTTTGATGAGATTTTTTCTCCGTTGTTAAAATGACTTCTATTCGTATTGTTTTAAGTATTGTGGCTGTTGAAGATTTGCATTTAGAATAGCTTGATGTTAAAACAACCTTTCTCCATGGTGATTTGGAAGAGGAAATATACATGGACCAGCCACAAGGATTTGAGGTCAAAGGTAAGGAGAAACTAGTGTGCAGATTGAAGAAAAGTTTATATGGCTTGAAGCAAGCACCTCGGCAATGGTACTTGAAATTTAATACTTTTATGGCTGAGCAAAGCTACAGTCGGTGTAATTCTGACCATTGTGTTTATTTTAAGAGGTTGGATAATGACAGCTACATTATTTTACGTTTATATGTTGATGACATGCTTGTAGCAGGGTCTAACATGGATCACATAAGTGAGCTAAAACAACAGTTAGCAAAATTTTTTGCTATGAAGGATTTGGGGGCAGCAAAGCAATTCCTTGGTATGAAAATTTGTAGAGATAGGAAAAGAAGACAATTGTTTTTATCTCAGGCTAATTATGTTGAAAAGGTGTTGCAGAGATTTCATATGGAGAATGAAAAAGGTGTCAACACACCTTTGCCTAGTCATGTTAAATTGACTAAGGATATGTGTCCAAAGACACAAGAGGAGGAAGAAAAAATGTCCAAGGTACCATATGTTTTAGCTGTAGGTAGTTTAATGTACGCCATGGTATGCATGAGACCAGATATTGCACATGCCGTATGAGTTGTTAGCAGGTATTTGAGTCATCATGGAGTTGAGCATTGAAATGCAATAAAATGGATTCTCAGGTACTTGAGAGGTACATTCAATAAATGTTTATATTTTGGGGGCTCTAATACTGATTTAAAAGGCTATGTTGACTCAGATTTGGCAAAGGATATAGATACCAGGTAGAGTACCACATGTTATGTTTTTACAGTTGGTGGGACAGAAGTGAGTTGGATTTCTCAATTGCAAAAGGTGGTTTCTTTATCCACCACAGAGGCAAAGTATGTTGCTGCAACAAAGGCGACAAAGGAGATGATATGGCTGCAACTTTTCATGGATGAGTTGGGCAAACAATAGGTTGGAAATTACTTGTTTATAGATAGCCAGAGTGCTATACATCTTGCAAAGAATTATGCCTTGCATTCTAAAACAAAACACATACAGTTGAGATATCATTTCATTCGGTCAGTGTTGGAGGATGGACAGGTCAAGTTGGACAAGATACATACAGATGTCAATCCAGCGGATATGTTTACGAAGGCGGTGACAAGGGAGAAGTTGAGTTCCTCTTCAGCTTTAGTTGGCCTTCAAGGTTGAATTTAAGTATAACAGAGCAGTAGGGTTCAAGGTACTTATTTTCAGTGGGAGCTGTAATTGCAACAATGTCGTCCAGGATCAATCTCCAAGTGGGAGATTGTTGGTATGTGGCGACTGGTCATTCTATACTGTATAGCCCATGGTATATTGTACACCCCGACATGTATCCATGCTGGGGTCCGGGGCCGGGCCGAGGTTCGAGGGCAGCAGCCCCTGAGAAAAATTTTCCTCCTACTTTTTCTCGTCATCACCGAAAAAGGGAAAAATCAACAAAAAAGGAAAATCCGATTTTGTAGAATCCAAAATCTGGAAGCTTCTAAGTTTGATAAAAAAAGGGTTCAGATGGGTGTTATAGTATGATGAAAAACACAATTATTTGCAAGATTGTAATAAGTTTTGCACTGGATAATAAAAGTATTTGATGGCTGCGGTTTGGTGGATGTAGCCGGATTTGGTGAACCACGTTAAATTTTTGTGTTATGATTTATTCTGTGTGTGTTTTAGTTTCTCTGTTTATTAATTAAATATGCATTTAATTGTTAGATATCTGCCTTTCTAACCCTAACACTTCAACTTTGAAAACATTCTCCAAGATTGGCTATGCACCTCAACCATCCAAATTCAAATTAGGTCGACACCAAAACATTCCCGCGACGGAAGGGAATGAAGGCAGACAACATCACACCTTAACTCGAACCTAAATCCATTCATACATGCCACACCACGCTTGGACCAAAGCAAATATGCAATTAGTGCAAACACCCAAGGTCGGTTGAACTCATGTAAACACCATTAAACACTTAAGTACATGCTTCCTTTGATCCAAAGATGACTCGTGGACAACATACATCACTTGAACATAAATTGGAATATTCCACAAACATGTTGAAATCCAACAAATTCCTTCACAACAACTTTCACTTGAAGAACAAACTCATCCTGTTCACCTAGATAATCTTTCACACACTATAACTCAAGAAATCAACTTGTGGAGAAACAAACGACAAACAAATTCAATTGAAGATAGATATGAGCCTTATAAGCACACTTCCAAAATTGCAAGACCAAAAACCAAACTATGGAAAAATGCAGAGCAAAACCATTTTTCCTAAGCACCATTGCAACATATAGTTCACACACTATTGAACACAACTCTCATTGCAAAACAATCCAAACCAAGAAATTATGGATATAGAACCTTTGAGCACCTCTAACCAACATATTTGAACCGTACAAGCAAATATTCAACATAGAAGAAATGCAGAGCAAAACCAAAACATTACTCTGTGTGCCAAAACACCTCTTCTACACACTGTTTCCTCTTTTATTCAAATTTTCTCAAAAGAACTTGGAAACCAATCACCAAAGACACATAATCATCATCTTCAACACTTCCTCATCACCACTAAACCAACTACAACACTGTAGCTCAACTATATATCCATAAACAAAAGCTTATCAAAGCAACACTAGAGGTTGACACCAATAATATTTCCTAATGACAACATAATGCAACTAATCAAAGCATCCTCACAACTTCTCAATCATCACTAGTTGAAATTAATGACAACACAAACATAAGCATGTTGACATCAATAACAATACCAACTATTCATACTTACAACAAATATTTGAGGGAACTCATGTAATAAAGTATAGAAGGTCTAAAGCCTTCAAGTGAAGATATAACAACCCTTACACATGTAGCAGTAGTGTAGGTCCAAAATAGATATAAAATAAGAGATATTCAAGTCCTTGTATAAGGGTATATTAGTGCTATTAGATGAAATGAAAGTGACACAAACAACAATAAGGGAAAGCAAAGAGTATAGAATGAAACAAGGAGCAATAATGCTACATAGAAGGTTGGAAAAAAAGAATCCAATGCATTAGAGGACCATCAAGAAAAAATATGTGTTGAAAGCTCATGGACAAGATGTACCATCAAGTGCTATAGATGTTCTAGGAGTTAATCTAAATAATGAGGCACAACTAGTTCAATCCCTACCACGAGAAGAACAATATGTAGAAAAAGAGAGAAAAAACCACAAGGCAAGGATGTTGGACTTGTTTTATTCAAGTCATGCCTTGCATTTTTAGTGAAAATTAATTGACCTTCTCACGTAATCAAATGGACCTATCACATGAGGTCAACTTACATAGGGAAGAGAAATTGCTACACATTGTCGAGGACAACTACTAGACTATAAATGAAGTACCATACTTTGATGTTTCTATTGACCTTCTCTTGTAATATCATGATTGAAAAGATGAAAATATTGTTGGTTCTCTCCTTTTCTTTGTTCTTTTGAGCATATGAATGAATAATAAATCACTTGGAGTGAGGAGCTAGTTGATACATATATGAAAATCAAGGAATATCTTCAAGAAGCATCAATATAAGTAAGTTTTGATTATTCTAATACTTTATATCTTCTCTATTTGCTTCATCCTATGCCTTTTCTATTGTTGTGCTTCAAGAGGATAAAGATATACATGAAAAAATCATTGCATTTGTCTACAAGCCTTTATATAATGACTCATGAGATATGCATAATGGACTCATGAGATACAAGTTGAAGAAGCTATTGGTAAGAGTTCAATTGAGTTAGTTTATGAAATGGATGTGAAATTGTCAATCAACTTAGAGTTTCCAATACACCACTATTGCATGAAGTAAATGAGGATGAAAGATATACACATAGGAATATCTTGTCACATAAGCAAATAATGAAGCATTGATTTGATAGGAAGGCTCTTCAAGGAGATTTCTAACATAATGACATGGTATTCACATGGACTATGGTTCATAAATTTTTCTATTTGATGCTTTCGTTGTTAAAGCAATTGAACTTGAATGGAAGATGAACTATGCTCATCGTCAACCTAGTCTTGAAGTTATCATGAGACCAAATATACCATATATTCTATGTGACTTGTTAGTGTTTGATCATGGGAGATGTATGAAGTTTGATCCCTCGTGTCTTGGGCCATCTAAAGTTGTAGAAGTTGAGCTTCCCAAATAATTAATATGGAATGATCATAGTAGTTTTTCACTCAAACACCTGAATTGGAGAAGAGTATGGCTTGTGGCATGACCACACAAATTTTCCAAGGAGTATGGTTATAGTGTATGCTACATCGATAGTTTAGCTAAATATCTCATGGGCCTATCGGTTCATGACTGTGGATTAAGCATTACTTCTTGTAAGTAATAGGCTCTACCTTATACATCTCATGTTGATTGTGTGTTTTGTCCTTGTGCAATTGTGACCCCTATTAGTCGTGGTGAAGTATAATTATCCTAGCACCCTCCTTGTTGTCCCTTTTTGTGGTCTACTCCTAACAGTTTGAATTTATTTTATGCTTACAAGTGACACAAATACCCAACTAAAGCCAATGTTGGGACTCAATTTGACAGTGCAATTTTTTTAGTCCCAACTCCCTTGTGCACTAGGCCTCACTTTTCCTATCTCCTATAATCAATTTGAGGAATATTTAAATAGGTTTCCCTTGGTCAAATTTCTTGGATGTCACTCCTCATCATCCCCCATGTTTATATAAATTTCTAGAAGTTACAAAAAATCTAAGAAGGTTCTAAGTTTGGGTGTATTTTTGTCATTTTTTGTAGTTTTTGTAGAGTTGTATATTTAAGTGGACTACCAAACTTATTTTAGCCATCCTACATCCTATCCTAATTTTCACATATGCATGAATTTTTTTTATAGTCTATCAAGTCCCTTCCTCTCTCTATTTCCTTCATTCCATCAATTTACAAGATTTTGATGGACATCTAGACTTTTTTTTTGTCCCAATCTCTTGTCCACTTATGCATACCCACGTAATCCCTTTCACTTGCTTCTCTCCCTATTTCCATCTTGCAAAGTTCATCTAGACTTTTAATTCATTTTTATATGTCGACCTCGATCATTCCTCGTAATTTCCCATTTTAGCATTTTGCAGACTTGTGGGTTTCTATCAAAATTATTTTATTTCCCATCCACCTCTAGTTATCTAGTAATTTCTTGCATAATTATGTTCACTTCATGACTTTCAAACTTCCTCCAATTCTATCTCCACTCTTCTTCGTCAATTCTACGAGTTTTCCTACATCCATCACAATCCCTCATGTGGATTCCTAATCGTAGGAGTCAATGGTGAACTCCAACACTCTGGGAATAGTTGTTAGACCAAAATATCTTCCATGAGAAAGAAAATTAAAAGAATAGCTTTTGCTTGATTATAGATTTAATATTACAAGATTGAATATGAAATGCACATGAGAGGCCTTGCTTATAAAGGCAAGGTGAGAGATAGGATTAGACGAGATTATGACATGTGTCTTAATCCTATGTTACGAGACAAGTAACTTGACAAAAAAGTTGAAAAGATAAGATATGATAAGATCTTATCTAGACAACCAATACTTCTGGAAGGTCACCTAGAACCTGAGTAAACTTAGCATGTGAATAATCCCCCTTACTAGGAATTAGCTATGTACAAGACCTTATTCACACCAAAACCCCCTTAAGTGCAACTTAGGGAGTAGATTATTATGCAAAGATGAAAAAAATGAAAAATATTATCATGGGTCTCAAATCTTAGGCCATGTTAGGTACCCATTTACAATGCAATCTCTCACAAACAAAGAAAAGGAGGAAACTCAATGGGACAAAACTCCTCTCCAAAAGAGAGAAAAGATACAAACAAGGATGATGTATGGATGAATCAATTATACCGTCGAGGACTATATCCATCATGAATATACAATCAATGACCCCCCATAAGAGGGAAATAGAGAGATAAGATACCCCCCATAATGAAGAAGTTGCAATGTTGATGGAGAATTCTTAAAAATAAAAGATGATTGAATGCTTGCAAGCAACACATCTTCCCATAGGAAGAAACAAATTCATAGGTTGATGAAGAAGCCACTCCATGTCAAACTGAAAGAAGGAAGGATGAAGTCTCAAGATGTATGTCTCTAGAAAATGATTAGGAGTCTCCAATCTTGAATAAGCCAAAACATAATCATGGTCAAACTCAACCAAGAAACATGAAAAATAAAGGAAATGAGGAAACTCATGAATTTTAATCTCCAAAGACAAAGAATATGTGATAATTGTTGTGCTAGAACTATCATTAAATAGGAGAGAAACCCCCTCAAACGCGTCTTCTAAATCTATAGTACGAGACACCACAAACAAGTTAGAAATCCCTGTCAAATATTCATTCCACAAAGCAAGATTTAAAAAACTATGATCATCCTATTGAATAGAAGTAGGAGGTGGAGGAGTATGAAGCTCACCACTAGTATCTAAATACCAGGGTTTAGATGACCAAAATTCTCCCCACAAACATGATTCTCACTTGATGAAAGAGTGTGAATATCAGTCAAAGGAACATTATCATCAATAAAAGAAAAAAGGGAAAAGGAATATAAACAAGATGAATGATCAACCATCCCTATAACAATGATCTCTCTAGTCTCCAATTCCCTTATGTATACTCTATTAGGAGTGAACTCAACTGTTTTACCTTTTCACAATGAGTAATTCAATAAACAAAAATGAGATTAGATGACAAGGAAGGAGCACAAAGCACATTAAAAGTTCCTTCTCCCATGCCAATAGAACCCTTCCCACACACCTTCATATATGTGTTGTTACCCATCAAATAATTAGGTGAATTATAAGGCTCAAAAGAAGTGAATATTATGATAGATGATGCCATATATGATATGCCCCTAAATCAAGAAGTTATCTTCCATATTTAGGACTTGTAGAGGCCAATAGTGCTTTCCCTTTCATTGTGTATAGTCTATTTGTAACTCCTGTAGTCCCTAACTATGATGATGAAGTTGTTATAGATTAAGATGTAGAAGATGAAGAAGAAGACACTGATGAGGGAATAATTTTTTTATTCTTTTGAAGAAGGTGGGTTAGTTCATCAACATTCTTATCATAACATCTATGCTCATCATGTCGCGGCCTTTTGCAATATGCACATTTCAACTTCTTCTTTTTAGATGATTTGTCTTTGGAAGAGGGAGTGGACTCAAGAGTGCTCTATGAAGATGAATCCTTACCTTTCTCATTATACTTGGGGTCCTTATCCTACTTCTTTCCTTTGCCACCTGAAGCCTTTAGATCTTTGCAAGAAGAGCCTGAGATTTGGAAGACTTCAATTTTCCCATGTGTGCCAATTTGGCTTGTTCTCTTGTGAGTTAAGAGTTGTAAATCCATCAAGAGAAGGTATTTTGTGTGCATTTCCTAGGGCATCCATAGTAGCATAAAATGTAGAAACAAAAAATGAATAATCAGGACCTAGCTTAGCAAGAATAGAAAGAATCAACTATTCATCCTCTTTAGTGACCCCACAATCAGACAACTATAGTCTAAGAGAATTGAGCTTAGTAAAGAAGTCCTAGATATTATCAAAATTTGAAGGATTAAGACTCATAAGTTCATTCTCCAACTTAAATTTCCTCATTCTATTTGGCTTACCAAAGAAACTCTCTAACGTAGTCCAAAATTCATTTGGATGTGTACAAGATGCAACATGATATCTAAAATCTAGAGAAATGGATGTACTAAGGGATTTATCCCTTCTATCAAACCATTTTATTTTTTTGCAGCTCCTGTGGGTTTTGGATTTGTGCCAAATGCGATTCTTTGCAACTTCAATTTTAATAATAAAACCCCCATTTGATATTTTCGTTCATGATGTCTCTAGCTTAGGAATGAGTCCATAAAGATGAGGCAAAAGATTGAGCCACCCGTAATGTGTTAGGATGCCTTTTTTCCAAGACTCATAATTGTCCTTAGTTAGAATAATTACGAAAGGATGAGTTGCATAATCCATGATTACAATAATGATACACTTCTCAAGTAAGAAAATCAAAGATAAATACATGAAATGTGGCTGAAATGTGTATAATAATAAAAAAAACACCTTCCCAATTGCCAAAATGTCCAAGTAATCTCCACGATATCCATCAAGTTATAATTGAAACAATAATATACTTGGGACAAAAACATGAAAAAATGCATGGATGACTGGATAGAGTTCCTCAATACCTTTCCAATGTTGTAAGAATCACAAAAATTAGAGATCGTGGCAAATGGTTATGAGCTAGAAAAGTATTTTACAAGTCAATCAATAATAATTATCATCAAACATGAAAATTCTGAAAAATAACCCACACCACTGTAAAAATTCATAGAGCCAACTTTAAGGAAATATTTTGTTTTAAAAAATTCTCCCCCTAGATTGCAAGTTATTAAAATTTGAAAAAAGCCCTATCAGGGCACTAGGGGGATCAAATATAGCTCCTCATATTGAGTTCCCGATCACCAGTATGGTTGCCTACATACAAAAGGTTTTAAAAAATCTCACCACCGAGGCAGTGGCATAGAGAGTGGTGGGTGGTGGCCATGCCGCTTAGAAGGCTAAGCCTCATCCGTTGGGATAAGATCACGACTAAACAAAACAAAACCTGGTGTTTAAATAAACTAAATGACGGTAAACTTTAAAAATAAAATTTATTAATAAAAGGCTACAAAATTTGTACCTAGAGTGACAATGATTCGACAATAAACGTACTTGCTGAGCTGCAAACAAGTACCATACATAGATAAATGTAGGGAATATGCTTGAATATGTCAAAAAGATGCCATCGACTATACCATCGACTCTGCTTATGCCTACAAATGACAACCTAGTATAGTATAGACTTCATGAATTCGTATTGTACAAAATTTTTAACAACCACCACAAAAACTTCTGATGCCCTCGGGACAAAAGTGCCTATTTTTGATGATTTGATAGTTGATCCTTAGGTTTTTGGGCCTTTTGAATGTGATGGAAGGGTCATATTTTTCCCAAAGTAATTTGAAAATTTAGCTACCTCCCGGGTTTGGCAACTTTAATCCTACTTGAAATCCTTGTAGATTTGACAAAACAAAAGATAAACCTGACTTTCTTTGATGCCTTTAATTCAACCGTGAGGTCCTTGAAAACCCAAGTTGTACTTAGCTAAAGCTCATGCATGAATCACCCTCATATCTGTGAAGGAATTTGCAACATTGGAGCTCTAATACCATGTAGGAGTTCGTGGTGAACTCTCAACACCCCAAGAACAACTACTAGACCAAAATATCTTCCACAAGAGAGAAAATGACAAGAATAACTTGCTTGATTATGGATGCAAGATTACATAATTGAATATGAAATATACATGAGAAGCCTTGCTTATAAAAGCAAGGTGAGAGATATGATTAGACAACATTGTGACATGTGTCTTAATCCTATGTTATGAGACAACCAACTTGACAAAAAAGTCAAAAAGAAGATATGATAAGATCTTATCTAAACAACTAAGACTTCTAGAAGGTCACCTAGGACCTAAGTAAACTCAACATGTGAATAAGTCCTACTAGGAAATAGCCAGGTACAAGATCTTATTCACACCAACAATATTTTTTCTCTTTTGGAGAGGAGCTTTGTTCCACTAGGTTTTCTCCTTTTCTCTATTTGTGAGAGATTGCATTGTAAATGGGTACCTAACATGGCCTAGTAGTGGGGATCCATAATAATCTTTCCATGTTTTACATCTTTGCATAATAATCTACTCCCTAAGTTGCACTTAAGAGGGGATGTTGGTGTGAATAAGGTCTTGTACCTAGATAATTCCTAGTAGGAGGACTTATTCACATGTTAAGTTTACTTAGGTCCTAGATGACCTTCTAGAAGTCTTAGTTGTCAAGATAAGATCTTATCATATCTTATCTTTTTGACTTTTTTGTCAAGTTAGTTGTCTCATAACATAGGATTAAGACACATGTCACAATATTGTCTAAGCCTATCTCTCACCTTGCCTTTATAAGCAAGGCCTCTCATGTATATTTTATATTCAATCTTGTAATCTTGCATCCATAATCATAACAAGCTATTCTTGCCATTTTCTTTCTTCTGAAAGATCTTTTGGTCTAGCAACTATTCCTAGGGGTGTTGAGAGTTCACTATTTCCCTCTTGCAAAGTTCATCTAGACTTTTATTTCATTTCCATATCTCAACCTCTTGCCATTCACTGTAATTTCCCATTTTAACATTTTGTAGACTTGTGGGTTTCTATCAAAATCATTTCATTTCCCCTCCACCTCTAGACCTCTCAACCTCTAGTTCTCTAATCATTTCTTGCATTCCTTTTAGTTCCCCTTTCTTGTAGAATTTTATTTCACTTCAGGAATTTCAAACTTCCTCCAATTCTTCCCTACTCCTCTTCAATAGTTCTATGAGTTTTTCCCACATCCAACACAATCCCTCATGTGGATTCCTAGCAAAATTCTTCCATATTCATTTCACTTCCTAAAATCCTTCCTCCACACCTCTCATCCCTCCATTTATCCCTACATTCCCTTTGACTCTTTTCTTTCAAACTTTTAGTGGAGTTCTAAACTTCCATTCCAATACTTGCTCTGACTTCCACTTCCACATTGAATTCCTACAAAAGTTCTATGCTTTTATCTTTCGTTTCTTCTTGTTTGGAGTTCAAGCTAAGTTTTAGACTTCTAATTTTCCATCTAGACACCCTATCTGTATCTCTAGCTCAAATTTTTGTCTTGCATTTCTCCATATTATTTCCTTTGCTCATTTCACTCTTCTAAATTGTTTCTATGGACTTCCAAACTTCCTTTATTATGTCCATTCTTGACCTCTTACCCCACATTGAATCCCCACATTTCTTCTTGTTCACATCAATCACTCCCCAAATCTTCCTAGAATGCCATTAATGATCTAATTTAATTTTTGCAACTAGTCTAAGAGGAATTTCTTGCCTAAAAACTAATGTCCCTCTTAAGGGCATAAATTTTCTTGTAATATCAATGATGGCTAATGAGGGTAACCATGATTCCATTAATGCGATGGTTGAGTTCTAGATGTAAATGATCTTCAAGCAAGCTCTAGGTTATTGATTCGACAAATTTCATGGGATTTCAACTTGTCATGCATGACACATTTATGATGTCCAATTTTGGTTGAATTCTTGCAAGTGATTGGATGACCAAACAAAGTGATATATCAATTTGTTTGTCATTTAAATTGTCCATAATTTCTATATTTCAATGTGACTATAATTAAGGATTTTTTGAGGTTTCAACTCCTCAAACTCTAGTCGCCCTTAGAGCAACACAATTTGTAAATCACAAAGGTCGATATTAAGTTTATAACTAATTTCTATAGCTAAATTTCTCCTTGGCCATTTGTGGATATTTAGGGGAACTTCTATGTGATGAATTATGACAACATTCTAGCATAGTGTTTCTTCTTGTCACATTTGTTGGTATATTTTTAATAAGGATTTAATAAATGTTGTAGTATTTTAAGTCTTTGCAAGTATTATTTATAATGGTTCTTTCTTTATTGCATATAAATTTCTAAATTTTGGAGAGGGATTATTACATATGTTAGTGATTAGATATCATATACTTGTTGTTATTTCAATGTGTTATTTGTCTAGGTAGAATGCAACTCTATAACCTACTGAGTAAGACATTGAGCTTACAAATTTATAATCCACCATATACTCAAAATGAAAAACATCTTTCACCAATAGTTTAGGAGTAAGATTAGTAGTTTTTATGCACCTCATTATTTAGTGATTCATCAAAGGAAGCATATTTAGTGAGCTATAAGAGTTCTTATCCTAAAGATTCATGTTTTGCATACCTACATCTTATGTTTGTGCAACAATGTGTTTATCAGCTTAAGAAAGGTTTTATGCACCCTAAGTTAGTCCTTGGTCTAATGGAAATTTTTTGGCCCAAGCATATATTAGATAATATGTGTAGTTTTAGTTTTTCCATCTTTCAATTGTGACTAATTGTGTTAAGGATACTTCTAGGAATGCCCTCCTAGATTTAGTTGAGCTCAAAATAAATGAGAGACTATCCACTCTCAACAATTGGCCTTTAATCACTCTCTCTATTGATGGTTAGACAAATGAAAAAGGAAAGAACCATTTGTTAGGTTTTGAATAGTTTGTATGTAGACCACATGAGGGACCTAAGTAGGATTGACCTAACTTTTTAACACACTTTTAGAGGGAATTCTTCCAACAAAGCATCTTACTAAATAAAAATTTTCAAGTTGCTTACATGCATTATCATAGTCACAAATTGGGAAAACAACATTGGGACCAGCAGGTTTACCTTAGGAACTAGTTTTGGAATGAACTTGTAAGTTCACTTTGGTAGTGCCATTGTCTTGTGCATTGAAGCCTATAATTTCAACAATAATTGTTGGGTTGCTAAGGCTTGTGACCATTTAAATTAGAAAGATGAAAAATAATCCAAATATGAGAAAGAACCTAAAGCTTGTAATAAATGAAACAAACTCTTTCTTTTCAATGCAATATGGAACAAGGTGACAAGAATAATGTCCTTACACAAGTAGAAACATGTAAGTCAAGCTAAACCAAAACCTTAATAGAGCAATGCCAACCTTAATAGAGCAATGCCTAGAGATCTTTTTCGATAATTCCAATATTAACTTAGATCTCAACTGATATGAACTAAAGAAATCAATTTGTAGTTTTTATTTATTTAATATTTTATAATAAATTGATTTTAAACAACTAATGAAAAATTATTTATTTGGCATATTATAATAAATTGATTTAAAACAATTAGGGAAAACAATGTAACTTGGAAGGATATACTCTTTAAATATGATTTTTGGCTCCCCAAAAAGCAGAAAATAAATTTGAAGGGTTTGCAAGGTTTTGCAACGCTTATGCAAATGGGCAAGGCACAACAATGAATAATGCAGTTTGAGCTTGCAATGATTGCATTTTCAAACTTCCACATCGATGAAGCTCAGAGTAAAAAATCCCATAAAAAATGGTGTAGCAGAGCGGTTTATATGCCTACATAATCCGAGGTATATTTCAAACCCTCACCTTGTTCAAATTCTTCAATCATCATACATTTATAGATCAATAACAACCTCCTCGATGCTGCAATGGAAATTCAAAGAAAAACAGAAGCTCCAAATCCATGAAGTTACCGATAAAATTTGCGAAAATTTGAGTCTAAAACATTGGGATGCCCTTGAACATTTAGCCTCTAAAGTCACACCAATTCATGTGGATATTATTCTTTTTAGATTTAAAAGAAACCCAGAAGCCGCTTTGCGTTTTTTTGAATGGGCCCAAAAAGTGCCCCTTTTCAGCCATTCTACTAGTTCTTATTGTAAGCTTGTACATATCCTAGTCTGTGCAAGAATGTATGATCAGGGACGATATTTTATGAGAGAAATTGTACATAATTTCAAGCCACAGGGTCTTTCTCTGCTTGAAGAGTTTTTTGAGGCCTATGAAAAGTTGGGTTTTTCTCCTGCTGTGTTTGATATGCTTATTAAGGTTTATGCAGAGGATGGTATGGTAAAAGAGGCATTTGATACTTTTGAATGTGTTTTGCAAACTGGGTTTATTACCCCGACCGTGCATTCTTGTAATAGTCTTTTGAATGGTCTTAATAAGTATGGACAATTGGAATTGGTATGGCGTGTCTACAAGCAGATGGTTGAGAAAGGGATTAGGTGTAATGTTTTTAGTTATACTATGATTATTAGTGGGCTCTGCAAGGAGGGCAGAATGCAGGAATCAATCAAGTTGGTTTTGGAAATGGAGAGAATGGGTTGTAATCCAAATGTGGTGACATATAATGCAATTATTGATGGGTATTGTAGGCGAGGAGAACTGGAGGAGATGTCAAACGTTTTGAAAATGATGCTGGATAAGAAAATTGGTCCCAATGTTATTACTTTCAGTATGTTGATCAAGGGGTATTGCAGAGAAAGCAGTTTAGAAAAAGCAGAATCTGTTTTGATGGAAATGAAGGCAAGGAATTTAGTTCCAGATTGTGTGACTTATGGCCTACTTATAGATGGTTATTGCAATGTGGGAGAGATAGAGAGCGCTTTCAGAATAAAAGAGGATATGGTAAAAGGAGGGCTGAAAATGAATGTTGTTATCTGCAATACTTTGATTAATGGGTTATGCAAGCTTGCAAGGGTGGAAGAAGCTGAGCAGCTTTTGTTGGATATGAGGGATTGGGGACTGGTTCCAGATAAAGTGAGTTACAGTACTATTCTAGATGCATATTGCAGGAAAGGAGACGTTCTTGAAGGATTGAAGGTTTTTGATCTAATGGAACAAAACGGTGTCAAACCGAATGTTGTTACTTATAATTCTCTTATTAATGGGTTCTGTAGGCTAGAAAAAATGGAAGAGGCAAACAAATTCCTAAAGAAAATGGCGGAAGTAGGCATGACTCCCAATGAGGTCACTTACAGTACACTGATGGATGGATACATAAAAACAGGGAAAACGGATGAGGTTCTTAAGTTGTGGAATGTGTTATCAAGAGACAGTTATGTTCCTAATCAAATATCCTATAATACCATGATAAATGGCCTATGTAAACTGGGTAAGATGGATGAGGCCAGCGAGATTTTGTTGGAGATGATGGAGAGAGGTTCCATTCCTGACAGTATCACTTACACAACTCTTGTTGATGGATATTGTAGGAGAGGAAATATTGAACGAGCTTTTGAATTGCAAAGTGAAATGGTAAGAAAAGGTTTTTTTCCAAGAATTGAGACTTATAACACATTGATCAAAGGTCTGTGCAAGTTGGGGAAGACTTCTGCAGCGGAAAACCTTTTGGTTGACATGGTTGAATTGGGCTTGGTTCCAAATGATGTCACATACAACACTCTCATTGATGGTAAGTGCAGGGAAGGGAACACTGAAGAGGCTTTCAGTATCTACTTTGAAATGATTGGCAAGGGATTCATACCCACTGTCATTACTTACAGTGCACTCATCAATGGGCTCTGTAAGAGTGGAAAGCTTGAGAAGGCAAACAAGCTATTAGGAAAAATGATCCACAGTGGACTTTATCCCACTGATATAAGTTACATAAAACTAGTTAAAGAAAATACCATGAGGGAAAATGAGAAGGCTTTGAAGTTGGTTGACAAAATGGAATGCAAATGTGTTCTTCCGAACATTGTTACTTACAATACAATGCTCAATGGACTTTGTAAGTTTGGCAGGATAGATGATGCCAAAAAGCTATTGCAGCAATTCTTAAAGAGAGGCTTTGTCCCAGATAATTTTACCTATGGGATTCTGATAAATTTTTACTGTTTATCGGGCAAGGTGGATGAGGCTTTCAAGCTACGGGACAAAATGCTGGAAAAGGGTATTATTCCTGATGTTGTAATATACAATGCACTAATTAACGTTCTTTGTAAATTGGGGAAAATTGAGAGGGCAACTAAACTTTTTAACAAGTTGCCAAAGAAAGGGGTGACCCATAATGAAGTAACATACAATACATTGATTGATGGATATTGCAGGGCAGGCAATATGGAAGAGGCCTTCAAGTTGCGAAATCGAATGTTCAGGAAAGGTATTGCACCATCTGTTATCACCTATTCTGCACTGATAAATGGTCTGTGTAAATTAGGGGATGTGGAAGCAGCCAATAAGCTTTTGGAAGAGATGCTTGAAACTGGTCTGTCTCCTAACTATGCTACTTATGGTACATTAATTCATGGTTACATCAAAGATGGCAACATGCAGCAGGCTTACAAGCTTCATGATGAACTGTATAATAAGCTACTTATGCAAAATGCTGGTGGAAAATCAATATCAGGGGAGAACAAGTCAGAAGACTATGAAGATAGCAGTCTATATTCTTCAGCAGACTCATTTTTTCCCAGTGCTCAGGCAAGATAAACCAGGAGTTTGTAAAGAGCAATTTGCATTTGGCAGCAGTAATAAGTTACATGTCTTCTGATGCGCATTACATAATGTATGCTCACCCAAGAAATATGCATCGGATATCAAGGATGTGTATAGAGCATTGAGAAGCCAACTATTTCAAGAGTCTGCTTGGGCACCCTACTTCCATTTAGGTTAGCTTTTTCCTAACATCTGAGTTGTCTTGTGATGCTTGTTGACATTAGATGTTTCTGTGGTGTTTGAACCGATGAGTGAGTCTTGGAAGGTTGAGGTTGCCAAGCCTTCTCAGGCTGTAATGTGCCAACAATTCTCTATACACTATCAAGTTGTCTTCAGATGCACCAGAATAAATCCAAGTAATTTGGTTGTTATTCATGGAGAGTATTGCTGCATACAGAAGACAGCAAGGAGAGATGACTAATAACCAGAATGCAAAAGATGTTTATTTTGTACAAGCATTGTATTAAGGTGATTTTGAAGGACATCTTTAAGAACAAAAAAAGTACTGCAAATTATATTCATTTAAATGGAAGATTTTGTTCTGAACCCTACTTTTTTGGGCCTTTTACAAAGATCAAAAAGGAAATCAGACTACAAGAAGATTGGAAATTTTTTAATTACTCAGACAATTTGACAACTAGGATAGAGAAAGTGATGAGGCCGAAAGACATGCTTGTTATAAAAACATTCTGAACTTCTGATGAAGCTGAAGTATATGATGGTTGGTATTAATGTTCCCAAGAGAAGTGTAAACTGTCTGAAACCGTTGATCCAAAGTCCTGCAACAAAAAGGGGACAGTGACTTGAAAATAAAAACAGTCTGACATGTCTCTTCTCAGAATGATTCATCATCCTATAGCGGCAGTATTTCCAGAGAAGGAAATAGGTATCTGTGAAATAAACTATACAGAGCTGATTATTTATACAAGAGAATATCCAAGGCAAGTATGTTTGGAAATTTTATCAATTTTATTTATTGAAAATTAAGCAGTTAGATCTATGTCGTTGCCTTTTTATGCTATTTTCATAATTTCATCAGATATTGTGTGGGAAAAAACTTGAAAAGTTTGTCATTTAGGGCATTCTTGACTCATAACAAAAGTTTATAAATGTTTTAGTTTATTCAGAATTGGAACCAAACTAGGCTTAATCATTATAAGCCATGAGATCTTCTCAAAGTTCTTGTCTTGGACTGTCCTCTTGAGTACTTTCCCATCAGGGATCAACTGGTAACAGATAAAGAAAAGGGGAAACAGAAGACAGGAATAGAATATCATTTCTGGTCAAACTTCTGAAATCGTTGCTTCTTACAATATGGTTCAACTTTCAAGATCTGATGAAGCATCCCACCAGAATGAATCATTTTGATATGTTTAGAGATCCTTGCCAACTGCACAATTTGCCTAAGGTATTGGAGATTCCTTCTACTCCTAAACAGGTAAGCATCTCTCCTATTTTGGAGGAGTGAGTTATCTCTTCATTTGTCAATATGCATAGGCCTGATTATAAACTGCCATTCTATCCACCATGAGGATTTATGTCTGAGTCTACATAACTGTATATTGGACATTAATGTTGCCTACAATGTGATGTCCTTAGGGATAATAAGAAAGTTGGGGCTTAAATATTCTCATCCCTTCTTTCCTGTTTGTGCAATGGACTCTAGATGAATTGATATTGAGGGAGTCGTTGGAAGCCTTGTCATTCCTTCACATGTTCCCTCTCAGTTTACTGTCGTAATCATTATCGTTGGTAATATGTATAAATGCTCCTTAAGAATATAATATGCTGTTAGGAGGAGATTTCAATTGGGACATTAGAGAATTTTGTTCCTTGAAGATCATAGTTAATGATTTCCCCTTAGCACTTTATGATCCATATCAGAAGGGAACCTAAGTAAAAGTGCTTTATTGAGCTCTTTTAGCAGCCAGGAAGGCATGCGACCTTCCAAGAAATCAGTGTTTATGCTCTGCAAGAAAAATAGACTGAAATGAGATGCGAAGTACAACCACAAGAAATGGGAATATGGAAAATTCATTTTCATGGTTATAAATGTAATGTCCCCTACTTGGAATATGCCTGGATTTGCCTTAAGGGACACTTACACCACATAAAATTGTTTTACAAATAATATTCCATAGTAAAGTATATAATAACTATTGAGCTTAAGAATAAATGAACTATTAACATTTATGAAATAATGGACAACAACTTAAACTTTAATCTAATCTATAGACTCCTTTGCAATATCCAATCATGGTACGGATGGGCGAGAAATGCATGATAGGGCGCTAGAAGAGGAACATCCAACCAAGACAATTCCCTTCATCTTAGGGACATCCAACCAAGACAATTCCTTTCATCTTAGGGATGTCCAACCAAGACAATCCCTTTGGGAAGATCCAACCAAGACAATTCCCATATCGCCCTTTAATATGTCTCCTTGCCATCCTTACACATGGTTGCTTAAAGGAAAAGATGTAAATTATAATAATTATTAATATAAACAATTTCACTATTTTTCCTTATTTACCCATTTAGACATAACATATCTCCCTTATTACAAATCAGTCATTATGAAAGTAACTATACATATCTTTGCATGCCTATCAAATAATATATTTATTAAATGCATATATATTCAAGTGCATACCAATCACTGACTGTATCTATAGTTGCTGTTTTTCTGAATGATTCAATGATGCCTCTCCTTTGAAGTGTGTCTCCTTTTATATACCCTTGTTGGGGGAAAGGCATGGCTTTTCCATTGTATCTTTCCCTTGATAAGGGACACGTCCCTCAGCAGGTTGATTGCTGCCTCTTCCTAGCCAATTGATGCATCCTGATATTATTTGATAAGACATGTCCCTTGGAAGAATCGTTGCTGCCAAGGAGTTGTCATTTAAATTTGTTTAAAGATAGTTAATGTTGTTCAGTGTTCTCTTAGTCCCCATCGCTGCCTTTCAAAACATTAATCGTTGCTGCTTATATCATGATCACTGGTATGTTATGATTAACTCATTGCCTTCCAATAATTAAGTTGCTGTCTTTACAATAATCTTAGAATCGCTGGTTATGTATCACTTATTTAATTTTCTCCATTTTAAAAACTGAAATTCCACATATATTTATTGCTGCCCTAGTATATGCTCACTGCTCACTAAGAATCATTTATCTTTCTTGGGCGACTTCATCAATCCAAGCATGTACGGTTGATCAAGAAGAATATAATAGATTTAAATCTAATTTCTGTTGTATCATGGCGGAGGCATGACGGTCACCCTTCCCCAGATTGCTTGCCTTCAAGCAATCCAATCTAGGATGCTTTGGAAGTTACCCAGGTCCCAAATCAACTTTGTAGATATGTATTGCTCTTTCTTAGCCTTTTCTTGTGATACTTTGATGTATTTAGGAATAGAAAATTCTGTAGCTTGTTATGCCCGACTTTATATTGCAATGATGTCCTTGGTGAGTGGTTGTTGGTATACTGCTAACAAGGTTAATACTATCCTCTAAAGTATGAGGACAATTTATTGTCTCATGAACTACTATTTCCCAATAACTCTCAAAAACAAAACCAAGAGTTGGAAATTGGCAAGACTTGTTACTTAAGACAAGTTTTCTCTCATTTCATCACCACAAGGATCCTAGGCAATGATACAAATTCTTCATTACCTCTTGTTGGATCTAAATTGATAGAAAAATGTTGTATCCTTCATCATGATGGATTATGGGAGTGTTGTAAATAACAAGATCCTTTACGACGGGTTGTACCCTGTTTTCTTACACCATCAACTGGGAGTAAGTACAATTTCCCTTAAATAAAGTGTTTTTTATTTCACCTAATCATTCAAACCAGGTTTGAGGCAATATTGATTCTAATGAGGGAGTAGTCTAAAATAGCTTATAGGTGTTTGTAACACTTAGCCTAGTCCAAACACTTTTCAACATATATCGTTTTGTCATAGACTCATTAATGTCAAGTTATAACCTTCTAAGTATATATTCCCTAGATAATCCTCAAGTACAAATTATTGGATGTACAAAAGTCTTCAGATCCATAGCAAACAGTTATCACCCATGAACACTTCATAGATTTATACTAGGATGATTTTCATATTTTGGGAAAGTTTTCTTTTATTTTTCCTGATTCATTTAAACAATATCAATTTATTTTTGTTTTTTTCAAAGTTTGAGAGGTGAGAATGATCCTGGGATTTGTGGGCCCACAATGTAACTTAAAATAGGCTTATGTAATAAATTTGGGTGCACCTAATATTGATGTCCTTGATCTTTAATCACGGATGTAAAGCTACTCTAATCAAGGAAAAAGGCTTAGGAGAAGAAGAGCTTTGGATGAAATGATCTCAATATATTTTCTATATCACTAGTTCAAAGTTCACTAGACCAATGTTACAAGGTTGATCCATGCATCACCATTGTTTCTATGAGTGTGGAATGAATCATAAGTATTATGGAGTTGATTGTACTTTATGATTTTACCTTTTATTAGAACGAATGTGTTCCTACCTCAATGAAGTGTGATGAATATATCCTATGATAAATCTCAAAATATAAACCTCAAATTATAGGGTTTAGGGTTTAGGATTTAGGTTTAAACAAAAGATTTGAAATTCTAGGTTTTGAGGATTTAAAATTCACTCTGGAACAGGTAAAAAAACATTACTATTCTAGGTATTTAAGAATCACAGTATAGAGATAAGCTAGAGAACTAATGGATTCCTTCAATTCTTTTACTAGTGGGATTGTTCCTAGCTTTGGCAACCAAATTGCAGAATCTTTTCTTTGGTAGTTTTTTCTGCATTCTTTGCACCCAAGAGCGAAATGATGCTAGATCATCTTTCCTTAAAACCCTCTACAGGTCTGCACCTATGTTGCTGGATCAGGTTCAGCGATTTTTTTTTTTCTGGGTTCAGTACAGCTGGGTATATATATAAGATTAAATACATAAAAAATAATCATAATCATAACTAAACTAAGTTGCCGGTCTTGGTATGGGGATGGCTATGGGTATCACAGTATGGATTTTGGCTATATTAAATTTTACAAATTTATATATATATATTTATTTATTTATTTTTCTTTTTCTTTGGTACGGGTATGGATTTTGGCTATATATATATATATATGTCAATGGGATTGTGCTTAAATGGCAAGGCCATATGGTTCTCAAGATGGAGATCCATGTTCGAATCCCCAAAAGTGACATCTTAAGTTGGAATTCCAAAGTGGTGGCTCGTGGACTTCCATTGTGGCTTCTTAGTTGAATAAAGTTGTATAAGTGGTTCTATGTTGAATATGTTGATGGGGAGGAGGTCCCCCTTGTGACCTCCATTGGTGTGGGGCCAATCTAAATAATCCCTCCTTACCGATCAAAATATATATATATATATATATATATATATATATTAAATTTTATAAATTTTATAAATATATAAATATATATATTAATTTTTTTTTAAATTATTTAATATAAAAACAGTGACACTCATAATTGCCAATAAACAAAATATTTAAATACCTCATATTTTGCAAAAATGAAAATACTCATAAGTTAATAATTTAGTGATTTGTCAAATGTCAATACACAATGAAAATTACAATTAATATTCAGTAATCTTCATATTGGTCTTCATCGAGAGCATCAAAGTCAACATTTGGTTCAATTTGCCACTTCCATTAACCATGTCATATATACTGCCTCATCTAACGAGATTTCGGCAAGTTGTGCAACAATAATGTGTAAGTCAGCACACTAAAGAGTTAGATCCCAATTCCTCATCACCCCCCATTGTAATCAAGTTTCTTATGTGACAAGAGATGCAAGTTGGAGTGCACAAAGACTCAATCCTCAACTTCTTTTGCAACCAATCAGCAGCACTTAACTAAGGGAACCAAATGCCTAGATTTGGGGATGGCAACTAGTGGGGGTTTGGGAATGGAGACCTCAATGGGGTTGAGGGGGAGTGCCCCTCGCAAGGTTCAGGGGCGATGCCTCTATTGTGTTTCCTGCTGCAATACAAGGCAGGATTGAGGGGTAGAGCACCTGCCACCAAGCGCAAATTTAGGCCTTTGAAACCACACAAGCCTTCATGGCACACATCATTTTTTGTAATTTTATTGCTTAAGGTTGAAAATATGTATTTGGCACTGTTTTGTTTATAGAAATGGTTTAATTTTTTTATATTTTTTCTTTAGGGTGGCCTGTTTATCCTCTTTGGTTTGCCTAAGGTTCCACTTTGGGTTGCAAACCCAGTGGTCTACCAGTTCTGTACTAGCCCCATACGGGTGGGGTAAACTGTGAGATGTGTGGGAGCTCTGGGAGAACCCGGTGAAATAGTAATTAAATATAAAATATGTTAAACATATATAACTATAAATATAATCTAACAATAAATTTAAATAAATTGTAAAATAATTTATTTATTTATTTTTAAAAGAAGTTTTATTTATTTATAGAGCTAGAATATAGAAGAGCAAGATTACAAGCTCAAACCAAACCAAAAGACAACATTCAGCAGTCATAATGACCAGAAGGGATCGACAAGAACAAGTAAAACCAAGATCTGTCTGAGGAAATGTGCATGGCCAAAACAGAGAGAAAAAAGCAGGACTAAAAGAAAACTTAAGTTCCCAGGCCAAGAAGAGCAGAAGGCAGAAAAACTGTTAATGCACAGGAAATTCACAAATCTTCCATTGACCAGGAACAAGTGAAACGCCTAAATTCGCCATCTTGTCAACCTTCTTGTTGAATTTTTTTATAAATATGCTGGAGATCGATCTTGTTAAACTGAGCATAGAGAAACTTAATCATCTGGATTTCATGGTGGAGAAGGATCAATTTGTAATGGCCCAGCTTCATGGGATATATAATAATAGGAATCTCCATAAATTTTGAGAGTTGCAGCCAATTTTTAAGGCTAGAGACAACCCCAGCCACATAGCTTTGACTTCAGCATAATTGTTAGATGAAGAACCCAGACCTATAGCAAATTTCATGAGAGGATTACCATTGAGATACACAACTCCACCTCTGCCAGTAGCACCCACATTTCTTTTGGAAGCTCCGTCAAAAAAAGACAATAACCTTCAGAAAATATGGGGGGCGGATTAGGCAATTTTGTAATTTTCTTTTTATCAAAAGTTTGAGGAGAAGCTTCATTCAACAAGGCAATGAATTTCATGGCTGTAGCCCAAGCAGGAGAAAAATGATTTTTAAAAATCGCTTCATTCCTGGGCTTCCAAATTCTCCAGGAGAAATACCTGGGAAGAATATGTTCGACTTTTAGAGGCCAAATGGGAGGCTTCAAGATCTGAATGAGGTTGGAACAGCAGGTTGCTTCCTTGAGTGAATTAGAGAAGAGACAGCAGGGGAAGCATTGGAGAAAACTGTTTTCCAGACATCTTTGGCATAAGGGCAGAGGAAATGATATCTATTTTCATCATCACTTTGACATAAGGACAGTGACTAGGGCCTTCAAAATTTCTTTGTTCTGAGATTATCCCAAGTGGGTTGCTGGTTTTAATACAGAAACCATAAGAAGAAGTGAATTTGGGAATGCCCCCTTTGTGCCAAATATGTCTACACCTGGGCATTATGGGAAAGGAACCCCGGCTAAGGCTGTAGCCCTTTTTGACTGAGTAGGAGCCAAATCCATTAATATTTCCCCAAATAAGTTTTTCTTTGGCCAAAGGATTGAGAGGGATTCTTCCTTAAAGAGAGGCAGTAAATAGGTTCCAATCCCTGATTAGACTAGAAGGGAAGGCCATTTCTGGACCTGGCTGCATTCTTGGAGAAAAGGCGAAGGAAATCAGCTGAGAGAGAAGAAGGAAGTTATTAGCACAGAGCCATTCCTTGAGATGAGCAGGGGGGCGGGCATATGATTACCTACGATTTTATCCTCCATATATCGTATCTTTTTCCCATTTCCAGGGAGCCAGGATAACTGGTTTGAAATGATATCTGAAGCTCTTTCAGTATTTTTCCATATAAGAGTCTTCTTCCCCACATAGTTGCTGTGAACTTTCCCATTTTGGACTTGACAACTGTATTTGCTGAGTAGGACATTGGCCCACCATTGTCCTTTTGAATTAATCATGTGCCACACCAAGTTAGTGGCAAGAGCTTTTTGGTGAGCCAGAATACACCTCAGACCCATTCCCCCTTCCTTCTCACTTTTGGTAATTCATTCCCAAATGACAGACGGTATTTTTTATTGTTTTCTTGTTTACCTCTTTTCCACATAAATTTTCTGAGAAGTTGTTTCATTTTTTTCATCACCCTTAGGGGGGCACCAAAAATACTCTTGGTAGATTGGAAGAGCAGCCAGGACTAAATTTATGAGCAGAAATCTAGCATGAGGAGTTAACCAGCAATTTGACCAGAAGTTGAATGTGTATTTCATTTTGTCAATAATCTTATCCCAAATCAGAGACTTAGGATTAGAAAAGGAGATGGTCACTCCCAAATAAGAAAAAGAAGAGTCCTTGGTTACCTTAAAACCGATGATTCTAGAGATAATTGCAGTGTTCTTTTGAGCAGGGTTGGAAAGATAGATAGTACACTTTGCTTCTTGAAGCCTTGGAGAAAGACCTGAGAGTGGAAGATTTTTGCTGATCGAATCGAGGAGAGGCTCTCCTGAGCAGAAGAGTGTCATCAGCAAATTGGCATTGGTTTAATTTTTTGCCACCAATAAAAGTTGGGATGCCTAGAAGGTGTTAGTGTTTGTAGCTTAGGGAGATATTTTCTCCTAAGATAAAATAATAAATGATTATTAAGGCAAGTCGGCCTTATTACAAAATCATATTGTTTATTTGCTATTTATCAAAAGGGCCAACCTAGATGAAGGGTCACCTAGGCTGGTATATATACAAGGTGATGTTATTTCATTCAATCATCAATTTATTCTCATCTTCATTCGCACCTTCAAGAGGCAGTTCGATCTTCCAGCAGCAAATGGCCATTCTTTAGAAGCAGATCAGATTGCAAGGAGTTTTATACTCAGTTGTATTAAGAAGAGATTCTCATTATTTATTGTATCAAGTTCACCCTTGAGAAGGGTCTGATTGTAAAGCAGATTTCTGCTCTTATTCATCTGATGTATATATATAAGTGATATATTTTTGCTGGGTTTTTCTCCCTCAAGTAGGAGGGTTTTCCCAGGGTAAAATGATGTGTTCTTGATTTGTGTGTTTTCTATTTTCTGGTTTTTGTTAAATCTGATCCTAAAACTAACATGGTATTAGAGCGGGTTCTAGAGATCCGAAGCAGATTCTCCATGAAGTTCATTTTGGAAAGCAATGAATTATCGGGAACAACTTGTAATTGAACAATCGTATTTCATAGAGTCGCTTCATTGTGGATATCCGTGAGTTTTCAATCAATTCGGAATTGTGAAGTGTGGACGGGGTCAATTCTTGAAACTGCAAGGAAAACAGTTGGAAATCGAGTTGATGCTTAAGCTTGTATTAACTTGGGCGCACGAATTGATCTTCACTAACATTGATGCCATTCATGATGTTATCGGGCATATTGACAAATAATATCGGTGAAAGATTATTCTATTTCACCTCCTGTCGTTGAGTCATTGTAAGGGAGCATATGTGGGTTTTAGAATTCGGGTAAAGTTCTGTGGAGAAGAAAAGAGCTGTCTACCTCACATGAAAGAAGGATTAGAAGTCACGAAGCAAGCAAATATATTCTAATCTTTGTGTAAACACGTATTTTGATGCCAAGATTTACATCATGAAACGGTGTTAATATTTCTTTTAAAGCCAATGTCTTATTACCGAAAACATGACGATATGGAGAGATTATTATAATTCAAGCCAAATTGTGGTTACAAAACCTAGCAAAGGTAGCACATCATCTTCTTGTAACATGGAGTCTTCAGGGGAAGTCGGAAATACTGTGTGAGTTGGAAGTGAGTCGCAATTTAAATAATTGGCAGAAGATAAAGTTCTGCATTGGCGTATTCCTTACTAATGGGTTCGAGATTCATTTGACGCTTTAATATGGTCAATGCATATGAAAATAGTTATTTGGATAGTGACGACTCAACCTGTGGTTGCCGCTTATACCTGCAAAGGTGTCGTTCTCAAACAGCTTGAAATTGTCAAGGAAGTTATGGTGCTTTAAGGAAAGGTGATTCAATATACATAAGTGGCGGAAGTTACAGGTGTCGGGTTTATCAAGGCAGCGCATATGTAACTTGTGGTGGGAGTCGGAAATACTTGAGCTGTCGAGAGCACCTTGTATGCTTGCATAAATCTTAGACTTCAAAATGCTTTAGGTACTTCAAGTAGTTGGAGTAATAGAGGCCTTAGTGAAGTTGGAAGGACAGGGCATTCTAGTGAGCAGATCTCAAGAAAGATAAGTGCAGACCTGAAAAGCGTTTAAGTGCAACACTTAAGGAGATTCTGATTTCAATGAGATAAGTATTTCATACCCTTGATTAATGTTCATGAATCTTTTATGTAGTTATTAATTCATGCATTAGAATAGTGAATCATGTATGCTTCTAGCATTGGCATTTCTCTTCGAGATAGCTTGATTCTATGAACTATTAATAATCTCTCTCTAAAAATGCTTCTAGGACGGATCGAGGAGCAAAAGGATGATGAGAGATTGCATTCAAGAGAGGAAGAGCTTGATGCATCTTGTGAGGAAGTCACGCAGGTTGAAGAATGGAGACACAACTTGCTGCCATGGGACTGAGTTGGTGGCACATAATTGGAGACATCTCTCGAAGAGGAAGAACCTATTCAGATTGTCACTGCGATTAGTTTCTTTGAAGAGGAGGAATTAACATTCAGAGGGAGTTTGACAAACCAACAGAGGCAACCTTGGACGAGGAGGTCAAGAGGTTGATGCAAGAACTTGGAGCTTCAAAGGGAGTCACATCATCATGAAGATTTGTGTAATGTATATTTCTCTGTGACGGAGAAGTATGAGGTGAAAACCCTTGTAGTGTATTTCTTTGTGACAGAGAAGTATGAGGTGAAAGCCCTTGTAGTGTATATTTCTCTGTGACAGAGAAGTATGAGGTGAAAGTCCTTGTAGTGTATATTTCTCTGTGACGGAGAAGTATGAGGTGAAAGCCCTTGTAGTGTATATTTCTCTGTGATGGAGAAGTATGAGGTGAAAGCCCTTGTAGTGTATATTTCTTTGAGACGGAGAAATATGAGGTGCAAGCCCTTGTTCATCTCTAAGATTGAGATGAAATGTCATGTTGAGAGACTCCATAATGACATCACATTGTGAGACTCCGTGATGAACCCTTTGTACTTTTGTTTTTCCACACATGGGAGTAGCCATGGTGGACGTCATGTTGAGAGACTCCATGACGACATCACGTTGAAAGACTCAATGATGAACACTTGTACGTGTGTTTCTTTCCACACATGGGAGTAGCCATGGTGGACGTCATGCTGAGAGACTCCATGACGACATCACGTTGAGAGACTTCGTGATGAACCTTTTGTACTTGTGTTTTTCTACACATGGGAGTAGCCATGGTGGACGTCATGTTGAGAGACTCCATGACGACATCACGTTGAGAGACTCTATGATGGACACTTGTATGTGTGTTTCTTTCCACACATGGGAGTAGCCATGAGGGACGTCATGTTGAGAGACTCCATGACGACATCATGTTGAGAGACTCCGTGATGAACCTTTGAGCTTTCCACAAATGGGTGTAGCCATTGTGGGTGTCATGTTGACAGACTCCATTATGAGGATGTTTGGAAAATACCTCCCTAGCTAAGAGGGAGTGTTAGTGTTTGTAGCTTAGGGAGATATTTTTTCCTAAGTTAAAATAATAAATGATTATTAAGGCAAGTCGGCCTTATTACAAAATCATATTGTTTATTTGCTATTTATCAAAAGGGCCGACCTAGATGAAGGGTCACCTAGGCTGGTATATATACAAGGTGATGTTATTTCATTCAATCATCAATTTATTCTCATCTTCATTTGCACCTTCAAGAAGCAGTTCGATCTTCCAGCAGCAGATGGCCATTCTTTAGAAGCAAATCAGATTTCAAGGAGTTTTATACTCAGTTATATTGAGAAGAGATTCTCATCATTTATTGTATCAAGTTCGCCCTTGAGAAGGGCTCTTATTCATCTGATGTATATATATAAGTGATATATTTTTGCTGGGTTTTTCTCCCTTGAGTAGGAGGGTTTTCCCAGGGTAAAACGATGTGTTCTTGATCTATGTGTTTTATATTTTCTGCTTTTTGTTAAATCTGATCCTAAAACTAACAGAAGGAAACCTTGAATTCTTTGCTGCTCAAGAGTTCTTCCAAGAAGTTCAGCTGTAAGGATATAAAGAAAGGGAGATAAGGGCAACCTTGTTGCAAACCCTGAGAGATTTTGAAGAAAGGAGTAGGGATGCCATTAACCAGGGGAGCAATCCAGGGGTGTAAGCTACCAAACTAGAATTGACTCACAACAGGAAAAAAATGAAATGCAAAATGATAATGGGTAGTGTTGATGTGATTTTTGTGATTGCACCAATCAGCAGAATAAAGTATCCAACAGCTACTCCATTCTCTCTTGATCAAAGTATTCCGTATGCTAAGATTGCAAGAGAGATCACACGTTCAACTCCAAGGTTCCTTCAATGCAGTGGAGTACACTCAGTTGGCTCGTTGTGATTTGTTGTTTTCACAAGGGGACTTACACAATTGTTCACAAGTTCATGGCAGCTGACAACAAATTAATGGTGGAAGGGGATTTTCGTGCAATACGGATGATTTAGCAATGAGGTACGAGTTTCCTAATACTAATCGGAAATGTGCGAAATTTAAATGAGTGCAGGGTTTAGAAGATCTAAGTTCTATCCTAAAGCGGGACGTGGGATTAACTTCAGCAAACTTCAACCAGAGTTTGTTTCGCCTCGCACTGGACAACCTCTACAAAGTCAGTGCAATCTTCAAAGGAGTAATGAGAAGTTTTGAAATCACAATTCAGCATAAGGACGCCATCACGACGATGCATGCCAAAATGTGAATCATAACCGAAGTTAAGCTTAAAAAGTATTCCAGTCGACCACACAAGGCAAACTCACCATCAACAAGCTCGCTAGTGGTATGGATTAAACGAAGCTGCTTTGATCAAACACCACAATCCACAACTAACTACGTGCATGAAAATGAAAATTACTCTACTTTAAGTCCTACTTGAAGTAGAAGGACGAAGAAACCTAGCTAGCTACTCACAACACAAGATGAAACCATCATCAATGATGACTCTTTATATTGGGAGAGTGTTCACAACAATTTCTTACAAAGCTTTCAAAGGAAAACTTTCCTTATTCAAATTATGCTAACAAACTAATGCTAAGCTATCTCACTATCAGAATGTTTACTCTGTCTGTCTAGCTATGATCTAATCTCTAATGAGGTACAAATGAGGGGGAGTTCCCTTTATATAGCTAGCCAATCTCAATGGATGGTCCAGATTGAATTACAATGGATGGCTCAGATTGAGCCACATCAGCCCTAGACTAGATTATGCCCTAGTAACCGCCAGAAGGTGGAGGAGTGGTGCAATTAATGAGCACAAAATGATAGATTCCTCCTTTGACCACTATGGGCAATTAATGCCCACTACCCTTCTAGAAGATTCTTGTCCAGGATCCTGATCCCATTGTTTTTCTCCCTGACCGCAAAAGCAACAAACCGGGCTAGCACTGCATCAACTTCCTGCTCAGAAATGGCTGGAGTAAGATTAAGCTGATACTTGAGGATGGCAATTGTTTGCTCCTGCTGGATACAAGATTTTCTCTAGGCCTCGATGGATTCCTAAGTGCTTTGAATAATGGAGGAGAAAGTGGAGATATTCTCAAAGTCAACTTGAGTGAACATTCTCATTTCAGAGAAGAATGGGTGCAATCTGCCCTTCAAACCATCCATTGTCACCTCCTCAGGAGTTAGCCGTTTTGCGAACAATGCCTCGAGCGTGTTGAAGATGCTCTCTTGAATGTTTCCCATGGCCTTCTTGATCTTGATTGACTCCGTCCTTGCCATGTCAAAGAAACCTTGGCCGGTGAATGCTGCGGAATACCAGCCGGGAAAATCATATCTATCTCTAGCCTGAATTACCCCTCCTTCAATCAAAGTCTGCATTGGCATATGCATCAGAGCAGCTAGGTGTGGAATAGTCTTGTCCTGAAAAGTGTATCACTCCATGCCTGTTCAATGTTTTCCATACGAGTGAGGATGCTGGAGGCATGTTGGAAAGATGAGACAAGATCTTCAATGAATCTCTCAGCCTCAACACGAACACTGCCAACCCACTTGTCTCCTTCCTGAATTGCCTTCTTCATTTCCTTGAGCCCGCTAATTGACTCTTGCAGAAGCTCGGTTGGAAGATCTACCGTTGGGTTCTTTGGGCACATGGACGTGTTAGATGTTGTACATAACCAATTAACGCCTTATGCTCCCTTTTCAGCCTCTTGTATTTTTCTCCCTTTCGAAGCAGTCTATCCTTCAATGCTTGGAAGGAGTTTCTAGCTTCTTCAATCACTTGTGCTTCTGTAGGGCGTCCTAGTTCAACTGTATTGATCGTGTAATTCTCAGGCATTGCTTCATCTCGATCACATTCTTCCCTTGGAACCGCAATATGAAGAGTGCGGGAACCAGACTCATCTGTCTCAAACTTGGAGTATTTTTTGGCTCTTTTCCTCTTAGGGGACCTGCTTATTCTATTAAGGAGCTCTTCCATCTCTATTGCTGGGTTGGTGTCATCCTCTTGATCTCTCCTTATCACATTTGTGAGCCAATTTGGAACATCCTGTTGAGTGTTGCAGATGATAAGTGGCTGCTCCTCTGTTGCTTCTACTTCATGAACTTCCTCTTTAGCAACATTTGGTTGAGGCTCATCCATCTCCATGTGCTGCCTGTCTCCCTCAAAACCCTGAGCTTCAGGCTCTGTAGTGTTTTCATCTTCAAAGGCTGCCTCAATCGCACGATCCAGGCGAGTGTCTATTTCTGTTTCCTCATCTTCATTCGGCTGGCTAGCACTCTTAGGAGCATTAGCACTCTAACTATCGGGCTCCCTAGGAAATGGCTGATTGACTTCCTCCATTTCTTGCTCTTCATTCATTCTAGCCCTCTGACTTACAAATAATGAAACTTCTTGTATGCTGGAAGATTGAGTCAACAACTGTGTAGGTGATGCTTCCTTCGTCCTTTGAGGCTTTGGCTGAACTGGTTCCTCTTCCTGTGGCTTTGTAGCTTGGGCGGCCTGTTTTCTCTTCCTTGTTGATGTCAGTGGCCTTTGATCGCCCATGTGGTTGTACATGAGGGCAATTGATTTGCTCTTAAGCCTGTGAACATGTCTACCCACCCAGCTCCTTGTGAATGTTAAGACCGACATAGACAACGTGTCCAAGTCTGTGATCTCCGGTTCCGTCCAATCAGGTGGTGGGACTGGCTTGCCTCTCACTGATTCATAATTGGGTTGTGTAACATTGACATCCTCATCCACTTGGTCTGGAACTTGGACAACCTCTCATTCTCTGATCAATTTCAGAGGTAACCTAGAGAACATCCTCCTTCTGATCTCAACTTCATCTTCCGCATTTGCCCAAAAATCCTCAACATGAGCCTTGTGCCAATATTCTTCACTCTGTACTACTCCGATCTTTCCGTGAGGATCAAAGTCCTATTGGCTAGTTTGGAGAGTGAGGTGATAGAATTGTAATTCTTCCTCTGCTTCCTTGGCTGCTTGCAAAGATGGGCACTCCTCAAGTGAATTTCCCATAACGATAGGGAAGTGCAATCCTCCTTTCTTCTTTTTCCTTATGATTTTGTCGTAGGCAATGAGTTGCCTAGACACTTAAAGCATTATCATCCTGTACGTGGGGTACCTTGGCAATCTGAAGGCGTATGAATGGAACCCCGACAACCTTATGTAAGTGAACTTCGGGAACTGGATAAACCAATATCCGTACCCTTCAATCAACTTTTGTGCATCTTTGGATATTCTTTGTTGAAGAGTCCTTGTGATGTGCATGGTGAAAGCATCGTTCACTCTCTTGAGGCTGGAGTTATTTGTCAGATGCAGTTGCTTGCAAGCTTCATGGATTTTAAATTGACTGGGACCGCATCCAATTGGCTCCTGGTATGTCAATCCTTTATACTTCGTCATTTGAGCCAGCATATAGATGACATACGAGCTCATATAAAATGTCCTCGTTCTCCTTAAACTTCTGAATTGCTCATCTATATTGCCGCTGATCATTCTTGCCCAATCTACATACTCTTTTCCCTCCAACACTACGCTGATGTAGAAGAACATCCAAGGCTCAAAAGCGTACACCTGTGGGCTGCCATTCACCCGACGGAGCATCATGATTAAATCATAGTACTCCTGTTTCAGCTCCTCTGAGATAATTTGCTTAGGCAACTTGGCGCTAGGAGATTTTGGCTTCCTCATCCATGATGTATTAATTCTCTTTGTACACCTTTCGAAAGATGAGGCGTACATTTTATCAGCCCTTTCTTTTGACTTGTACAACATTCTCTCCATAGCTGGAATCCCGAACGCCTCTCCAATAGCCTCGGGTGTGAAGTTAGCCAACAACTTGCCGTTTGAAGAGACAATCGTTCTGTGGTCTGGCCTATAATAATTTGCATACTCCATTATTAACTCAGGACATCGAATTGCTAGTGGAAACCCAGTAGTTGCATACAATCCACTTTTCATGATGTTGTGCGATGTCTCTGATGGACGATGACTAGCCTGCCCGTATATTCTCCTTTTGAACACCTCGAGGTTGAACGAACCAAGGTTAGTGTCAATCAACCCTCCGAGCTTCGAGACAAACTTTGACTTAGGAAGAAGAGATTTCTTCAGCTGCTTGATGATTGCTTGCTTGGAGGCATTCTCTTTGCCTGCTTCTGTATTTCCAGCTCTGCTTGCAGCTCTGCTTGTTCCAACAACATCTCCCCTTCGAACTTCAGCCATCTACAAAATAAAATTCAAGCATTACAATTCCAACTTAGAAAATAAAATTACCCTGAGATGTCTAGAAATATGGAGTTAGCTTTGAAAATGAAATTTCTTTAGCACTAAACTACCAACTCCAAACCTCAAGATTTCCGGCTTTGAAATTCAAACTCCAAGCTTCAACTACTTTCAGCAATATCACTTTCAGCACTTAGAAAAATTCAGCTCAACTCACTTACTTCAAAATTTTCTCCTTCTCAGCACTTACTTCAACTTCAGCACTCTTACAATTTCAACTTCAACAAATGGTGAGGAAGAATGAATAACTTCAACGTCTATATAATTGAGAGATGGCGCCCAGTTTAGCAATTGCTTTTAATTCACTTCCCCACTACTTAGAAATTTTCCAATTCGGGAGGGATGACTGGCGAGTTGTCACAAAAGTTATGCTCATTTGTCATAGAATCTTCTATTACTGGAGATTCCATCCTTCTAAAAAATTCAAAATTTCCCACCTTGACTGCATGTGGCATTCAGTTGACTGAAACATCTTTGGGAAATTCATTAAAATTACTTCAGCATTTAAAAATTTCATCTTTGCCTTAGGAAAATTCTATCTTATTCAATTCATTCTGTAGCGCCTTAGAAAAATTCTATTTTATTCATCAGTTGCAAGCCTGACATTTACTTAAAATCACAAGGCGGAATCATTTTTCCTTCAAAACATTTCCCCCTAGAAAAAAATACTTCTCAACTTGATTAATTCATGTGTTTTCATGAAGGGGGACATTTAATTTTTCAACCTTGGAAAAATAATTTTTTTATTAAGGCTCACCTTTACTCCTCCAGCCTTAGGCGTACTTGCTAGGTCAAACATTTATTTCCAACGCTTAAAAAAATCCATCACTCTCTCATCAACTTGGGCGTTCCTAGAAGAGTCCACTTCCATTTGCCAACACTTAGAAAAAAATTCTCATGTCTCCCCAGGCTAAGGCGCATTTCACCCCTTAAGGTTTCATTTTTGAAGACTTAGAAAATTTCTTGCCTTGCTTTTGTCTCTGGGCGCATTTGGGGTGTTGTGGTTTCAATTTCCATGCCTTAGAATTTTTTTATGACTCCTCGCTCAAGGTAAGGCGCATTCAAGAGGTGGTACTTCAACTTTCAAACACTTAGAATTTTTTTTTAAACTCCTCCAAGTTTGGGCGCATTTGTCATAGTGAGCTTCCATTTTACAATACTTAGACAAATTTCAAGGCATCTCCCAAACTAAGGTGCATTTACCACCTTGAGCTTTCAAGTCTAACCACTTAGAAAATTTTTAGGTTCCTCCACTGACTTTGGGCGCATTTAGGGATCCCTACTTCCATTTTGTGATACTTAGAATATTTTCTATCTCCTTCTCTTGACCTAGGCGCATTTCACAAGGTGGACCTCCAATTTCAAGCACTTAGCAAAATCTCCAAGCATCTCTTTCTTCAAGGGCGCATATAGGGGTCTGAGCTTTCACTTTTCAACACTTAGACATTTCTCCAAGCTCTCCATGCAAGTTGGGCACATTTAGCTAGGCCTACTTTCAACTTTCAATACTTAGAAATTTTTTATCAACTCTCCTTTACCTTGGGCGCTTTTGAGGTGGTCTGCTTCCAATTTCATATGCCTTAGAAAACTTCTCTCACTCTATGTCATGCTAGGCACATTTACCCCTTCAAGCTTCTAGTTTCATTGCCTTAGAAGAATTTTCAAGTTCCACTCAAGCTTGGGCGCATTTACCATGGCCTACTTCAAGTTTCCACACTTAGAAAAATTTCAAACTTCTTCTCCAAATCGAGGGCACATTTAGGACCTTGAGCTTTCAATTTCAAGTACTTAGAATTTTTCATGATCTTCCTCCCATCCTAGGTGCATCTCAAGGGTCAAGCTTCCACTTTTAATGCCTTAGAAGAATTTCGAGGCTCCTCTTTACCTTGGGCACATTTGGGGTAGAGAGCTTCAAGTTTCAAGTACATAGAAGATTTTTCACATGCCTTCTCCTCTGTGGGCGCACCTAGGTAGGTGAGCTTTCAATTTTTGTCAGACTTAGATGAATTTTCTAGCTTTCTGTCTGACTTAGGGTAGATTGTTCATGATGCCCTTAGCTTGCCCTAACCGGCTATTTTTAGAAAGTTTTTGCACCCCTCGCATTTCAAGTTGATTTTAGGCTCTGGAAAGCTTGATTTTCGTTTTGCCTTGATCTTCATGATGTGACTAAGTTGTTGGCACTTGATGCTTGCATGCACCTGCTATTTTTAGTGACTTGCTAAAAATAGTAAGTGCTCAGAATGAGCTCAAATTTTGTGTGTAGATTGCCCGAAGGATGTTGATTGTGACTGGACGAAGCTTCTGTGTGACCCTCGTGTTTTGCCCTACTTTTTAGGAAACCCTGATTCCTCTGCATGGACCTGCTAAAAATAGTAAGCGCCTGATTTTCAAACTTTTGCAACTCCGTTTGTTCTGAAATTCGCTCTATGGGGTCCTCGTCACTTGCTTGACTTGCTCACATTGGTGCCTCGCACTGACCTGCTATTTATAGCCGTGTTTTCGAGGTGACTTACTATAAATAGTAAGTACTTAGATTGCCTTCAAATTTTACCGGTGGACTCCTTGAAAGATACTAATCGCGATGGGATACATCGGTTTTTGGAGATTCTGGTGTTTGACCCCTCATTTTGGGTCCCGAAGTTTGAAACCCTAATCTACTTGCATGTTGCTCAAAAGATCTCCATTTGACCCTGTTTCTACTACATGCCATTGTGTTCGTGATTCTGAAGTGTTGGGTATCTATTGGAGTGAACCTGCTAAAAAAGGTAAGCGCCTAAAAAAGTGACCAATCAGCTACCGGATGAGTTTGCATGTCACACTACCCGAGAGATCTCAAAAAATCTAGAAAAACCCAGAAAATGGGTCAACATGCGAGTACTGGCTAAAAATAGCAAGTCCCTGAAAAGTGATCAACTCTGCTTGCATGTTACCTCGTTGCATAGCTCTCGAAAAACCCATAAAGATTAGCTTGACATGCGCTGAGAAATCCTGCATGCAAACCCCAAAAATAGCCTCTGAAGCCTGAATCGTCGAAAGTCATCATCTCGTTTTGCATGTTGCATCACCGCGAAGGTCTCGAAAAACCCACAAAGAATCTCTAGACATGCATCTGAAAGTCCAACATGCAGACCCTAAAAATGTCCCTCGAAGGCATAACTGCTAAAAATAGTAAGTGATCCGTTTGCGCTTAAATTTGCAAGTGATGTGTTCTAAGTGCTCTAAGTGTAGTGCAGTTGTCAGAATTTGAAAATCCCAAGAAAATAGGCCCCAAATTGACACTTACTAAAAATAGCAAGTTGTCAAAATTAAGTGAAAATTCAGTGGGAGCTTGCCTGAAGCATCCTAACAGCAGTGCTAAGCTCAGAATTTGATTAGCCAACTCAATTTGACCTCAAAGTAGCCTGAAGATTGTAAACCCTAATTCATCAGAAAGCCATCCATACTTAGCCAAAATTCAAATCTAGGTCAAATGGCAAGTACATCACTAGACAAAAAGAACCGACAGAGAGAGACAGACCCAAAACTAAAGCCAAAAGACCCGAATGGAGCAAAAATTAGGGGACCCCATTTTGAATGGGGTGATGTGTTAAAAGGTCACAACAGGTAGATATCGAGCACTAAATGCATACAACAATGAATGATGACATAGACGATTTCACACTTTGATTTGACAATGATACCGATCACAGTTTGATAACAGATTGAAAAATACCCCTCAGATTCATACACGACAATGATACATATTCATCACCAAAACATACAAATTACTGCAGTTAACCAGGTCGCATAGCTCAATGTACTAAGGCCAGTTTGATGCATACATACAACTAGACCATCTATTAACAACAACAATGAATTTCAGAATTCTTAATAGGATAGATTGCCACAAAACACTAATAGTCCAATTGAATTCCCAATGTGCAGATTGTGTGAGTAATGAGACTCGACTGTAGGTTTGTGGTTGTGTGGGCGTGGCGGCCTTGGTGGATGTAGTGATAACAACTGAGCGCCTAGGTATGATCGATAGTATCAATTGTCTTGATGATTCAACGCCCTTACAGTGGCACCTTCCATGCTTGGGAACCCCTTTGTCACCTTCCTTGAGTGCAGAGCCTGCATGCCTTCTTCCATGCAACTGAAGCTTTGTGTGACTCCCTAAATGTGGTGCGAGCCAGAGGCTCCACCGCCTATCATTCCAAACGCCGTCACCAGCACAGCCTCCCTTATTCAGTGATCTTAGTCTGAAACAAAAAATCTAGGAATCAAATAATGAATTTGTAGGATAGTGAAATCATAGCTGCAAGGAGAGGGTTTCGGCTCTACCTTGACACCTATTTGAAGAGGTTTGTGTCTCTTGCAGATTTGCATAACATTCATCTGATTGTGATGATCATAGCCAATTGAAACATTCAAATATATATGCCAGCATGTAGGCTGAGTAGGCGTCCCCCAAACATGTCAGCTGAGTAGGCATCCTTCAAACATGTTGGCCCAAGATAGGAGCTATTTAGTAAATTTAATTATTATTAATTTTAAAATATTTATTATTATATTATTTATTATTATTTTAAATATATTAAATTCAAAGTTAGTGTTAAAGAACACTGTTTTCCTGCCCAAAATCAAATTTAGGGCCTAGGTGGGATTGGGGACATGATAGTCCTCCCCTACCAAATATTGCTTGTCTTCAAGCAACCTCAAATTTGCATGCTCAAAGATCTCCACACCTTCTTGTTGTGACCATTTCACACATCGCCCCATTGCAAATGGGGACCCCCTGTTTTCGCTTTTTCCCTCGGTGTTGCAACTGCTTATCACTTGTCTTTTTACAATGAGGTCATCATTTTGAGGGTTTCAGGTCAGTTTGCCGAGAGTTACCCGAGCCAAGTCCGTAATTCATGCTTGAATCAGTGCGTAGACGTCATGGAAGCGCTCAGAAGGCCCAGGAAACGAAGATCGACTTTGAATTCGGCCAATTCTGAGACTTCCTATTTTTTAGGAAAAGTTGCTTTTTCGATTTTTCGATTTTTGGCATTTTCGGACCAAACAAGGTTCCCTATTTTTTAGGGTTTGCTTTTTCTATTCTTAGAAAGTTTCTATTTTTGGAAAGTTTCTATTTTTGGAAAGTGTATTTTTAGAAGGGTCCCGAGTTCTGAGCACTCAGAAGTTCGAAAAACTCGATAGAACTCTCAGAAAATCGAAATGAAAATTTTGAAATTTTTCGAAAAATCTGGAAAAAACAAGTAAAAAAGCGTGAAAAATCAGACCAAGAACACTCGAAATCTGGAAAAATCAGTCAAAACCAGTCCGAAATCAATCAGATCTGAGGACAAGATCATGAGGATCAGCTCTTAAAATGGTGAAATCTGTGAAAAATGTGCTTAAGTCTGAGGTTCGCCATGGAAGAATGATGAAGGAAGGTGTAAGAAATGTCAGGAAGTTTATGGAATTCACCCAGCAACAAGGAAGAACATCCTTGGACCTTCCAAAGTCCGCCCAGCATATAGCATACTCATCCTTGGCAGCTCTAAAGTCCGCCATGCATATGCCAATCAGCTCCAAAGTCCGCCATGCACCTTGGGGCAACATCCTTGCATCTCATAAAGTCCGCCATCTTCAAAGAGGGACATCCTAAAGACCTCCAAAGTCCGCCTTGAGCTTGAAGACTCGTCCAAGAGGGTTATGAAGTCTGCCCTTGAAAGATTTGACTTGGCTGAAGACTATCCATGAAAATTTCGAAATTTTGCCTAAGTGTAAAAGCCTAAAAAGGTGGGAATTCGAAATTTTGACTAAGTATTGTAGGATTTCCAAAGAGACAAAGGGTTAAGCAAAATGCTAAGAAGTTGGGAGGTCCGCCATGTTCAAGGAGATGATGTCTAAACTTCTTTGAAGTCCGCCCTAGGAAAAAGGGACGTCCAAGATGCATATCCAAAGAGGAAGGAAGGTTCGCCATACACTTGAAGAGGTTGGCAAGATGTCAAGGAAGTCCGCCATGTTTGTCCAAAAGACTTATGAAGTCCGCCTAAGCACATGAAGGGGAAAGTAAGGATTTTTGCTAAGTGTTGATGCCTAGTCCAAGGATAAAGTTTGAATATTTGCCTGAGTATAGAGGCTAAATGATGAAAAATGAAGATTTTGGGCTAAGTATCCTGACACTTTCAAAAGGATAAGTGCCAAGTTTGATGGGACACATGCTAAAGGAGATTGGGATATGGCAAGAAATAAAATGAAATGTGCCTAACGCAAAGGTAGAAAAGAGATAAAAATTTGCCTAAGTATGGAAGAAATTGTCAACTTTGGTCGAAGAAAAATGCACAAGGCAAAGAGAAAGGAAGGATCGTCCTTGGCCAGAAGGAAGGAGAATATGTCAGACATCAAGGAAATTCGCCCAACTAAGACATCCGGACGAGGATTTTGCCTATAAAAATTCGACTGAGCAAGAGAAAATTCGACTTTGGCAGAAGAAAATAGGCTCAGTGCAATTAAAAATTTCACCATGGCAGAAGAAAATAGGGATCTGGCATAACATTTATCGACGGAATGGCTAAAATTTTGGCTTGGCTAGACGAAATTGGGAATAAAATTGGCCAAAGAAAATGAAGAGGAGATTGGATAAAAAATAAATGACAAGAGTCTTGAAAGTTTGCAAGTCTCAAAAGAGTTCGACTTCTAGAGAGAGAGTATGGCAAATCAGTGAGAATTCCGACTTCGGGAGATTAAAATGGAGAATTAAATATGAAATATGCCCATGCCAAGATGAAAATTGCAAAGGGAGCATGGAATTCGCTTTGAAGTGATAAATTCAACACAAAATTCATCGTGACTTCAGGAGAGAGAGTGTTAAAAATTTAACTTCGGAGCTAGAATTTAGGAGAGAGAAAATCTGAATTTGTTTATTTTATTTCTTGCAGGTGGATGACGACACGAGGCGAATCTTCAAAGAAGAAGCAATGGCGTGGAGCGAGGGAAAAAGGATGGGACGGCACAAGAAAGTCTGACTTTTCCGAAGCAGAGCACGTCCAAACCTTTACAAAGTCCGACTTTGCTTGGAGAAGGTATGTCTAGACATCCATTAGATCCGCCAAGTACAATGGCAAACATGATGCAAAGTCCGACCTAGACCAAGAAAAGAAATGTCAAAGTGTTGAGAAGGTTCGAAACCACTAGCAAATCCGACTTTGCTCAACTGAGAAATGGCACAAGCATGATAAAGTTCGACTTCTCCCTAGACATGTTTGTCCAAAGTGGCCTGAAGTCCGACTTAGGCTAAGAGAGAAAACGTCCAAGCTCATGTGAAGTCCGCCCAAGGAGAGGATGAGAAGAATTCACTAAGTGTTGGACAGAAAACAGGAAAGATGAAGAGGAAAATAAAGAGGAAGTGGATAAAATCCTTGTCCAAGGATGGAATTTGTCCTACATAGTACAGGCCAAATCCAAAATTGAAGAAAAATCCACAGGCAAAGTTCATCCAAAACCTTGGCTAAATGTTGAATAGTCCGTGTGAAGGTGGTACAAAATGAACTTGAATAGACAAAATTTGGCTAAGTATGGGAAATACTTCACAGAGAAAATTCCAATTTCCTCTATCATGGCTAAAGCACAGGGTCATTCTTCTCCAAATGCAAGACACTTGAATGGATATCCAGACGCCTTGGAAGGATTTCATCTACAATCCCAGACCTGTTGAAGCAATCAGGACAACTTCTTGAGGGATTTCATCTCTTGAATAATTTAAAACAAGCTTCCAATCAGAATCAGATGGTGACAAGGAGAGTGTTCCAAACATATCTCCATACTTAGACAATTTCTTGACACAAATTGGAGAATTCAAAGGGGAAATCCAAAGGAATAACATCAACCCAGTTCAAGCAGGAGGAAGTTCAAAGCAACCAACTTCAAGTCCAGACACCTGCTCCAAGGGGAGACTTCCAGACTTCCAAGATTCCAGTACAGGCAAGAGGAAGAAATCAAAGTCTCAAAAGGAATCCAAGATCAAAGCTAGGAAGGAACAAGCACAACGGATAGAGTCATCGGTGGGAAAATATTCCTAAGGCAAAGCACGTGGAAGAAAAACGAAGCAACCAAGGAAGGCATCCAGCATGCCGAGTGTGCCCCGTCATCTTCCAACCAATCAAATTGTTCCAAATCAACATGCAACAACATTCTATTTTATTGTTGATTTATATTTAGCAAAAGGGACAAGTGTCCTCAAATGAAATTTTCTCATTGGTCGAAAGTGACAAACCCTAATTAGGGTTTTATTTTGTAATCTCGGCCGTTGATTTGAAATCAATCTTGGCCATTGAATTGTAATGGGGAGCCTATAAATTGAGCTCGCCCCCTCATTTGTGATGTGTGGAGACAGATTATGTATATTGTCGCATTGAGACTATTTTGAATGATAAAAGCTCTTGAGCATGATTTGCCTTGAATAACTTCTTATTGTTGAATAGTAAGCGAGGTTACATATTATCTTCCGCCATAGATTAGAGTTAAAGTTAGATTAGGTAGAATTTGCTTTGAAAAGTTGTTAATTGAATGAGAGATTGATCGTATTGATTCAACGGTGAAGTGTAGCTCATACTTTTTTCGAATGGATGATTTGCATTCGATTTGTAAAGTTAGCCTGAGCTCTTAAACGTGGAAGCTTAACTTCAACCTCATTCGAGGTTTGAAAATTATTCTCACAAACCCCTTGAAGATTGCACCCATTTTGCGTATGTTGTCCTGCAGGAGGCGAAACAAAGTGTGGTTTATTTCTCTTCACCGAGTCCTTACTGTCTCTTGAGTTCTTAGGCTTAAACTAGATTTCCTAAACCCTATTCTTTTGCCATTTTTTTTGAGATCCACAATTGAAAGTCCTAATTGAGAGCCTTCAGCGATAAATTTCCTAAGTCCTGAACTTGCAAAGATTTTACGTAAGTCCCCTTGTTCATTACCAGCAAATCACAACGGCCATTGAGCTTATCCACACGTCGAGACCCGACTAAAGAAACTTTGGAATCGCCATATGATCTTCTCGCAATCTTAGCATATGCGGTGGTTTTTCAAGAGAGGATAGAGTGTCTTTGGACATTTTTATTCTGTGTGTTCGGTGGATGATAAAACGTACACCAACACTTCCCACCTTGCATATTCAATAGGTAGATTTTTCCATTTCACCAAGTATTTCAGAATTACCTTGTTACTCAACCTTTTCTCCCTCACATCCAGGATTGTTTTGGGTTCAAGTATCAATTTGCATTCATCATCAAGAGGGGGCAGCTCTATTGAAGGTGTGACCTACTGTCCAATTGCCCTTTTGAGGCATGACACATGAAAGATGTTGTGAATTTTGCTGTCCTTGGGCAACTCTAGTTCGTATGCAACTTCTCCAATCTTCCTTACTATTTGATAGGGTCCATAAAACCTTGGTTTCAGCTTTTTTGCACCATTCCCCTTAAGGGGAGATTGTCTATAGGCGTGCAACCTCAAGTTAACCATATCGCCAACCTAAAAAACTCTCTCTGTTCTATGCCAATCTGCATACATCTTTTGCTGATTTTGGACATGTTGTAAATTCTCCTTGAGAGCATTCAAGATATCCATACTTTGTTGCATTAAATCCTTTGCTCCAGGGACCCTACTATCGGTAAGGATCAAATCCATCAATGAAGTGGCATTATAATCGTAAAGAGCTTTGAAAGGTGACATACCTACAAACATGTGATGTGTGGTATTGTAGCAAAACTCCCCTAAGTGTAACTGCTTAATCCAAGCTGTTTGCTGCCTTGTGACATAGTTCCTTAAGTATCCCTCAATCCATTTCACAATTTCAGTTTGTCCATCGATTTGTGGATGGTAGCTAGTGCTTGGAGTCAACTCCATGTGAATCAAATGATAGAGCTCTTGCCAAAACAAGCTGATAAGTTTGCTGTGTCTGTCACTCACAATGTTCTTGGGCAGCCCATGAAGTCTAAATATCTCTCTAAAAAACAAATCAACAACTTGAGGAGCCTTATACTTTGAAGGAATGACATGGAAATGAGCATACTTTGTAAGCCCATCAACCACTACATAAATACAGTCCTTACCTTGCACCTTAGGCAGTCTAGTAATGAAATCTATGGAGATGCTTTCCCATTTTTGATTTGGGATGGGTAAGGGTTGCCACAAACCAGCTGGGAAGACATGCTCGGTCTTGTTTTATTGGCACACCAAACACTCTCTAACATGCTGCAACAAATCATTCTTTAGTCCCTTCCATGAAAAATGCTCTCTTATTTGCTTGTATGTCTTGGAGAAACTTGGATGACCAGCAAGAGGTGTGCCATGACAAGCTCTCATAATCCTCTCCTTTACCTTAGATTTTGGTACAAGATACACACAATCTTTGTAAAGGATGAGGTCTTCAACCACCTTGTATCTATCATCATGCAACTTTCCATCTAAAGTGTCAGTAGCAAAGGAATCTTTTGCATATTCAGCTATTATGGTAGCCTTCCAGTTAGCAGATATATCAGAAATAGAAGAGAAATAAGGCTTCCTAGAGAGTGCATCAACCAACCATTGTTTTTCTCCCCTCACATACTCAATATCAAAATCATAGGCTTGAAGTTTGCTTACCCATTTTTGCTGCCTATCATTCATGTTGCGCTGATTGAGGAAGAATTTGAGGCTGTTATGATCTGTTTTGACCACAAACTTCCCACAGACCAAGTATTGTCTAAATTTGGCAAGTGCATGCATGATAGCTAGCATCTCCTTGTCATAAATAGAGAAGCTCCTCTCTGAATCCTTGAGCTTCCTACTCTCATATGCTATAGGATGTCTATTTTGCATCAAAACCGCTCCAATTCCTTCTCTTGAAGCATCACACTCAAGTACAAAAGGAAGTGAAAAATCCGGAATAGCCAAAATAGGACATAAACTCATTACCTTCGCAAGCTTATCAAAGAGTTTGCTGCATTGCAGGGCTCCAAGAGAATGCCCCTTTTTTTGTCAAATTGGTCAATGGAGTTGCTAGTTGTGAAAATCCTTTCACAAACCTCCTATAGTAGCCACGTAAGCCCACAAATCCTCTCAATTGTGACAAATTCCTTGGTCTAGGCCAATCCTGGATTGCCTTGATCTTCTCCTCATCAACACTAACCCCTTGAGCTTTAATCTTATGCCCCAAATACAAAATTTCAGTCAAAACAAACTCACATTTTGATACCTTGGTGTAGAATGAATGCTGCTCAAGTATGCCAAGCACCTCATCTATGTGCTTCAAGTGATCCTCCCATGTCCTACTATAGATCAAGATGTCATCAAAGAAAACCAAAACGAATTTTCTCAAGTGTAGAATGAATACTTGGTTCATACATGACTAGAAGGTAGCAGGGGCATTGGTCAAACCAAATGGCATTACCAAAAACTCATAATGCCCATAGTGACACCTGAAAACTGTCTTATGCACATCCTCATCTCTCACTCTTATTTGATGGTACCCCGAACGCAAGTCAATCTTAGAGAAGTATACTGCACCATGAAGCTCATCTATCAACTCATCGATCTTGGGTATGGGATAGCGATTTTTGATTGTCTTTTTATTGAGTGCTTTATAGTCATTGCACATCCTCATCGTCCCATCCTTCTTCTTTACCAACACCATGGATCAAGCGAAGGGGCTAAAACTCGAACAACTATGCCCCATGTCCAACAACTCCTTGATTGCCTTCTCAATCTCTTCCTTATACATCCTAGGATCCTGATAAGGAGTAGTAATGATAGGTTTTGCTCCCTCCTCAAGCTCAATCACATGCTGAAACCCTCTATCTGGTGGTAATCCGAGAGGAATTTCACTAAACACCTTACATCGCTTGTCTAGGACGGATTGGATGTCAATGGGTAGGATCTCCCCTCCTTTGGTGGATTAGTGTCTGTAATCAAACACTCGGCTGCCCAAACCACTTCGTCCCTATGAAAAGATCTCTCCATCCTCTTGGTTGAAACCACTATGGAACCTCCATTGAATAAGCCTCGAAGAACGACCTCCTTCCTATTAGATTTGAACTTCAGCTCCATGGTTTGATAGTTTTGCGTGTATTATTCAAGCCAGTGTAACCATTGCACTCCCCAAACCAATTTTGTCTCACCAATGCCAATTATGTAGAAATCATCTCGCATCTTGTGTCTTAGGACCAACTCCAATTGTTGAATTCGGTGGGTACATCAAATAGTATATCCATTTGCAATTGTTACATTAAATCCCTCAAAGCCTTCGGTCCTTAGGCCCAGCTTAGCCACTAGTTCTTCATCAATGAAATTATGGGTGGCTCCACTATCTATTAAAACTGTCACCCTTTGCCCATGTAGGACCCCTCTAATACAAAAAAAGTGATATCTTGGCGCTCCTAAAAGTGTTGCAAGAGTGTCCCTTGAATGCTCTCCTACGATTATCCCCTTGTGCTCAACCTCATTTGTAACACCCTTGGGCTCACCTTCTCCATCCTTCGAATCATCATTAGAAACTACCTCAATATAGTGGATTTGTCCTTTCCCCAAACACTTGTGACCTGGTGCCCAAGGCTCCCTACAAGTGTAACATAACTTTTTCCTTTGGAGCTCATTCTTAGACTCATCCACCTTGCTAGGCTTTGGAGGCAAGATCTTTGATTGGGGAACATTCTTGTGAAATGGCTTCCTCTACTGCCTTGTTGGTGCATTCTTGGAAGTATATTTATTCTTCACTGCGGAGTCCTCTAGGCTTAAGGCTCTTCGAATAGCATCCTCCAAGGACATTGGCTTGAAAGCCCTCACCAGCCCATAGAATGACTCTAATAACCCCTCGATGAACAAGAACATAAATCTCCTATCCATTACATCTGGGACCATAACAACAAGTCTTTGAAATTCTGGGACATAATCTTCCATGGACCCATGTTGCCTTAATCATGTCAACTCCTTGAAATACACCTTCGGATCTCTACTATCAAATCTTTCTATGAGCTTTTGTGTGAAATCAGTATATGTAGCAACAAGGTTAAATCCTTGTGTCACGATGCCACCATTCGTGAGTGACGCCCTCCAAATGTAGAATGGCAAACTTGATTGCTTAATCCTTGGTCAAAGGGCTGAGTGAAAAGTATGTATCTAATTTTTGAACCCAAGCCCGTGCAGTAACATATCTAGAACCATCAAACATAGGCAGTGACAATTTACTTACTTTGTGCTGGAGATCTTTGTTAAATCGTTGTATAGGTTGCCTCTTGTCGTTCCTTGGTCCATTCCTCAGTCTGGCATTACTGTATTGCTCAAGGGAAATCTCCTTTATAGTGATGGGATCTAGCCTCATATACTCCTCAACCACATCAGTGAAATCATTTGCAGCCTGATACTGCCCTACTTCTTCCTATGGTGTTTCCACCCTTGGCAAGAAAGTGGGCTGGAAGGGTCTACGAGTTGATCCAATTGGTGTTTTGTTCTAATTTCCAGCTCCTGACTAATCTAAGTTGCTCCCTTCAACATTGTTTGGCATAGATCTACTGTAAGTGGCCGCATTGGTTAAGTTTTGCATCATCTGCATCAGCATTTGGCTCATTTGTTCTTGCCTTTGCAAGAATGCCTTTATATCATCGGGATGATCAGCCATTTTCTTCTTACCTCTGCCTCCTATTCTAGTGTAGTTTCTTGGTGTGGCTGCCTCAATTTTCTTCCTTTCTCTTTCTATGGCTCTTAGATCTCTTTGACTGTACTGCATGCAAGGAAACTCAGCAGGCTGGCAGGACTGTTGCTCTAATACCACTGTAAGCTACCAAACCAAAATTGACTCATAGCAGGAAAAAAATGAAATATAGAATGATAATGGGTAGATATTGATCACTGAATGCACACAACAATGAATAATGACAGACGATTTCACACTCTGATTTGATAATGATATTGATCATAGTTTGATAATAGATTGAAAAATACCCCTCAGATTCATACACAACAATAATATATATTCATCACCAAAACATACAGATTATTGAAGTTAACCAGGTCGCACAACTCAATGTAATAAGGCCAGTTTGATGCATACATACAGCTAGACCATCTGTTAACAACAACAATTAATTTCAGAATTCTTCATAGGATAGATTGCCATGAAACATTGACAATGGATAATATAGCAAATGTCTAGTCCAATCGAACTCCCAATTTGCAGATTGTTTGAGTAATGAGACCCGACTGTAGGTCTCGTGGTTGTGTGGGTGCGGTGGCCTTGGTGGATGTAGCGATAACAACTGAGTGCCTGGGTATGATCGATAGTAGCGATTTGTCTTGATGATTCAACGCCCTTACAGCGGCGCCTTCCACGCTTGGGAACCCCTTTGTTGCCTTCCTTGAGTGCAGATCATGTATGCCTTCCTTCACGTAATTGAAGTTTTGTGTGACTCCCTGAATGTGGCACAAGCCAGAGGCTTCGCCACCTATCGTTCTAAACACCATCACTAGTGCAGCCTCCTTTATTCAGTGATCTTAGTCTTAAACGAAAAAGCTAGGAATCAGATAATGAATTTGCAGGATAGTGAAATCACAGCCGCAAGGAGAGGGTTTCGTCTCTACCTTGACGCCTATCTAAAGAGTTTTGCGTCTCTTCCAGATTTGCATAACATTTGTCCAACTATGATGATTGTAGTCAACTAAAACATTCAAATATATATGATAGCATGTAGGCGTCCCCCAAACAAATCGCCCCAGGATAGGAGCTATTTAGTAAATTTAATTATTATTAATTTTAAAATATTTATTATTATTTTAAATATGTTAAATTCAAATTTAGTGTTAAAGAACACTGTTTTCCTGCCCAAAATCAAATTTAGGGCTTAGGTGGGATTGGGGACATGACAAAGGGCTACCAATACATACGACTATCCATTCCATAGTATTCTCTCTAAATCCCATTTTATAAAGAGTATTAAAAATCATTTGCTGGCTAATGCGATCAAATGCATTTGCCATGTCTGGCTTGATAGCCATGATCTTTATATTTTCCTAATTGTATGTATGGATGGCTTCTTGGGCAAGAATTGTGCTTTGAGGATCAAGAGATATCAAGTCTTTGGAGACAAGCTTAGAAATAATTTAATAGAAGGTATTACATAGGAAGATTGGCCCGAATTGCATGTTATCAACATGTGCTTCCTTGGGAACTAAATTCAAGGAGGAGTTTATTCCTCCATGTATTTGACATTTTTTCTTGGAGTCTTCAACCATGCTAAGAAGATCCTCTTTGATTAAATCCTAAAACTCTTGATAAAAATTAGTGTTAAAGGCATTTGGACCTAGAGTCTTATTCCTTTTCATGCTAAAAACCACTTGCTGAAGTTCTTTCATAGAGACTTGAGATTCACATCTCTCATTTTGCTCCCTTGACATCATGTTAGGGGTATTTAGGAGTTTGTTTCTTGAGACTAGTGGATGGGGATAAATCCCCCATGGGATATTTGTATGAGGCCATGGATAGGGCCAAGGAGGTGATGAGGGGCAGGATGGAAAATAATAGGGACATGCATATGCCATTATGGGACATAATTGATTGAAGATGGGATCGACAGATGCATTATCCTCTCCATGTTGTAGGATACTATCTTAATCCAAGGTTGTTCTATAATTCATTCAAACATGATCATGGTGAGGTCACATAGGGCTTGCTCATATGCATGGAGAAAATGTTTGCTACCATTGAACGATTGCAGGTAGCTATGGTAGAGTTACCAATGTACAGGCAAGCAAGGGATTTTCTCTCATCTAAGGCTGCCATGGAAGATAGGAAGAGCTTCCAACCATGTAGAGTTTATAAAGTGTTGACAGTCTTTATTTTGTGGACATGATCATTAAATGTGTTAAGATTTTAAGATATTCTTACATGCTATCATCTCCATATAATGTATTTTTCAGCGCAATGGTGGGATTTTTTTGGTAACAAAATAAAAAATCTTAGATGGATGGCGAGACGCATTTTGAGCCAGCCATGCATTTCATCCGCTTGTGAGTGTACTTGGAGTGTTTTTGAACACATACATTCCAAGAAATGTAGTCACCTAACACAACAATGGATGAATGACTTGGTGTTTGTTCACCACAACCTCCGCTTGAAGCTAAAGAGAACTCAAGGTTAGGCTTTTAATATACTTGCAATCATAGTTGTAATTGTATTCATTATATTTTTCACTTGTAAGGTCAAGATTAATTTCTACATGGACAAAATCAAGTACTATTGAGGATGACGAGCAAATTGACCTTGATGAGATTGATCTAGAGTCTGAGTGGATTGCTAGTGATGATGATTTTCTTGAGCTTGATGATTTTGAGATCCTAACGTAGGTCAACTTGGATACTCATGAGATTGAACGACTTAGGAGAGGCTCTGACCTAGGAGCTTCATCATCAGGACTTGCAACCCTCTAGCATAGCTCTATTTGTAGTAGCAAGAGTCATTGGTTACATTTGATTTTTTGGAACTTTTTATTTAGTTTATAGGTTGACTTTGTACAAACTATATTGTAATTGAAAATTTGTCAATTGTCAGCATCTAAGTATTTATGCACTGTGAAGTATGCTTTGTGCAATGCAATGTAATCAGTGATATGAATATAAACATAAAAAATCTATTTTCTACAATTCGTGTGTTAAACTCTCTATTTTATTTGCTCTCTATATCTCTATGCTATGGAAATGCCTTTAAATTTCCAAAACAAGTAGTTTTGTCTATTTTTATACAATTTTTAACCTTTTTTTTAAACCAAAATTTTCTCGATTTTTTCACAAAATACCAAAACATTTTTGCTGCTATGGTGCTTTCTACTTCACTTTCCTCTTCAACCTATGCAACATGCATTCTCTTCTCCAAATGACCCTACTCTTGCTTTGCTTTTGGACACTTGAATCTTCAATGAATTGCTTGACCACATATGAAGAAAGTCCCTTTGAAGCCAACTCCATTGTGGCCTTCTCTTCCTTTGTGCTTTGAAGTTTGTTCACCCCTTGAACTTTGCATGGAACTCATTTGCACATTCTTCTCCTTTTGTGTGTATGTTTGTCTTCCTGCACCATGTTTGCTCTTTCCACCCCTACCCTTACATCTTGTGCTCTGTTGTCTCCGTGACAACTTCTCTTCAATGAGTGTGAATTGATAGGATTCCTTGATGGAATGCACTTGCAACAAACATATCTCATCCTAGGTTGAGACATGTAACCCATTGACATACTAAGAGATCTTCTAAGCATCATCTTCCATACGACTTGCTTGAATGGTGAGTTGGAATAACTCTTTTGTTAACTTCTTCATGATTGTCTCTGTTTGGTGCAAATTATGAAGTCGCTTGAACAAATCTTGGGTGTAGTTTGACATGAATTTTCCTTTGAGCTTAGTGACTGTTTGATCCCAACTTGAGACCCATGAATCCCTTCTAACATGGTCTCTCTATACAAAATCCCACCACAACGTGGCATGACCCTTCAACTTTGTGCTTGCATACTTGACTCTTTGGGGTTCTTGATTGCTTCACACTCAAAATATACCTCCAACTTTGTTATCTAGTCTATCAACTCTTTAGGATTAAAGCTTTTAGGGTAGGTCGTTAGATCAAACCTTGGTTTGTTTCTAACTATCATTATGGCTTTAAAAAACTCGTCTTCTATAGTAACTTCCTCTTCAAAGTCAATGCCTACGGCTACTTGCTTGACAACATCTTCCTCCTCATCCTCATTGACGTCTTTTGCAATGACTATTTGTCTTCTCTATGTGGGCTTCATGACATCAAGCCAAGCTTGAAGGGCTCTCATCATATTAGCAAGGTCTGCCAAACACAATCTTCAAGCTGCCTAGTAGTTTCCCACTCTGCTTCTTCCTTTATGGGCCATAAATCCTTTAGTCCACCTGCAATGTGACACATGTACAAAATGCACTTCATTATGGAGCTCATAGAACTCTCATTCACAAGACTAGGCACCTTGCCCTGATACTAAATGATGCAAACAATAAGCAGGTCAAATGAATAATCCACTCATAGTTACTCAGAGTTGTATGATGAAGGCACATGAATAAGGAAGAACAATGAAGAATTTGGAAAACATGCAGTCTCTATTATATGCAGAAGAATTACACACCCTAGGTCACTCCAAATGTATGGAACCCAACAATCTGTTCTACCCAACCAACAATGTACAACCTATTGTTAGTGACTCCCTGCAATACAATCTATTGCCTTGTTTAAACCCAATTATGCCTATGACTGCACACTTTGGCTCAACTTAGACAACCTTATAGAAGGAATCTATCCACTTTAATGTTGACATAGTAGTGTTTGATCTTCCACAGGTATGGATTTGAAATTTCTTTAAACACCACTTTGTTAGGATGGTGTGTTGCACACCTTGAATAACAATATTTTAATATTATTGTAATGTTGTGTTCTCGTGGATTTGGGTGTCACATTTAAGAGGAATCTTGAGAATTCCCTTCTAAGATTCATTTTTCCAAATGGAATGTCATCTATGACATGGGAATTACATCGTGTAAGAGTATCTATGATTCAAGAGTTATATTGTAAGAGCACTTATAATGCGGGTTAGAGAGACATTGAAGAAAGGCATCTTTGACTGGCTTAGAATATCTGTGTAAGAACATGTTGGATTGATCACATGATTGAGGATGCAAGACATCAAATCAGCATGAGCGAAATCTCTCTATACTGTTATCATTCTCTTTGCTAATATATCGAATGTTATTGTGTTGTTGGGGTTTTCCAAAAATGGTTTCCTTGAGTATATCTTGTGTTTATGTGTGTATGCCATTGATTTACATTCTATTGCAATATTTTGGATTCTGTAACTTGTTCAACACAGCTTCTCTCTATTAGATCATCAACACAGCTTCTCTCTATTAGATCATCTGTATTTCCTTTCACATTTGTCTATAATTGAAGCTCTAAAATCTCACGATGCTTCAACTAACTTTTGTACATCTGTGGATTCGCTATTCATTTCTAGAACGCCTCTGTATGCCACATGCACACAACTGTCAATCTCAATAGTTTGACATAACTGATATAAGTGTTTGCCTTTTTCCACATGTTGCCCTCTGGATGGCTTCTTTGAATATCCACTAACCAAGGCATGGTCCGGATCCTACATGGCTTTACTAAGCTTATGCAACGACACGTAGCGCCCCACTGATGTTACACACTTTGCTTTACACAGTTCTGTGAGAGTTCATACTATGTTTTTGAAAGGCAACAATTTACTTCAGCTTGTACCCATGCACCACCAATGTCTCAGTTACTGGTCTTTGTGTTACCGCAATAGATTCTCTAGGTTTCCAATCACACACAAAATCACAAATTAAAACAACCAACACACACTTAAAAAACACAAATACAACTGATCCACTATGCACACAACTAAAACAAAAGAAAAGAACTCTTTCTGGGTAATGCAAGTTTTCTCGACCCTCAGGTGCTCCTGCATCGCATACCATCCTGATATTTTGTGCAATAGTACTCATCTATGAGATAAAATTGTGTGCCATCATTCAAGCTGTGAAGCAATGGCGAACTCATACTAGGAAAGAAGATCACTATTTACTATGACGAGAAACCACTTCAATTCATCCATACACAGTGAACTGGAAAACACACATCATATGAAGTGGATTATTTATTTACATTAAAAGGAACAGGAAAAAGGACTGTAGATTGCCTCAGTTGACCTACTTTCTTTGTAGTATTTGATACTCAAGGTCATAACTTCTCAAAAATGGGCATTTCTTTTGCTCAGGCAATGCAAAGTATGCCAGTCTTATGCAAGATGAATGTGTCTCCCTCTTTGATACGTTCAAAGAGCTTCTCCACAAGTTTGGACATCTTTGTGTTATAACAGTCGTACCTCACCAATAATTCATAAGAGGCACTTCTTAAAAACAGATGGAACATTTTGGAGTCAGCAAACACTTGCCGTGCTCCAACAACATATGGATTGGCCACACATCTGTAGGATTAGGGATATAAAGTTGTATGTCAAGTCTTGTATCCCTTGTGGCTTGCAGGATTGCCAAATTGGTGAACAAAAAAATTCAAATCTATACACCATTACCGATCTCATTCACGCCTTTGGTGGTTCATCAATATGGATTCTTGTTTGTACTGCATATGACAAAGCACCGACATGGCTTAATATTTGCCATTGTATGTTGTGGTTACCATGGTTGCAAGCAATGTCTGTTCTTCAATCATGATTGGGTTTATTTCGAAGTTCCTTCATCCATTGTGTTTGGCCACAACCAAAGGTTTATTGTTCATTTCTGGCATGCCTTGTTGAAGATGTTGGATACTCAGCTGTTTTGGTGTACTGTGTTCCATCCTCAAACATATGGGTAAATTGGATTGGTCAACTAATCGTTTAACCATTTGTTCTGCATGTACAACAGTGCACACCTAGACACACGGGTTAAAATCTCTCTTACATTTAACGTGCCTACAATAGAGCTTTGCTCAGTTCTACCAGGCACAGTCTATTTTAGACACATGTTGGGCCTCAGCGTCCCTTGACCATTGTGCATTTGGGTTCTCAGTTGTGCTCATAGTTGAAAGAACTGTACAAGGCAGAGAAAATCTTGTAACATTTTCAACAAGTACATTAGTATGTACAACAGATTGTAACTTGCCAACAATATAAGTACAAAGAGTGACATAATGCTCATGTCTGCCACCTACTTTCAAGGTTGGTGGTAAGGCTTGGCTGCATCCATAGGAAAGAGTATTTCAAAGGTCCTCAGATGAAGATTGAGCCATTGTGCTATGGTTGCTATGCCATATCCGAGCAACTAGGGAGAATGCTTTCTTACTTGATTTACTGCTAAATGTGGGTTTAAATCCAATGTTCAGTGTTGAGCTCCTCAAGTGTGTTTTCTAGTTCTACCTTTGCTTGACTTGTAGCAAATTTGAAATCCTTCATACTTAGATTCCAACCATGTGGAACCTGGGCCAAGAGACCAGATAATTGAGACTTTTAATGCAAGCACCTGCTAAGTCACACATAAGTTGTTTAGAGTTGTCAATTCTAGACAGTATTCAAGTCAGGCTAAGTGTTAAAGCCGCCAACAGCCTCAAATTCAGTTTCCACATTTGAAAATTGACCTGAGATGCTATAGAGGGTTATCACTTCTTAAGAAGAAACAAATAATCTGAGCACAAATTGTGCTGCCTACATGTTTCTTCTTCCATTGCCAAAGTTCAATACCAGCTGTGTGCCAATCCAACACCAGTATGCCATATATATACATTTTGTGGATTCATGCCCCAAGGACACCACACCACTCTAGGGAGTCAAATTGTCAACTGTGCAACTGTCACCTGTGTGCACCATGGAAGATGAACTGTCAACCTTGCAAAAGTCCTTTCTGTAATCCAATCTACTTGTAATTAAATATGCATTAACTTTACCTTGTAAAGGGATGCTTTGACATCTCGTTGGATTCACCATAATTTTTCCACTTTCCAGCCAGACTAAACAGCTAGGACACCCCTCCTTAGTCCCTGGTCTCAGGCATTCTCATTCTGAGTCATCTAGTTCAGTGTACTTACTAGTCATCTGTGACTTGCCTATTCATGGGGAATAGAAGAGAATTGTTCACTTATCTCTTCGTGTGTCATGAATGTGTGATAGTTTGCTACATTGTTTTCTATTGAAATTAACAATGCAGTAGCTTAATAACTAGTTTAGTGTGCTGTCCTCTGTGCCAATATACTGAACCTTGTGATACGAATCACTTATTGGTCAGAAAATGTCTTGAATACCAAGGCTTTCTGGTAGGCATTTTTTCCCTGCTCTCCCAATGCAGCCTATTGTAGTAAAAGTCTCCCTTGATAGGTGAAATTTATAGGCCTAATTTCACATCCTTCTATTAAGGGGCACGTTTTCATTTTGATCACAACAGTTTACTTCACTTATTGGGGCGAGGCTCATCTATTTAGAAATACCAATTCTGAGCAAGTCATTTAATTTTCAGAACAAAATGTTTTTGGCATGTTTGGTACTCTTGAGGAATATGTTCACTATGAATCAGACTTTAGCTCTTCTGTAATGACTATTTTTATTCAGAATGAGAGGACTTTGCTACATTAGTCATTTGCCTGTTAACCGCAAGATAATGGCTTTGAAGAATCATCCAAACAAGAATTTGGTTGGGATTATTAAGTTCATGGTTAAGGATAACAGAAGAGATTGACATCTAATAATTATTTAGACCCCGCGAGTTGAAAGAATCACCATGAAATGCATCTGGAAAGCCTCCTTGCAAATGGTGTTATGTATTTTGAACCTAGAAATCTGTTCCTTGTACATGAGCTTTTCTTCATAAATTGATGATACGATGTAACTCTTACACTTCTTTAAATTCTCTTGTGGAGTTAGAAGATTGCAAACTACAAGCCTTTGACCAGATGCAAAAATCATCAGGCTAAAGTCAGAGAAGAATTACAATAAGGTGGCTTTTCTCATCACTTACAAGGTGGGTCATTTTATATTCTGTTGTGATAAAGCCCATTAGGACCCCTTCAAACATCATAAGGTAGATTGAGTCTTTGTGGTTGGGGTCTTATCAAATCCACTAGACTAACAAAAAATGTTTTTATGCTTAGATAATTGATTGGGACTGTTCTCCTTTTGCTGGTAAATGGCTCGTTTTAAAGTTATTTTGAATAAAGCATTTGATCTTCTAAAAAACTTAAAAAAGTAAAAGTCCATAGGATTTTTGCATTGTAATTGCTTTTGCTTTTCTTGTTCCTTTATTCATTTGGTTCTCTATCTCTCATTTTGGTTAGTTTCATTGTTTCTCTGCTTTGATTTTGGGATTTTTGTTTGGCGGTTGCTTTTAACTTCTAGAAATAGGCCTCCAAAGCATTGAAATGTGAACAGTGAAATTAGAGTGTCAGGGTTTTACTGAGTATTTTCTTTTGATTTGAAATTTTACAGTAGTAAAAGGAATGTTGGAATTTGTCGTCGCTGGAATAGTAGAATCATTCAGATTCAAATTGCATGTTGAGAGAACCCTTGAACAGTTGAATTAATGTTGGGAGAGTAGATCTGATACCTGGTTTATAAAATTCTGATAACAATTGTGCTGCAGTTTCAAATCATTTCAAAAGATTCTCCCCATCCTCATGGCTGCTTTGTTTGCTCGATATGTTTGTGTTAGGATTAAGTATGCTGAATTCTTCTTTTTCCTGGCTGTTTGTTTTGCATTGGGACATACATATTCATGAGTAGCTTAGATTATCCTATGTCAAGCTAAAGTATGCATTAACCCCATTTGAAAGTCAAGCCTGAGACCTGGCCAAGGGGTCTGCTCCTGGGAGTCACATTGCCCATCTGACATTTTGCTGGGCCAACACCTTCTTTATACTCTGTATCTTCATTCTTTCTTGTCTTTTTTTTATTTACTTGTTCCTCCCAATTGTTGGTCAGGCCTAATACTTTCAGGGTCTCCCCTTGCCCAGACCTTTCAGGTCAAAGCATATATTCAATTGACAAGGCTTTTGTGGTGCAGCAAGGAGATTTTAAGGTTTGTAATGGCTGGGGCCGCTTCCTCTTAATTCTCTAATTGTTTCGTATATTTTTCCTGACATGGCAACTAAGCACCAGACTCCAAATGTTCCACTGTTTTTGGTTTTTGGATCGCCATATATTTCTATATGTTCTCCTTCTCAGATTCAGAATCACTTGTATTGCTCCTCTGCATTTTCGGCTCCTACACAGCTTTCGATCCAGCATGGAGTTCTTCTTATCATAGAATTTTTAGGTCAGATTATGCCTCCATCTAAGGAACATAAGCATATCATTCCACAGAATTCTGCAATTTGATAAAGAATTTACAATTCCTCTCATGGTTTTTGTTTGAAATATGAATTGGGAAAGTGAGATTCCTCATTTGACCAGTTCAAGACAGATTTAGTGAGGTTTTAGATGTTTGATAGTAAAGTAAATTATGGGAAAAATATCAAACCTTGCAGCCTGTTCTTGGCAGAATTCTCATATGACACATGTTGATCATGCATTGCGGAGTGCCATCTGCAGTATATATCTGCTAACAAAAGTGGGCAGTTGATCAATGTGCAGTTTTAGCTTTGGTGGGTCCACCAACATGTTTTTAGTTCTTATGTGTCTGCCCGACTAGTACAATGAATTTCTACTAGTCCTAAAGTGTTACGAGGGGCTTGGAGGATTTTGGAGATGAGTGGCAGGTATATCATGTTTAGTTTGTTTATGGTTCAACGTTCTTAGCTTCCCAGTGAAGGTCATAATTCACTAGGTCCATGTAAGGGTTAGAATTCTGCTTAGTCTATTCCTACTCCCTATATGAGAACTTGGTTGATCTTTGAGGCACTTAGCCAATGAACACTATTCTTTGAAGCACCTAGTCAGCCAATGCTATATGCTTGGTCATCCAAAGAACTGAGTTGCTGATTCTTTGGGCAAGTGACAATGTCCTGGGATCTTGCACATTCATTTGACAATTGTCAAGTGTTTCCTAGTTGTGAGTGGCTACGACTTAAGAAGAATGGTTGTCTTGGATTCATCCTTATTCATCTCACAATCATGATGTGTTTCCCCATACTTATGTGTTGTCAATTCTTCAAGAAACTGACCAAAGTCCCAAGCTCTTTCTCTGTTCATCTGACAATTGTTTGGTGGTTTCTCATAATCCAAAGTAAACAAGTCTTCAGATATTGATTATGTCTATTTCTACCTACTTACCGGAAATTCAAAAGATCTTCAAGCCACTGAGCCAATAGTTCTGATGTGTCAATGTACTCAAAAAAGTTTGGAATTGCTGGGTCCTTCTCAAGATTAAACTAGCTAAGTCTGTAGTGTCAGACTCCACTAAGGGAATCGAGAAGATTGTTGAACCAATGTAAAAATAGTGTCAATATATCTATTGGCTTGCAAAAGTCTTGATTTGCCGGTCAAACAAGTTTTGGTTAATTTTACTGCTTCTCTCTAAGCATCGCTATGTTCAAATTCTGAAGGCAGTGACAGAAATGAGGCTGCATTTTTATTGGACATTTGCAAATTAAAAGCATTGCTGCACTTTCAATAGATGATAACAAATTTGAGGCATACTGCTTAATTTAATGGGAAGCTACACAACTTCACTGTTGACATGTATATTATTCAACATCTGTCTAGTAATGGTGTAAAGTATTTTTAGCATATTGTGGTTGGTGCATGCTCATTGAGTTATCTTTGCGGAGAAGCAGGAGGGTGGTAGCTCATTTCATGGGCTGTTATAAATCAGATCACTATCTTCCGCTATAAATTGCAGAACTGCAAATGGGATTACTTGGTTACTGACTTGATTCAGAGAGTGGCTTATTAGGTTGCATGAGATTCTTTTTAAAGAGGCTGCCACAGATAGACCTCCCTTGACTAGCAGTGCCTAGTGTGTGATGCGGGATCTACTAACTTTTAGGATCAGCAATTAGTTATTTTCCTTTTTTGTCCTTACAAGGATGAAATCCTAAAACATGTGATGACAGTGCCTTGGCAGTCCTAAGTGTGTTACGAGGGTTGTAAATTCTACCTTGTTCTTTCATTAACCAATTTTTGTCTTTCTTAGAATCACTTGTTGGAGTTCAAAGATACAATATGGTAGACGATCTACAACATTGTCGAGAGTTTGGTTGAACAAAGCTTTTTCCTTATTTTGAATTTATTTTTCTACTTGGAAATGTTTTACTTTCTTATAGTTAGTTTTTGCATAATTTTGCATTTCATTTTTATTTTGTTGCATTTGCAGTTGCTTTTGTTTTTCAGTTACTTTGCATTAACTTTTGGGCTCAATTTGAATTTATTTTCTACTAGGAAATGTTTTAGTTTCTTATAGTTAAGTTTTGGATAATTTTGCATCTCATTTTTATTTTGTTGCATTTGCAGTTACTTTGCATTAACTTTTGGGCTGTATTAAAAATGTTTCCTCTGTGACTTAGGATATTTTTCCAAAGCTGGATCAATCTTGATTGGTTTTCAATTGATTTATATTGGCAGCAAAGGTTTAATGTAATGTCCCCTTTTTAGCGTGATCCTGTTTTATGATGGTTTAGCTTATTCCTGGCCCTTGTAGGCTAACTCAAATGGTTAGAGGGTCCCTTGGCAGTGACCAGTGTATTTTCTTCTCTAGAGCTTTGGGTGGTTCACAAGTGGCCTTTGTTTGGTGTTTCTGGGCTCAATTGAACACACTTACTATTTATAGTAAGTCACCTGATTTTGGAGTCCAGGGTTACTATCTTTAGCAGGGCACTTGGATGCGTGGTTACCTCAGTTATTGATCACCTGGCGTAGACGGAATCAGAATTTGATGTGTATTGATGGAGTAATGTTATTTTTAAATATTATTAAAGTTAAGACTTTAATAATATTTAATTATTAAAAGTACACATTATTAATGGGGCCACTTTAATATTTTAAGTCAAATATTGTGTACCTTGGAAAGTGCGCCTAGGGAGAAGAAATTAAACATCTTCTAATGTGAATTAAATATTAATTTAAGGGATTCAAAAAGCAAAAAGGGAGGGAATCGAACTTCATAAGAAATATATATAATGCTAGTGAAGAAGGTCGAACCCATCAGGAGCATTTGACTTGATTTTTGGTGGATTCTTGGGATTTGAGTTGGAGACCAAGGGTTTCAACATTTTTGCATTGGAGAACGAAAACTCTTCAGTGTTGTGCAATTTTGAGGCTGTGAAACTATCAGCTGAATTATTGCCTGCTTGATTGTGGGCTTCATTCAGAGGTCCAATCTGTGCTTGCATTGGAAAACTTTGTGGCCTTCGGCCAAGTTTTGGAGAGAGAGATTTCATATCAGCTTGCTGAAGCATTTTGGAGAAATTCGATTTTGTGTTGAAGCTGCATATTTCATCACTAGAGGCAAATTTATTGGGCACTTTAGCATTTCCAGCTTTCACATATATTGGAGGCTGCGATTTGTCAAGGCAATTGCATTCTCCAGATTTATTGGCAATTCAGAGGCTATTGCATGGTGCGATCTTATCAAAGGAAAATCAGGGAAAAATCGTGGTTTCCATCTCAGCTGGGCGGCCCCTTACGTGGTGCGATTTCTTTGAAGGAGCTGATAAAAATCCAATAAAATTCCTATCAAGTCGTTGGGCATCAAGAAGACAGGGTGCTGCATTTTGGAGGGTTAAGACATCCTCTACAAGGAGATTCGATTGAGTTTAAGTTGGCTGCAATTTCATACCAGGCTCTTTATTTCAATATTGTATTGCATTTAGAAGCATATTCTCATATAGGAATCATTTGCTGACTTAATCAGCATCTTGGCAATGTAATTACAGTCATGATATAGCAATAAAGTTGCATATTTAATGCTGTCCTATACACAGCAGATTGGCATTGTAGTTTCAGTCATGTTCATGTTGGAAAGAAGAATGGAAACTCATATGCTCTAGGTCTGATTGCACTTCATGTTCAGTTTCTAATCACTTTCATTCTATTGCAATATCACATTGGAGGCATAAGGAGTTTGGCAGCCAATTGTTTGACATAATGTCTTCTAGCTGGAAGTGTTTATTTGCATAAGGAGGAAGAAATATATCTTGCATTTCATTACTACTTCATTGGCTGCTAACTTGTATTGTTCAAAGCAATTCAAAACATCATATACATCCACCAAAACCAGAACAAGCAAACAGAAAATCATAACCAGCAGTTTTAAGGTTGCGAGACAAGTGTTTGTTGAAATTCCTAAGTCAGAAACACACAGGTTTTTGACCAGCATTGGGCTCGGCTCATTACATTTAATGACAGTTTCTTTATGACAGATTTTGTCAATAACATTTAGTAACACAGCTTCATTCAAAAGATTTACATTTTGCAAATATAAGGCGATCTTCTCATTCAGATTTTCCTTTCATGAGTATTTCTGAAACTTATTATTTTAGAAATAACAGGCTGTCTATTGATCATTAAATGCTGAAATGACAGATTTGTCTTTCCTCATTTGACAAATACTCGAAATAAGTAGTACCTAACTAACAAATTTTATGCATTTGCATTGGATATAACCTTTGCAAGTACAGTGTTTATGGGGCCCCTAGTTGCCTGCAATTAATTCATATTTCTGATTGTAGACTACAATCTATCTCATGCAGAATTATGTTAGTTCATGCTAGTGAATGAATAATGATTGTATCATTTATACTTGTTATGGATAACTCGGTCAGATTGATAACCATCATGTGTTGTGGTTCTCGTTAAAGAATGCTAAAATTACTTGGACTTTTGCATTATGTATTTTTTGTACTTACAAGAATGCTTACATTTGGTGATTGGTGTTTAAAGTTAAATCACCAGTGAATTGATTATTATTAATTTCTGTGCAGGATTATATGGGCCACTTGGAGTTTGTTATAATCGACAGATACTTCCTGCTTATTTAAGAGGTGTATTTCATGAATCCATCATGTTTAACTGTTGTAACAAAATATCATATATTTGTTTTTTTCATAAAAGGTGGATAGCCAGCTATACTTTATTTATGAAAATTTTATATAACAGAAAAAACCAGTACGCTGAATTTATAGAAGCAAAGCTCCGCAAAGGAGCAGAAACAAAAAGCTGCAGCTGGGAGATAAAACATGGAAATATTATGCCCTTCTGCAAAAACACATTGAGAAGCTAGAGAGAAGAGGAAATGCATGCAGAGTAAACAGCACCAGGAGTGGGAGGAACAACAGGACCAGCATGCTAATTTGGGTCATCAGAAGATGAGGCTGGCATAGGAGAGTGAGAGACGTGCCCAAGGAGAAAATGAACTGTGTGGAAGAGGTTCTTCACCTGTGCTGACAACAATGGGCCAAGCTCTAAACTGTGAATTTACAGCGTCTTTCAATACCTCCGCATTATCATTATGCAGATCATTACCCATTGCATTGTAAACACATACAACAGTAGGGACAACATTTATCTCCTTAAAAGTGGATTATCCTTCGATAGGTGCAGAACTTAGAGAAATGTCGTTCCTTGAGGCCGTGGATCAGGAGTCCTCTGAAAGTAGATATAGCTGGACATATTCAAATGTGAGGTGTTTGAGCAACGGCAAGTCCTGCAGGAGGTCCATAATATTGGACAGGAACATAGAAGTGACTTTTGGGTGCTAAACACTCAGAGGCATTCAAGGAGAAAGCCAGGCCCACCACGTCTTGAATGGCTTCCTCCACAAGATTACAGTCAATAGAAAAGACAAAAGAAAGCTTAATGGATTCATATTTTCCAAGCTCCCTGGGTTCCCACTTAACGCATTGGCAGGAAGAAGTGCCTATTTTTCTGGCCATCTAGTGCCTGATTTTGAAAGGCCTTGCGTTTTTTTAATGGCTTTCTAGTGCCTGATTTTGTACGTATTGGTTCTTTTGGTTCTCTGATAATGATAGGAACTCAAAACACCTAGTATCAACTATTCAATTTATTAGTATATATGTTCCCATATCCCTGATTATACTTTTAACATGTCTTGAGTTGGGGGTTACGAGCCATTGAAATATACCCATCACATTTAATCACCATATTTTTTGAAAAACTATTCAGGGTGCAGAGTAGATGGGTGATTCATTTTACATGGCATATACGAGGATTTTGTATATTATTTAAAATATTTTTGTAACAAGCCTCAGGATCTAATGCCTTGGAACCTACTTATTAATAGGCTTAAATAATGCTGAACTAAATTCTATTATGAATATGCGTAAAGGATTCAAACTGTAAATAACAATTAAAACCATCATATTTCCACAATCCATAATATTGAGAGGAGCTTAGTTTCTGGATTTGATTGTAAATAACAATTTCTCATGAAGGAACCAGTTAAGTTGGGGTGGATATCTTATAATACATAAAGCATTGAAACAACTCACTTCCTTTTTTACTGATAAAGTGAAAATGTATCAATACTATCAATACGTGAAAAATTTACAAAAATATATTAGAGGCATAGCCTATAAATCTTTACGCAAATTACAGAGTCCAGAAGGACATAACAAAGAAGGTGCTCCGGTGGGTAAACAATAGAAAGCCAATTAGATCTAAAGCACGGAAATACCAAATTGTCTTTTACAACAAGAAAAGCATAGAGCACATCGTTGACTTAAAGGTAGAAGAGTATCTATAGTTGACTTCAGAGTAGAGGTGTATCTTTAAATCTCTGGGCTAGCATGAGTTGATTTCAGCATATGTTGTTTACAATTTTGCTATTTATGGAGTGTGCGCAGTAAAATTTCTTCCATCCAAATGGTACAGGTTCCAATCCCATCTTGGAGACTTCCCTTTCAGTTGTTCACAAGGAATAATGTTCGACTTCTCATTGGAAGGTAGATACTTCGGCAGAGGGAAATTCTTCGCATTGATTGTTCATTTTGCAGCCAACTGTTTGTTTATTGTGTTGGATGAGCTCAACAAGACCTCTTCTTGCTTTGTATGGGTAAAGAGCTGTTTAATGGCCTCTCTATATGGTTTAAAAGGTTTTCGTAGTTCATAGGGGACTCAAGACTCATTTAGTAGATTTATGTCCTGGTGATTGTAGGGCACCAAATAATACCTTTAATTTATAACTCTTTCAATATGTTATTAAAAAAATCCATTCTCAATATGCATTTAAAAAAAAAAATTTCCTTGTTTTGAGCAGAGATATCTTAGTTAACCATTTCCTTAACGACATTATTTTTACTTTCTTTTGTTGTTGGGAGGATAAACATTCTAAATCCTTTTGCAGTTCATTGGTATTGGGTGCACTAATAACCAACCACCTTTATTTTAGTGCTAAGGATTGAGGGATATCTATTATGTCAAAATTCACTTGGGATACGATTTCAAACTTATAATATGTTTAGAACATTTGACCTCTCCATTCAATAGGATTTGATTCTAGGTGTGTTGTTTGTGAACCATTCAACTTCACCAATAGATCAAGGTGATACTCCTTTCTATTTCCTATCTTTGTAAGTTGGTTAGTAGATTTCATTACTATCATTATAACATCCAATTATTTGAATTCTATAATGTAAAATATTAACTTCAAACATTTCCATAGAGGAAGCCAATTTTTATTTTGACAAATGATCTATATCATGTCAAATATACACATGATGTAATGCATGCCCACAAGTATCAACATGTAAATTAAACAATTTTGAATTTTAAAGTTTAAAGTTATAATATCTTGTTTTCATGAATCAAAATCTAATTTTAATGGTTGTATTAGAATTTAAGTGGTGTCTAACTTATATATGTTCTATATATGTGAACACATCTATTGGTTTTATTTGTCTTATTATCTTTACTTCAACAAAATTTATAATTTCAATTATTCATACATTTTAAAGAAATTGTTGTATTAAAAAAATATATGTATTTTTTATATATAGGGTAAAAAGTGGTGTTTGAAAGGTCTCATCACTTTTACAAAAAAAGAACACCTATAGAGCATAAAACAACTATCAAAACAACACAATTACAACTAAACATCAACACATTTAATGAAAAAAATACCGACAAACAAAAATGATAAGGACATCAATCTAGAAAAGAGCACTCACTATAGGAACAAACATGAGCAAACAAATCAAAGGTTGTATAGAGTTATTGCAACCCCCCAATTGTCTTGGAGAGCCTTAAGATATACACCCAAAGTTTTAGTGTTCAATCTTAGTTTTGCTGCCTTGAGTGTTAGCACTTAGGCCAATGTGGGCCTAGTTGTGATTGGCCCTGATCTTACCCTAAAGAGTTTGGATGTTGTTTAAAGAGTTTTGATGACGATTTTGCTGAAATTAACAACCTTTAGAATATTTAAAAAAATATTAGATGTCCAAGCTAAAAGATATTTTCCATGTAAACACCCTATTAATCATTGTATTTTTATATGAAACAATTTACAAGCCTCAGATCAAATAAAAAAATAACATGGAACATATTTACATACTATTTATATTGATTCACATGGATACCACCCCACTTCAATACGTATAAGCTCAAGATGATTTTCAATATGCCCTCCACCCTTAATATTTAGGTCTCTATTGCTCCCCATTTTCCTTAGTTAAAAATCCCCAATGTGATGAACATGATACAATATTGCCCACCTAGTGAATTCCCCACACGGTAGCTCTTAGGTATTGCATTAAGTTTTTATTTTGGTATTGATCAAAACTCTTAGGTTATGTTGGCACCCAATTCGAGAATGTTATGTCATGATTTTGTGTTGTGCTTATGTTCACTTTTGTATAACAAATTGTTAATTCATTCTCCACCTTGAGTAAATTCGTATGTTTGTCACCTTGATCAAGTCCTTGGTTGTGTGTTCATGGTGGGTTGGATCATTGAAGTATCTAAGGAAGTCTAAGAAGTTTGTCTTAGCTTGTGCCCTTTTGTCATATTTCATTATTGACTTGTCGACAATCACTTTCCACTTAAGTGGTTTGTTTCTACTTGTGTAGTGATTGAATATTGGCTCTATGTGGATTGACTAGATGGCTGAGAGACTTATCTTTTGATTTATACCATGCCCCCTTTTAAATTAATTTATGTTTGTGGAAAGAAAACCCATATTGACTAGATGATTGAGAGACTTATCTCTTGATTTATACCATGCCCCCTTTTAAATTAATTTATGTTTGTGGAAAGAAAACCCATTTGCTATCTTCAACAAGCTAAGTCTGATGCAATCTAGCCTTGTAGGACTCAATCTTTTGAATGTGGAGTTTTGCTACCCAATTTTCTAAGGAAAATGCTTATATTGGAGTTTGAGGTTTCCTTTCCTGATATGCAATTCCACCCAACTCTGCTTTTTCTTTGTTTTCCATTATTGTTTCAAACTTACCTATATTGTCATGCCTTCCATCCATCCTCCACTCTTTTCCTTGTGTTGCCAAACTCTCAAACTTTTATATTCTTGCCTTTGTTCTATTTGACCCTAGCACATGTTGTAATGGCATTGATGGTCTATTTTGGCACCACAAGTTATTCCAACTAGGTTTTCTTGTGAGGAACATTGTTTCAAATTTAAAGGTGTGGATTCACATGTACATGTGGTATCGGAGGATGAAAACGACATTACTTTCATTTAATGAAGCAATTACAATATGAGGCTAACGATCAATGTAGTGGAGGATACAAAAAGGAACACATCCATTCGGGGAGAAGCATTGGTTAATTTGTATATACAAAAATTGTTGGAAAATATTTTTAGCACTTGTGATCTAGTGTATGGATATGAGGATGAAAAATCATAAATTTATCCAAGATCAAAGGATGAAATCCCTTTAATTTTAAAGGTCAAAAGATGCCACCCCTTTGGATGGAGGAGGATCTCACTCAGAGGTTGTATTGGAGCTTTATTTAGTTGTGGAGCAACTGCATTATATGGGTTCTAGTTGATGTCTATTGTGAGTATTCACATGACTGATTATTTTTGTTGTAATTTGTTATTGTAGAATATCTGAATGTACTCAAATTCCATTTGTAATAAGAGAATGATCAATATTTGCATATGTTTGTTATTTTGGTGGTGAATGATGACTTGGAATAGTGCTATGCAAATAGTGAACCAAATCTAGTTTTCTTGTAAGCTTTGAGTTAAATATTAAAACCCAATATTAATTATTCCAAATACTTAACATTGAAAAGGGTTTAACATCAATTTAAAGTTAGATTTGCATAATTATTTTGGATTGAGACATTATAGTGGTATTAGAGTTGGTTTTCCTAACATCACGTGAATCATGAGATTCCTAAAATCTCTAATGTATGGTGGCATGAGCTCTTCAAGAATCAATAGTAACATGAGCTTAGGCGATGCTAACAAGTAGAGAACAATGGGTGGATTTGTCGACAATCCTCTCTGACCCACCTTCCTACAATAAGAAAAATATGTTCCTATAGTAGAGATTTAAACTTCAATGAAGTTATCATTCTCGGTTATGTAGAATATAAAAGACTTCGAGTAGAGATTCAAAAAGCATTGCCTTTCTTAAACTTTATGAAAATGAAGGGAGTTAGAGTTATAGTGAGACAAAGGAATCAAGATTTGCAAACACAGAATGGAAAACAAAACCTCATTGCAACTAAGACATAAAAAAAAGAGGAGATTGTCGAAATATGTGATGCATACAAAATTAAATCAAGACTAGAAAAGGTTGTTGAGGAATATATCACTGAACATGGGAAATAAAACAGATTCTTACATAAGGTAGATCATTTAGGGTTAGAGCCACAACTAGCACCAAAATATAAATTATTTTTAAAGACACCATGCAGGAACAACTCAAAGGAAGACTCATACAAGGAGTATCATACATCCCCTTAGAGGACCATGTCACTATTGGTTACACAAAAGATAAGTGGTAACACTAGAAACAAGCTCAAAAGAAAAAAAAATGTTTTTCTTGCAAGAAACCATGGGCTCCGAGTAATGGGTGCCTTGGTAAGGAACACGTTCACTTATTGAGGTAATTTTGAGTAAAGACTCAGACCTTGATGAACTTGAGGAAAGTGTGGATGCAAAAGGTCAAGTATTTGTTGAATAACTAGAAAGAGAGACCATGAAACTAAAAAAAGAGAGATAAAACAAATCATAGAGGAGTATGGAAAGGAGAATTGTGTGTTGTAGGAAATTAGAGTCATCATTGTTAGCAAGGAATACACAAATACTTTGTATGAGGATACAAAAAATCTTGTCCAAGAAGCATGAATGATAAGGAACACCACCCTCTGTTATGAACATACAAATCCTTTATATGAATAAAAAGTTATAATGGTTGAGCATGAAGAAGAAGAGTCAAGGAAATTTGATTAAAAAATTAGAAAGACGAAGGATGGAACCTAAACTGGTGGTGGATGTACTTGAGCACAATCTACTTGAAGAAGCAAATTCAAGGTTGCAAGAATGTTAAAATAAGCAAAAGATATCCACATTTGATGTTGAAGGTAAAAGATCTTTCCAATGATTTCTAGTAAGCTCTCACATAAGGAACACGATCTTTTTGATGAGGTTAATAAGAAATTAACAATGCATGTTGAAGATAAAATAATTAATGATCTTATTTATCAAAAGGTGTAACAACTTCATATTATATCATCTCAAAATTCTTTTAATTATGAGAATCATTCTAATAGAGATGAGAAGATGAAGGGTACAAATTGGAAAGGGAATCCTTTCTCTCAACTGCAAGTTTTCTCAAGCACGATAATGTGGGACCCATGTGTCATAATGTATTGTAGAAAATTGTACACCTTTACAATTTCACAGTATTTTGGCATCCCCTTAATTAATTGGACTTAGTTAAGCTTCTAATTACCTAAATTATGCATTCCAAAGCCTTATTTTTCCTATTTACCGAAAGGGAAACCCACATTAAACAATTGTCTTCATTAATTTAAACACCTTGGAAATTGTGTGTCTTGGACTTAGGTCCTAGGACCCATTCGCTTTTGGCGGCATTTTAATGATTCAAATTCAAGTTTCAATTGTTGGCTTGTGGAATCTAATTTTTTGGAGATTAGATAAACACCTATACATACAATTATTTTATCAATTCAAATCTAATAACTAGCAAGAAGCATCATCTAGCATTAAGGTAACTTTCACGAGAGAAAATATTATTGTCAAGAGCATTGAAGAGTAGATTTATGTCATCTACAGTAGCAATCAAGATCATATCATCATGTCAAACTCCACGTGTGTTCATGTCATGTTTTGGAGTTAACGTTGTGATGTAGGTTTCAAGCATTCAAGCATCAAATCAAGCAAGAAATCAAGCCAATTCATGCAAGATCCAAACCTTAGAGTGATGTGTTAGACTTCAATCCTCTAACGAAAACCATTAAGGGTTTGGTGAGTTGTAACATAACTTTGTTCATTCATAAATTTCTTCCATTTATCATCATTTCAATATCAAAGTTTAATTACCAACATGGGGTTTCATTGAGGCAAACCCCCATTCACACAAAAATAAACGTTTTTCTTCTCTCTTTGTATGTGCAAATTTACAAGTGAAGGAGGACTGAAAACTGATCAAAAGAGCAATTTTGTAAAGTTGTCATCATTGTTGTCAAGCTACAAAACTCGCCTATAGACTTTATTTCTCGCTTTCTGATAGTCAAACTTGGAGAAATCAAAATCTTAGATCCAGGATCTGAGGATTGAAAAATTAGATTTTGGACCTCTGCATTAGGACCATTCAACTTAGGGTGAACCAGTCCTACTGCAAAGCTGAGAACCTGCTTTTTAGGCTAGGTGCATATCATTCTGCCCTTCTTAGATTTGCCTGCAAATTGCTGATTCTATTTTTGTTATCATAATATTCAACATTTCAAGTGTTAGGTTATGTAATTTAGTTAGTTAATGCATTTGAAAATATCTCCCAAAAGTACCAATCAGTCATTTTTGTCATAAGAAAACAACAAACCTTCCTAATAGGGTTGACTCACCTCAAGATTGAAAGTCAATCCTCTCCTTGGGAGATCTCTTTTTCTAATGAAACTAGTAGAAGGGTAAGTGTGTTTAAACCCTTAGATCATTCCACGACACATCTTCACCACCTTCCCCCTTTTCTCCCTATGTTTCATTTTGGTGAACCTGACATTGTACATCATAACTTCTGATTTGGAAGTCTCTAAAACTCTAGATCTAGGATTTGCATTAGTTAGACTTGCATCTCATTTAGGGTTTCATAATAGCATCTTGCATCATTCAAAATTGCATTTTGCATCCTTTAAATCACAAAATATTGCATACATATTGCATTCATTTTACATATTAGTCTGCATATTAGTGTCTTTCACTCATTTACACAAAAAAATTCAATCAAAATTGCATAAAAAAGTTATCATTTTGCTTGTTGTTTGTCATCAAATTACATTTGCATCTAATCATAATTTTTTTGGAAATCTGTATCTGGAAGAATCTGTCTACAACCTGAAATAGAGACCTTAAACATTAACTCAGAAACTCAGACTTTAATTTTTCAAACCCTTGTGTAAAGACCCATTCGCCCTAGGGTGAATCTATCCTTGTACAAGTCAATTTCCAAATTTCTGGGCATAAGTCTATCTCTGTTTGCTTTATATCTTGCTGTTTGAAGATATTAGTTTTAGTTTATGAAATTATAATTTTATGTAGTTGTTTGCATTCACATAAATTGGTCAAAACAAGTACATTGTTCAAAAGTATAATTTGCATTCAAAAGATATCATTTTTAGGTTCTTGCATTTTAAAATCAGTAAATCCTTATATATCATACTTGAAGCTTTGCATCAAACTTCATTATGGATATGTGTTTTGGCAACATATGGACGTCTTTAAGATATTTGGTTGATGTTTCTAGTTGTATATTTGGAGATGATCCTAATGCAATTGATAATAGTCATGAATCTTCACCTCCTAATGAATGTCCCCGTGAGGTGGACATCTTAGGCCAAGATGAAGATAACATGCAACGATTCATACAAGACTCCTTACGTAACCTTGAGAATAGCACATCCTTCTATCCATCCATGCAACAACTAACACCTCCTATCATCCCATCACTTGATATGTTCAACCTTTTGCATCTTGAAGTTGAAACACAAAGCAAGCCTCAACCATCAATCATGAAATAAATTGTTAATAAGGACAATAGTGATAATTTTCTATCCTATGCTCATCGAGTTACCAACACACCTATCAACTTAGAAAAGAGTTCTGGCCAAGGCTTTAAAATCTTAAACAAACAAGGATGCGACATAACTAATGAACATGAAATCCATCAATTGCTAGAGCAACAACCATCAGAAGATACCAAGGGACTAGGATATCAAGATCCTCCTCCCCCACCTCCACCTCAATGAGTGGCCCAATCAAGTAAGAAACCCAAGCCCTATAATTCTTACACACTATAACAAAAACTAAATGAAAAATGGATCAAATCCTCTGTCTAGGATTGATTACACTACCACCTATCAACGAAAATAAAAAAGGAAAAAGTACAGACATGAATTATAGCACATTTCATATAACTCTTAGGCATCTTACTGATGAATGTCATGGTTTACAGAGGTTGATACGTGAAAATGATATTATTGATGTAATTGGATAGAATGCACACACTTTACTCCTTGCCATGTGATAGTTGTAGAATCGTAGCATACTCACTATTACATGTATACATTTCATGCAAACAATTTCTATATTTCAAGGAGCACATTCTTATCACCTATCTCAGCTCATCCTTGTCCTACCTTTTGGGGGGGGCAAGGGGTTAGGTAGCCTTGTCTTAGTATGACACTCGTTGTTGCCCCTTTGGCTAGTTATCTGCCTTCCATATACAATGAACAAGATTGGGATGAGAACGACTTGCTTTAGCTTGGCTCACATGTGTCATACTAGCTTTGTGTCTTCATGTTCTTTGTGTGATTGCATGTGTGTAATGTGATCCCCCGTACTATGCTGTTTGGTGTGTCTTTATGTTTGTGAGCCTACTTTGGATGACCCTTGTCACTCTGTTGGTGCAAGGATACAAAGGAAGCAAATCTGTTGTGACATTCTTCTATTTGTATCTACATTCTTCTATCTATCGTAAACATTGTCTTTATCTTGTATTTTCCTTTTGGGGATGATGCAAAGTGTTGAGACATTTAGGTCTCCTCCATGTTGACCCAAAATGATTGTTTGTCTTATATCTCTCTATGTGTCATTACTCCTTTATGTTCATTGTTCCATGAGATATTTGAGGAATGATGACAATTCCAAGCTCTATTATAACACTGTAGCAAAGACATATGTTGACCCTAAATCCGTGGATCCCTTATGTGTTATCTTAGGATTGAATATGGGGGGAAACCTCCTTTCCATGACAGCTTTATTTGGAAACATATGTTGGGCATAGGGATTTCAAAATAAGCTCTCATATATTGGCATTTATCTTCTACTTTAAAGTAATTGCTCATAGCATGGTGTTTAGAAATTTTCTTAAAGTGGGGGGAATTATGCCTCCCGCTCATTGCTTGCTTAATGACATGAACTTTATTCAAAGTGTGGTCTTCTCAATTCATGTGATGTGTCTTTTGATTGTGACATTGGAGTTGATGTCCTTCAAGAGTGTGACCTTTCTTGGCATATGACATTCCTCTCAGTGGTAATGCTATGGCTTGCATTCCCTAAGGTGTGAATATTTTATCCCTTAGCTAGTCCTTTCTTGATGGTGATATCGAGTGTGATGTTCCCTAAAGTGAGACCTTTCATGAACTAAGAAAGACTCCTTTGACTATCCTAAACTAAATCTTGGCCACCAAGCATAATACAACTTTCTTGCTAGTGGTGCCTTGTAAAACCTATGACCATCTTGTGTGGCACCTTATCAAAGTTATTAGGGAGTATAACTTTTGGTATGGTTGATGTATTGGAGCTTGTAGACTTGGCATGACTTACCCATCTACCACCTTTTTTATGGGTACACACCTAGTGTATATCAGATTGCACTAGACCACTCTGTGTTTCTCATATTGCCTTGGGGCTCACCTAGTGTATATCAGATTGCACTAGCCCTTGTGAGTGTATTCTTGGACAAACAACTTAGGCTTGATCCATACCTTTTGACAAATGTTGAAGCTTGATCCACCTCTTCTTCATATTTGCATTGATTTTGACATAGTATTAGTGTGTATCTTGTATCGCTACTGCATGCATGTGTATCTTTGTGCCTTTGTTGGTTTTCCATGGGATCTTTGATCCTGGGGGCTCGATCATCCTTCTTCATCCTTGTCATCTCATCTTTCTAAAAATTGTACAATTAGACCTCTCTTGACTTATTTTTCTACTTTAGTGTGAGTTTGAGCGTGGGATCATACTCTCACTAAAGTGGGGGCTAAATGTAGTGTAAAAAATTGTACACCTTTACAATTTCACGCTATGTTTGCATCCCCTTAAATTAATTAGACTTAATTAAGTTTCTAATTGCCTAAATTATGCATTCCAAAGTATTATTATTCCCATTTTCCGAAAGGGAAGCCCACATTAAACAATTTCCTACATTAATTTAAACACCTTGGAAATTGTGTATCTTGGACTTAGGGCCTAGGACCCATTTGTCCAAGGGAGAATGGGTCCCCTTTAAGTTCCAAGACCCAATTTTCAATATGTTTTTGGCAGTATTTTAATGATTCAAATTGAAGTTTCAATTCTCAGCTTGTGGAATCTAATTTTTAAGAAATTAATGAACACCTATAAATACATAGTTATTTTATCAATTCAAATCTAATAACTAGCAAGAAGCATCATCTAGCATTAAGGAAAATTTCACAAGAGAAAATATTATTGTCAAGAGAATTGAAGAGCAGATTTATTAGTCATCTATAGTAGCAATCAAGGTCATATCATTCAAGCATTCAAGCAAGCATTGGAGCTAACATTGTGATGTAGGTTTCAAGAATTCAAGCAAGCATTCAAACATCAAATCAAGCAAGCAATCAAGACAATTCATGCAAGATCCAAACCTTAGAGTGATGTGTTAGACTTCAATCCTCTAAGGGCAACCAGTAAGGGTTTGGTGAGTTGTAACATAGCTTTTTTCATTCATCAATTTCTTCCATCATCATTTCAATATCAAAGTTTAATTACCAACACAGGGTTTGACTGAGGATAGCCCCCATTCACCCAAAAATAAACATTTTTCTTCTCTCTTTGTATGTGCAGATTTACAGGTGAAGGGGGACTTGATCCCTCTTGTATTTGAGTAGTGAGCTCTGGGAAATGTGCTTGAATGCATGTGCATTCACATTATTCTTCATTATACTTTTAAGAGGGTATAATATTGTGGAATGACATCCATCATGGTTTTTCCCCTAACAGGGTTTCCATGTAAAAAATCTTGATGTTCTCTGTGTTTCTGATGTGCTGATTGTTTGTGGTTTATTGTTCATTCATCAGATCTGAGATCAAGTTAAGTCTAAAAAGTTTAAAATATTTTGTGACAATTTATTCACCCCCCCTCTTAGTCGTTTGTCCTTGTTTGCCTAACAATTGGTATTAGAGCAAGTTCCTCTAAAGAAGTTTAAAAGCTTGAGGTGATTTGAGATGGTATCATACAAGAAGGATAGTCTTAGATTCGATGGAACAAACTACTCTTTGTGGAAAACCAGAATGAAGTATCATTTGATGTGTATTGGTGAAACCTTCTAGAAGATTAAAAAGAATAGATATGTTATTCCTTAGAATGGTCCTTCCACTCCTGATGAGATTAAAGAGGTTGAGATTAACATCAGTGCTATTGAAGCTTTGCAAAGTACTCTGACGGATTCGAAAATGACAAATGTGATGGATTTGAAGACAACTCATGAGATATGGAAGAAGCTGGAGACTTTGTAGGAAGGAGATGCACTTGTGAAGGTCGCTAAGCTATAGAGTTTGAAAGGCAAGTATGAAACTTTGAAGATGGGTGAAGATGAAAACATTTCTTCTTTTATGCAAAGAGTGAATGAACTTGTGATGGGTATTAGATATGCCGGTGGTACCCTGGATTAACAAGAAATTGTAGCTAAAGTGCTTAGATCATTGCCTCCCTCTTACAAATCAAAGGATCATGTTGTTGTATAATATGTGTGTCTCTGATTACATGCAGTGTTTGTGGCAGCTCAATATCAGAGGCAATGAGAGAGCAATGAAAAAGGCCATCCACAATGTGGACAAATACCACATTCCACTTATCTCGGTCCCACTAGGCATGCTAGAAAAAGAACAAACTGTTGATGCTAAAATTTGACAAGGTAGCAGTGTCTTATAGGAAACTTAGTTTATGGGGGACCTTTTGATTATAATACTATAAAATAAATTGTTTGAACAATTATAGATTTAAAAAATTGAAGTGGGTTTAAACAATTACAACGTTGAGACTGGGAAGCAGCCTGGGTAGCTAGGGTGAGCAACAACGAACACTGTGATTCATTTGCAGAGAGAATTGTATAAGTGTTGATAGCCATGGATTAGGTGGGTGTTTCTCCTTTTCTATTTGTTACAACCAGTTTATATTTTGGCTTAATATGAGCGCACAAGTTTAATGTATTGGATGACCCATGGATTGGCAATGTATCATTGGGAGCTGAGATGGAGAAGACATTACACGCCACCATTCTACGTAGCACAAAATGAATTGCACTGGAAATTTGGGTTTGGATTCTGAGAATTTTTTTTAGGAGGGACACATATTTGCTTGGCCAGCCAACTATATACTGATTAGGGTATCTATCACCTATGTGGAGCTACAACAACATATTCTAAGCATTGCTCATAACAAAAATGACTCATAAAGCACCCAAATTGATGTCTATAGTGAAAGCATAAAGGTTACAACGCTTAGAATGAACTTGTAGATTTAATCATACTTAACAGAGGCTTACACAAGCAGATTACACTGAGCATACATTCCAGCTTAACACATAAATAGTATAGACAAAACTTTATTGATTTTAGATCTGTAATATGCAATGACTGACCTTTATTCATAAGATTAAACAATTTGTAAATAAAAATAAATAAAAATAAAAATTTACGAGGCTGTAAATAATTAAATGTTTGTACGTTATTTCAGAATAATTGTGATTTATGTGATTTCTGCAAGTGTATCAGATAGAATCCGAAATTTGTGATAATTTTTTTTATAATCAAAACTTATTAGGTTTATTGGACATAAAAGACTTTAATATTGAAAATTGTAAAAAAGGTCATAGTAAATAAGCAAGTTGCCACTCCAGCAATTGGACATAAAAGACTTTAATACTGAAAATTGTAAAAAAGGTTGTAGTAAATAAGCAAGTTGCCACTCCAGCAATTAAATTTACGATGTGACTATATTTGAAGGACTTGACCACATATTTTATTATGATAGGACTTGGTTAAGATAAAGTTACCTACAAGATATGGTGATCTTATTATTTATGCCGAATTTGGACGACGTGAAAACAATGAAAAGTGGACAGCATCAAAAATAATGAAAATTGCAGGAGAACCGCCAAGTGGTCGTCCTATGTTTAATAAACAAATAAAAGCAGTTCCACATGTCGTATGTGGTAAAGGTGGGAGGGAACGTGGTGTTAAATAAGGTGACTCGTGGTTAAATTAATTGTGTCTCCCTCTATAATAAGTTTAGCTCAAAATAGTAACAAATGTGACAAGAGATATGCTGATTGGTAAACTTGTTTCCTTTGAGTTGAGTGAATTTGGTGATTCTGCCCCCAAGACTTAATCTGCATTTAAGGCCTCTGTATTCGGAAGAAACAAGAAAAGATATGATCTGTGAGAGAATTCTAGAAAGACATTCAATTATGAGGAAGAGATGAAACAACTTGAAGATGAAGAAAGAGAGGTAGAAGAGCTGGAAGCACTGATTGTGAAGAAAGAAGGCAGAGGACAAGGTAAGTATAAAGGAAAGTTGCCTATTAAATGTTTCTCTTGTAGTAAAATAGGTCATTTTGCTTCAAGGTGTCTTTAAAGAGTTCCTAGGTCTAAGCCTAACAAATCTAGATTTCAAAAGAAATGCTATTATGTTGAAGAAGGTGTGATTGATGAATAATCTGATAAAGAAAATGAAATAAAGATGAATGGATTTTCATTGCTATCAAGGAAAATGGTTCGGTGGCTACTGAAGTTGAGAAGGTTCTTGCAGCCCGAATTGAAGAAATGGATGAGTGGGTTATTGATAGTGGATGCTCACATCATATGATTGGTGACAAAAGAAAATTTGTAAGTCTAGAGAAATATGATGGTGGGGTTGTAAGATTCAGAGATAACAATGCTGGTGTGATTCATGACAGAGGATCTATTTGTCTTGGTGGTAAACATAATGCTGATGATGCTCTTTATGTTGAAGGCTTGAAGCATAACCTGTTGAGTGTTGGACAAATGGTGGACAAGGGTTATGCTCTTCAGTTCAAAAATGGAAGATGCAGGATACTTGGAAGCTCTGGAAATGTAATTGCTTTAGGTACAAAGACAAGAGGTAATATTTTTCACCTGAATGCTACTAATGAAAGTTGTTTAATTGCTCAAGTAGATGAAAGCTAGTTATGGCATAGGAGGTTCTGTCATGTGAATTTTGATAACATTGTCAAGGTAAGCTCCACTCAAGTAGTAAGAGATCTACCTAAGTTAGTGAATCCTACTAACACAATATGCAAGGAATGTCAGATGGGAAAACAGACTAGAGTTTCTTTTTGGAGCAAATAGCATCATTCTAATGGAGTACTGGAGCTGGTGCACACTGATCTGTGCGGTCCCTCGAGAATCAAAAGTCTACAAGGAGAAAGGTACTTTATGTTGCTTATTGATGATTACTCTCAGATGATATGGGTTGCTTTCTTAAGAGAAAAATGTGAAGCATTAGAAAAGTTCAAAAGTTTCAAAGCTATGGCAGAGAATGAGACAGGTCTGAAGATAAAATGCCTAAGGTTAGATAGAGGTGGTGAGTTCACCTCCCAGGAGTTCAATTATTTCTATGAAGAGCATGGAATCAAAAGACAGTTATCTGCTCCCCGAACCCATCGACAAAATGGAGTTGTAGAGAGAAAGAACAAATTTTTTTTGGATGCTGCTAGAACAATGATGTTGGAAGGAAATAATCCCAATACAACAAAGGATTCCACCACAATCACTTGATCTATTTGCATGAATGATAGAGTTCACCTTCTGCTCACTGCATCTAGAAACTCAGCATTAAGCTTCACAGTAATCTTTCACACAAGCAACACACACACTTAATGAATATAATCAATGTCACACCAAAATGCACTTTCTCTTTTCTCTTATTACTCTCCTTCTTTGCTCTTGTATATTTTCTATCACTTAACTCATCTTTCATTTATACCATCTTCAAATTTGAAACATATCCAAAGTTATCCATCTAAATTGAAATTCAAATTAGGTCAGTTCCAAAACATCCTAGGGTGGAATTAGAATGAGGGTGACCCAAACACACGCTTCATAGGGACCCAAATAGATCCAACACACTTTATGAACCTTGAAAGTAGTATTTCACACAAGGTCATCCAAAACAGTGTAAAACACATAGAACCATTAAGCACGAAGTTTCCAAATGCCAAAATTATCTTCAATACAATCAAGGAAAATCAACTTTAGAACCGCAAGTCATAAGACTTCATCTAAGAGAAATCTGGACCCACAACATTTCTCCTGTACCTCAACCAGAAAGACAAAAAACCATAGTTCACAACTGGTGAACACAACTTGCACTATACAACAAATTAACAACTAAAAATATAGATATAACATCTTCTAACAATCATGAACAACATGTTTGAACTGCACAAACATAGGAGTAAATTTGGACCAAAACCCAAAGAAAATATTGAACACTTGCAACATATCTTCATTACAATTTTCTCAATATCCTTGACATATACAACCAATAACAACTAGTTGATAACTACTTGACCGGTTGACATTAATGACAACAACTTCAATCTTTCCATTCTTGCAACAATATTGGACATAAAACATCAATGACTCACAAAAACAATAGGACCACAAAAGGAAGGGTCTTATGGAAAAGACGAGCCCCAACAAATGAAGGATAATGAGGTACCCATGTACAAAGAGATCTCTCAAAAGAGGAATATCCCTCACAAAATAGAGAGAGAAAATACCCTCCAAAGTAGAGAGAGAAATGAATAACTAAGAAGCCCCCCTAAAGTAGACACATGTTGCAACCCCAACAAAGCTCATAGATGAAGGAACTTTATCTTAGTGAAGGGTTTGGTGAAGATGTTTGTAATCTTCTCTGTTGTAGGAAAATACTTTAAGATCAATGATATTTTCTTGAATCAACTCCTGAGCATAGTGCATAAGAATCTCAATGTGTTTAGTCCTTTGATGATGAACCAAATTTTGTGAGATTTGGAGAATCCACTTAGCTTCTTTCCAATGAAACTCATGTGGATCCTACATGAATCAAGAGACCATTACCATAGCATATGAGAATTTGAGTCTCATATAAAGTGCCATCAGCCAAGGGTGAAGAACAATTAGCCTCAGTTTTGACCCCTAACAAAAATGGATTCGTTGAAGGCTCACAATCAACCATGCAAAATTTGGAGAGCATATCAAAAGTATACTTGGGTTGTGCAAGGAAGATACCAAAGGATGACTAAATGATCTTAATTTCCAAGAAGTAATGTAAAAGACCCAATTTTGATAGTAGAAATCTATCATGCAAATAAGTTTTCCCTACTTTGATGGTGGATGAGTGACTCCTTATGATCAACAAGTCATCAATATAGAGAACCAAAAATGTGAGTTTCATCATGCTACAAAATGTAGATGTTTGGATTATAATGGCATCAAGTGAACCCAACTGTCAAAAGGAAGGATTGCATCTTGGCATACCAAGCTTGAGGATCTTGTTTGAGGCCATAGAGAGACTTCTAAAGATGATTGTAAACAAGTGAAGGATCCCGAATGAATCCTTGTGGTTACTCCATGTAGATTTCCTTCTAAAGGTTATTATGAAGTGTGGCAATAGGAAAAGTATCCCTCTACATTTTCATTCTTGTTTGGGTCCTTCTTGTAAATTAAAATTAATGTTGCCTTGATTTAGTGTTGTAATGTGCTTAACACATTTACATTAGGTATTGGGCTTTTGTAAGTTAAGTGGACCTAATTGCACCTTATTTAAGGTGTTGTAAAGTGTTGTATTATGATTTCACACTAATCTAGGGTTTTTATTATTAATTGGGATTCTTTGTGCCTTACTTGGCCTTATTTTACATCCACAAGCCTTAATTAATGCATCTTTCTGAGGATAATCCTGACATAAACCAACATCCAATCATAATTTAGGTGTTTTTGGATTTTTTTGGCTTAGATTTGATCTAGGACTCATACGCCACCTTGAGCATATGGTTCCCACTTAAGTTTTGGGGCACTAATCTAGATTTCACCTGAATCTAAGCTTTTCTTGAAAAATGTGTCTCATAGCCTAGCCTAATGGGACTCATACACCACTTTTGGCATATGAGTCCCATGTGGCTTAAAATTAAATTAAATTCAAATTCTTGGCAGGATTTTATTCTCCTAGATCTGATGTCATCTTGTAGTGTTGTAATTTTGGGATATTTGGCATAAACAAGTATAAACACAAGGTTATTTCACTCATTTTTCACCTAACAAGCAATCAAGTGACCTAGCAATTTGACTATTCATGCATTATAGAAAATTTGAGTTCACAAGAGCATTCAAGAGTCTTCAAGAGCTGATTATCAAGTGTTTTGTTGCATTATTTAAGTATCAAACATCATGTCAAAGTCATCATGCATCATGTTTGTTTTTGAGCTAACAATTGTGATGTAGGGTTTCATGATTCAAGCAAGCATTCAATTCAAGATCTACAACATTCAAGCAAGAGTCAAGATCCACATCCATTGGAGCCACTTCATACATATTTGCAACATTTTGTTCTAAGGTTTGGTGAGTTGCAATATTGCATTTTGTTCATTCATCATTCCTGTTTTACATTTTGTGAATGCTTTTCCTAGACTTGCTCAAACATGAACAAACAATCAAACATTATTCAATAAACAAGTCTAAACAAGCATTCCCCATGAAATTCATTCAAACACAAGAACAAGAAAACAAAGTAAAATATCAAATGAAAGCAAATGAAATCTTATTCAAATGCTCAAACCAGCATCCCATGGGGGAATTGGTGCTTCTTTGTTGTGGAAAGAAGCCCTTTCCCAATTCCTTGACAAGCTTGATGACGGATGTGTGATTCTTTGATGAAAAATGCCAATAACCTAGCTATGGATGATGAATTATATGTTAACTTGGATGAAAATGTGGATGAACTTGCATAAACTTGTGGATAATAACCTTGCATCAAAATTTGGATCCCAAATTAATAGAGAAGGCCTCTATTTATAATGGAGAGGGATGGAGGATTGAAGAGTAGGATGAATGTGGGATTAAAGAAGGGACCAATGGCATTGTGCCACTTGTCAACATGCTAATGAAGGAGAGTGGAGCACATTTTGAACAATGTGCATGTTAAATGCATGTACGTGGAATTTGAATTTGAAGAGGTGAATTGTGTAAGGAGGGATGTAAGAGGAATTAATGCCAAGTTGGCTCAAGGAGAGGACATGTAAGAGCTTTTAATGCCAAGTTGGAGGACACAAGTCCTTTGGGAGGGCGAATTCAAATAAGTGGAATATTCCAAGAATATGCCATATTTGAAATGAAAATAAGAGGAATTAATAAATCAAATAAATTGATTTACATGTGCAACTTGCAAAAGCTAGAGGAATGGAGGATTAGTGTTAGGAGTTAATTTGGATTAATTAACTTTAGATGAAATTAGTTGATTTGACATTTGATTTAGATATTTGAGTTTATTTAAATCAAATGAGAGGATAGTTGGGAGATTTGTAATTTAATTAAATAAAATGATTTATTCAATTAAATGAAGAACATTAGGATTTAATTAAATAAAGTTGATTTATTTAATTAAAGGAAGAATATCAGGATTTAATTAAATAAAGTTGATTTATTTAATCAAAGAGAGAACATTAGGATCTAATTAAATAAATTTGATTTATTTAATTAAAGGAGGAAAATGATGAAATAATCTGATAAGATTCATTATCTGATTATGGAGGAATTTAATGAATTTAATTAAATAAATATTATTCAATTAAATGATTAGTGTGGATGTGATCAAGGAAGAATCAGTGTTAGTTAATCAAGATCGAGTGCATGATATCAATCAGGATAATATTAGCGTCTACATTTTTCCCCTCTTTGAAGCAATGTACCTATTGTGTTGGTTCAAAGAATAACACTTGCCGAGATCAAAATTCAAAAAATTCTTATTTTTTAGATGCCCCACTACTACCCCAGCGAGAAGAAATATGTTGATATACTACCCCCTCGAGAGATCAGATGAAAATTTGGATTTTTGGGTGATTTCTCGAAAAAAGACAAGTTGCCTGACGGGTCTAGAAAGGCTCCAAGATGCTGAAAATATGCCAAAAATGTGAAAAAAGATGTGAAACGAGCCTCAGTTGGGCAAAAATGGTGTCAGGGGTGTAAAACCCTAGTTTAACGGCTAAAACAGAGCAAAAAACCCTAATTTTCATGCTTAAATAGGCTTGGAGGGGTCACTTTCCATTCATTTTTGATTTCACACTTGAAAGTTCTAGCCTTTTGAGCACTGACCCTTCTGCAAAATGGCACAAAGAGTGCTTCCCCAACACATTTCTGAGCGAGTTCGTGTGTACCAGAGACCTCCAGACATAGGACAACCGGTATCTGACCTAAACTTGACTTTGAATTTTGATTTTTAAGTGCACTTATTACGTTTTGAAGAGTCAATGTCCCCAACATCGCTATATAGTGATGCACAAAGTGCAAAATCGGTGACAATGAAGCTCAAATAGCGACGCTTGTGTAAATTGAAATGTAGTTCATGATTTGACTTTAGGGTTTCAAATTCCAAATGGCGACGCCAGTGTAAATGGAAACACTAGTGTAAATGGTGATGCCAATGTAAATGGCGATGCCAGTGTAAATGGCGACGCCACGGTCAATTTTAAGATTAGGGTTTTCTAGTCAAAGGGCTTCACTTGTGTAAATGGTGAGGCCGTAAGTTATTTTGCATTTTCAAAGGGTCCAACATCGCTATTTGGAGTTTTTCAAATAGCGATGCCTTTGCAAATTATGACGCATTCATTGTTCTGGGGTCAAAAACTCTAAACAGGGTTAGATTTGTTTACGAATTTAGATGTTGTGGCTTCATGGCTTCTAAAGACTAGAGAGCCTCTGCTTTCATGCAAACATTGACCCTCAGCTTTGAGGAGATTGAGTGACTTACACAATTTATGATAGGAGCACTTGGGCAAGATCAATCTTTGGTATGTTGCCTATGCGCCGGTTGTTCAGACCCACCTAGTGATGATGACCATGTTGGCCAAGAGGTGGCACAGTGAGACCTTGTCCTTTCACCTTCTGACTAGCGAGGTGACCATTACATTGGAGGACGTATGACAGATCCTGTGGTTGTTGATACACGATGATCGAGTGATCTATGACATTGATGCTGGCACTAATGTAGTTAGTGGCTAGGCCATGGGCCTATGATTAGGGGCAAGTAGATCCATACATGACATGTAGATATGATGATTGGTTTAGACCTTTACTCTGGTTGACAGATCGAGGAGTGGCACTTCCACGGGGGGACCTCGAGGCAGGACTGCTGGGAGATCACAGGCAGGACAGGTTCCTAGAGCACCGCCCTGAGATGGGAAACCTTCACAACAGCCAGACCAACAACAAGATTAGTAGCCACATTAGCCACATTAGCCACATCAGTCTCATCAGCCACATCGGCGGGATGCCCAGATTCAACAGTTGTAGGGGTAGGTATAGGGGCATAATGACTCAACAACTAAGCCCTTAAAGCTATGATTTAGAGATTGGAAATATTATTTGAATAGCTATCTTAATCATCATGAAGGTTCATTTAATTGTCAACCCAGGGACATAGACTTAAAATGGGTCAGCACAATATGTGCACTAGGAATCCATAGTAGCCATATTCATTCTATAACTAAGACATAATCCTGAAAGTAAATTACTTAGAAGGAATAACATAAGCATTGAGCATCAACTAACAACTATACTAAGCTGAAATACATGACAGGAATGAAAATATGAGCAAATGGATAGGAAACTACTCTGTTTGCTTTGGTTGCAGGAACAATCACATAATGAAATTCTAGTGGCTGCAGGAACAAACAGTTGTTAGATTTATAACTATTACTGAAAAAAAAAGTAATAACTGAGCTAAAGGATGGAATGCTCACCAAGTGGGACCTCTTGGGTGAGTATTCCTTAAGACTAACTCAGATGCAACAAAATTATAACTTCATTTTATTCATTGAAAGCAAAGTTATAATAGAGTAGCAACATAATTGTATTACTGAAAAACTAAGTATGCAAGTACAACATAAGATTAATCAACCTTCTAAGAAGGAGCATCTGAGTCTTATTTATATTAGAAAAACTATGAACTAACTACCTAGCAAGGTGGTTGAATCCAACAAATTAGGAGGACGCCACTTTATGGAAAGCATAGAAAGTGGAGAGGAGGTTGTGCATGCGTGGAATCTGGCCATGCGTGGAATCTGGCCAAGACAGTTTGCCTCAATGCAAATATAGCACAATAGAACCTTGTATATTTTCTCAACAATCAATTGTGATCAATTACAAGGTAGTTACAATATCTGATTTGAATGAGGAGTTCCCCTCCATTGAGATTCTTCCCTCCATTGACCTTTGAATGATCACCTTTTTTAACTTTATGGCGAATGACCAACTGGTAGAATCTTCAACTCTATAGGCTCAAATTTCATCTGCATAACAACATTAGCACACACAACAATCGCATATCTATAACTATATTAAAGTAACATTCATTAATCCACATGTAAAATCAACATATATAGTTCACATAGCATATTAATGTCATTTAAAAGGTCACATAGATATCTTATGCCCAATGTCTAAGGTTTTGAGAAAATAACATGAAAATGTCAACAACCAAGTATCAAAGTCTATGACAACAATAGCAAATGGACAATAAAATCTATCAAAATTGAGCCATAAATTGGACTCATCACTCCCCCCAACCTAAGGTTTTGCTAGTCCTCTAGCAGAGGAAGAGTTATTCCTTTGCTTAGTCAACACCCTAAAATCTGCAACTACTAGCTGCTCTACATCATTTCTTGTAGTGCATGAGTTGAGATCCAAATAGAACCCTTGCTTGATGTCCAACCTGCTCCATCTTTGCTTCTCTACAACTATATCATAGCTAAAATACCCAAAGTATGCCACATGCCATAACAAGATAGGTGGCTAAAAAGTTAGTGGAAGCCAGAATTTCCCCTTTATCCTCCCAAGCTGTATATATCTATCAACTCTTTTACATGCTTCAAAATAGTTCTGTAGGGAGTGAGGTTCATCTTGTTTTAACTCATCAGTCAGACTGTTCCACCTCTATGACATATATCCCATTATAGATTTTCCTATAGTTTCTGCTACCTTCTCATATTCTTTGTAAGCTTCTTCTCTCACATGTAGGATCCTTCTACTGTAACTAGGTCTGTAGAGAATTTTGTGCCATTCTCGTAAGATGTCTCCAAGGTTTCTAGATTTAGCCCTAATAGGCAAGGGAGCATTGAATACTATCTGCCTATAGGTCTTGTACTGTTGTCCCCAACTGGTCTCATTTTGTATCCATGACATAAATGCCCTTAATTGGAGATCCCCAACATACAACAATGGATTCCAATCATGTTCATGGGACATAACATAATTATGCAAATAGAGTTCACACAACAAATTCTTAATTTCAGGGGAAGAAACCTAATAAGTTTGGAAAAATTCATGAGGGGTATCAATGGAAGGCTTCAAACTTGAGATGATCCTTGAAATCTAAGAGAAAGAATTTTCTCCTTCAAATATAGAGCATAAACTCTGGAAGGAGTCCTACATTCTAACATATGTGGCACCAAGACTACTACATTGTCCACCTTTTCCTTTAAAGCAACAATTTCTGCATTCTTTTCTTCAATCTCAACATCTTTCTTTTTAATCTCCTCTTTTAGCTTGCGTTTTTCCTTTTTCCATTCTTCTTCCCTCCTCTGCATTTCATTCCATAGGTTCAGGGCTACAAGGTTCAAGGAGAAATTAGAGGGTCTATGTATTCCCACCAAAATATTCCCTAGCACCGTTTCTTGCTTTGGCACTACTTCTTGCTCTGGCACTGCTTCTTGCTCTGCCATTGCTTCTTGCTCTTCAGATGGAACCAATGGTAGTGACTCTGATTATTTACCTAGCTCAGGCTGCAAGGGTTCTTGTTCTTTCTAAAGGAACTCTTGCTCTTGCTGCAGGAGTTCTTCATCATGTTGCAAGAGCTGTTCATCATGCTCCTGACTCTCAACTTGTTCTACAATGGCAGCAAGCTCTGCTAACTTTATGGCTTCTTGTTCCTCAAAGATGTCTTTTTCTTTGACATTTTCCTGCCACATTGGGGATTCTATGTTCTCTCCTGATGTTTTTTGAAGCCTAGGGCTTCTTTTTGGAGGCATTCTAGTAGCTAGCCCAGCTGGCCTTATTTTTCTTGGAGGGCTCTCATGTTTTTCTTCAGCCGCAAGAAGAACAGTGTCAGCCTTCAATTTCCAAGAGCTTGATGTCTCTTTCTCTGTCATTTGCTTTTTAGCTTTTCCCTTCCTTATTTTTGCCTCCCTCTTTTGTGCCCTAGTTCGAATTAGGGTGGCAAGTGGAACACCATTGTTAGAGTCTGAAGAGGAACTATCACTATCAGAATGTTCTGACTCAAAGGAACTTATTTCTATGGTTTGCTCAATTGCAGGAGGGTTTACACTAGGGCCTGCACCAGAAGTTGAGGCTCCAAGAGTGGATTTAATAGAATTCACTCTCCTACTAGACCTACGAGGTTGAGGCAAATTCCTAGGTCATAAATACTTTGGTCTAAATTGATCAATATTTAAAAATTCCTCCCACATCATATCAGAAACATCATGCAGATATTTCTCTACTTGTAATTTGATCAAACAATAATGGGAGACAAAATTATCCCTACCTTTTTGGGTCTTAGCCACCATGATTGAAAGGAGATGATATAACACATTTGGCATGTTTATTCTTCTCCCATGCCTCATATGATTTAGGAGTTTGAAGTGCACAAAATGGAGGTTTAACTAGCGGCCTTCACAGGTAATGTACTTCACAATGTGGACAACTATTTGTTTCCATGGCTCAAGCAGAGAGGTTCTCTTTGTACCTTTCTTTTCCACATCCAATAGAGGGTCACCAAGTTCAGTAAATTCAGCCCTAACTGACCTTGCATCTCTGGTAGCAGGGTAATTTTCACCATCGGCAGGAAACCCTGTCACCTCCGCAATTCTCTCTTCAGTAGCAATTATCTCCAATCCTTTTACCATGGCCTTTCCTTCAGAGAGTGTCTGTGAAAATTCAAGCACAATGTCTTCATTATAGTTGTTAAGCTTCAGGAAATAATCTAACCACCCACAGTTTCTAAACTCTTGCTGGGAAGGTGCATCCTGCAATACTACATCATGGATTGTAAGTTCATTTCTAATTTATTTCCCTCCCATTGTTCAACTTTCTACAATCAAACAGTTATGCAATCCTCTTCTTGCAATCTTCCTTTGAAAGCCAAAATTTTTCTTTCTACAACACTACTAAATTCCCAATGCTAATGTTGTATGAATTTACCTTTTTTGTGACCTAGAATTATGACTAAGGAAATAAGGTAGTAAGGAATCATAAATGAAGGATAGTATCGAGAAAAATGGCAGTGGTTTGGCGTCACTTCACACATGCAAGCCGTGATTTCACTCATCATTCAAAATTAGCTCAATTAAAATTTGTTGACATGGACCAACATGGGTTGACACATGGACATGCGATTCACACTTCCCCCCCAATCTAAATTTGAGCATGTTTCCTCACATGTGGGATGGTAATTATGATTTGACAGGGTAGGGAATAATTACATGCCATGGAGAACATCTACATTAATTTACAGTAATTAAATAAATGCACTAAAAGATAATTAAGATGTAACAAATTGAAGCACACGTACCTAAATTCATGGAGCATCTGTTGCAAAGAATATGGAGGAAGTACCAATCACTTTTTAAAAATTCAGATGAGCAATTAATTGAAGTGGAATGAAGAGAAGTGATGGCAGAGTATGGAAGAGAGAGAAAGGTGGATATGGATGGGCAGATGAATTAATGAAGAAGTTGACTCCCACATGAGTGGAATTCTTTATTATGACAAGTTACGTACCTTGGTTAGCCAAAAGGAGGGACACTAGGTCCACTTCCTTCGGCTGCAAGAAGTTCAGGTGTTGCATGTTGAGTGAATCGCTGCAAGAATTCCTCCTTGAAAGTTGGCTTGTGATACAACTTGAGGCGATGACTATTGACAAGTAGCTTAAATTTGGCGGGGTCAATGGTATTGTGCTAAACAACACCATTGCAAAAGACTTCAGCAACTTCATATGGTCCTAGCCACCTCATTTACCGTTTACCAGTATTTTCTTGGTATCTGGAGTCATAAAGAAGTGCCTAGTCCCCTGGATGGAACTTCTTGTCCTTTATGAACTTGTCATGCCACTTTACTCTCTGATTTTGCACTATCTCTATGTGATGAAGGGCTGATTTCCTCATTTTATCCAAGGCATTTAGCTGCATGATTTTGTCCTTTTGTGCCTCAAAGATGTCCATCCCAAGACTAATGTTGTCCTAAGAGTTTTATTTTCAAACTCTATAGGCATCATAGTTGTCTTCCCATACAAAAAATCAAAAGGGATGAAACTAGTGGTTGCCTTCCAATTGGTTCTATAGGCCTAGACAGCTTCTAGCAACCTATTTTCCCAGTCTTTTCTATGAATAGCCACTATTTTGGTCAAAATTTCCTCAATTTCCCTATTGGTCAACTCACACTAGCCATTGGCCTATGGGTGATAGGGAGTAGACTTTCCATGCCTTATGTTGTATTCATTAACTAGTGCTATAACAATGGTTGATGTGAATTGAGCCCCTTGATCAGCCACAATCTCCCTTAGAACCCCATAACATGTGAAAATTTCCTCATAGAGGAATTCTGCAACCTTGTTATCCCTTGCATGCTTCATGGCTTTAACTTCAACCCACTTGGTTACATAATCATTGCACACCAAGATGTAGGACTTACCATTTGATGGTGGGTCAATGGGACCTACAAAATCAAGTGCCCATTTGTCAAATGGTGTGATAACTACCTGTGGAAATAGAGGCATCTCATTAGACTTAGTTGGCCGGCCCATTCTCTGACATCTATCACACTTCCTAGTATATTTTCCTCCATCTTTGTGAAGTGTGGGCCAATACTATCCTATATTCAGGATCTTCATTGTTGTCCTCTCCGCTGCAAAGTGTCCTCCACAAGGTTCATTGTGACATGCATGCAGTATGTCATATGTCTCATCTTCTCTCACACATCTCCTCATCACATGGTCTGATCTAGTGTAGAATAGGCATCCTATAATCCATGAGAAAGGAAAAGTTTTTTCAATGGGAACCCTTCTCTCTTTTTGAGAGAAATGAGGGGGAACTCTCCCTATGACCAAATAATTTGCTATGTTTGCATACCAAGGCGTGTGCACACTGATGGAGAACAAATGTTCATCAGGAAAAGAATCATCAATGACCTAGTTATCTTCTGATGTAGTTAGCCTAAAGAGAAAGTCTGCTACAACATTTTCTTCGCCTGGTTTGTCAACAATGGTGACATCAAATTCTTGCATGAGCATCAACCATCTTACCAATCTTCCTGTAATTAAAGGCTTATTCATCAAATACTTTATTTTTTCATGATCTATGTGAACAAAGATCTGATATCCAATGATGTAGTGTCTAAATTTATTGAGAGCATAGATTATTGCTAGCATCTCCTTCTCTGTCACTGTGTAATTGAACTCAACTCCTTGCAATTTTTTGCTGAAAAAATAGATTGCATGCTCAATTGTTCCTTCCTTTTGTCCCAAAACAACTCCTATAGCATAATTTGATGCATAAGTGTGAATGTGGAAAGGAAGTTCTCAATTAGGACCTTTGAGTATAGGAGCATGGGTTAAAGCCTCTTTCAAATTAAAAAATGCTTTGTCACAATCTTTTGTCCAATGGAACTTAACATCTTTGGTTAGAAGACTATAGAGTGGTGCTGCTATTTTTCTGAAGTCTTTTATGGAACACCTATAATAGCCTGCATGACCCATGAAACTCCTAACATCTTTTTGTTCTGTAGGAATAGAAAGATTGGAAATCACTTCAATCTTAGTTGGGTCCACTTGAATTCCTCTGTGAGAGATGTAGTGGCCAAGGACAACTCCTTGCATCATCATGAAGCACTTTTCATTGTTCAAGGATAGATTATGTTCTTCACATCTTTGTAAAACCTTTTTTAGGTTCCCTAATGCTTCATCAAAATTTTCACCATAGGTAGTGAAATCATCATGGATATAGATTTCCATGCATTCATGTGAAATGTCTGAGAAGATGCTAATGACTGCCCTCTGAAAAGTTGCAGGTGCATTGCAGAGACCAAATGGAAGCATTGAATAGGCATAAGTGCCCCAAGGATAGGTAAAAGTTGTCTTCTCCTGATCCTCAGGCGCAATCTGTATCTGATTGTACCCACTAAATCCATCTAGGAAAGAAAAGTACTACTTCCCTACAAGTGATTCCAGAACTTAGTCTATTAAAGGAAGGGAAAAATAATCCTTTTTGGTAGCAGAGTTAAGCTCCATGTAATCAATACAGACTCTCCATTTTCCTCCCTTCTTAGGTATAATCACCAAAGGAGATACCCATTGGCTGTCTAAAATAGGGTAGATGAATCCTGCACACAATGGCTTTTGTAGTTCTCCTTTGACAATCTCCCTTAATGCAGGATTGATTCTCCTTTGTGGATACCTCACTGGTGTGCAATCTTCTCTAATGAAGATCCTATGTGTATAGAGTTTAGGATCTAATCCTTTCATGTCATGGTAATCCCATGCAAATGTAGACTTATGCTTCTTTAACAATTCGGTTAGGACCAATTGTTGTTCCTAAGTAAGCTTGTTATTGATGATTAAATACCTCATTTCTAAGACTTGCACTTGTGTGGTTAACTCTACCATACCCATTTCACCAATGCTTGGCATCTTGAGCTCATGTGGCAGCAATGTATGAGATGTATCTATTGCTGCAGGAAGCTCAACTACAGGAGTAGGTAGAAGTGTCTGCAGTGGTCCAGCATAACCAAACTTAGAATAAGGTAATTCTTCATGTGTCTCATAGCTATTCTAAATTATATTGGATAAGATGTCATCCTCTCATTGTATCTACAAGAAAGGACTTCTACCTATCATCATGAGTTGTGCCACTGAATTGATCTCCTCAGCTTCTTCACCAACATGTGGCTAGACATGGTTATCCATATCATGAGATGGCTGAGCAAGAGGATAAAGAGCAAGATTTTTAGTACTTCTACCATCAGAAATAGTCATGTTCCCTGCCCAACATCCAATGTAGGCATCTATTGTGGCCAACCATGCCCTTCCCAAAATGATGGGATATCCTCCTAATGAACCTTTAAGGGAAAGTATCATGAAATCTGGTAGATATTCCCAATAATCTAGTATGACAACAAGGTCATCCACTACACCATTAGGTTTGACAATAAAACTATCAGCAAGTTGTAGGATAGTAGGAGTAGGCCGTAGATTTGTAATGTTCAGTTGCTGCAGGATATCCCAAGTCATCACATTAATAGCTGCCCCCAAATCTATTAGGGAATTCTTCACTTGAATCCCATATATGATGACTTCAACTATAGGACTACCTGGGTCATTGTACTTAGGAACAATCACTTTCTCAAGCATAATATCTGCCAACTATCCTACCACATGGACAATAGTGGGGTCTTTCTTTTTCCTTCTAGGCTTTTTGAGGCATGCTTCCTTGATTGCCTTGTTGTATATAGGAACATATTTTATGGCCTGGGAAAAAGGTATCTTGAAACATAAGTGCTTTAACTGATCCAAAATATCAAAGGTGGTTTCTTCCTTTGGCTTGACAACTTCTAACCTTTGAGGGAATGGTGGTTCTAGATCAGATTGCAAAACTGGTTTAGGATTGGTAGACACACTTGGCTGAGCAGGTGTTTTAGATGGATTTTGAGGCTCCTCATCTTCCACAAGAAGCTCAGTGATGATAGGGGTAGAAGGAGATTGCAAAGTGGTTCCTGAATATAGGTGGATATCACTCACACTCACAACATAAGCAGGGAATTGATTAGGATCTAAAAAATAGAATGGCTGTTGTTGTGGTTTGTTATTTGGGTTAGGTGTGGGATGAGCTAGTAACTCAGTAGGTCTAGGTGTGCTAGAGTTTGAGTTAGGAGGAGGCATTATGGTAGGCTACTGAGGCTGTGGAGGTGACTTCATGTAACCAATTTCCTGGTTTGGCAATTGTGGTCCTCCCCTCCATTGGGATATTGGTTTCCAATTTCCTTGAGGCTACTGCCAATTCCCCTAATTTTGCTGCCACTAAGGGGGATTATTTTGGTAATTGGGCCAAAAATTTGGAGGTTATTCCAAGGCTGAGGTGGATAACCTCCAATGTTGGATTGGTATTGAGGTTTCCATTGATTTCTAGATGCATATGTATTCATGTAAGGTCCATTAAAAGATAATGGGCTAGTGGCATACCTTGTCTTGGAGCCCATGGCCTTCTTGGTGCAAAATAGAAGAATTTCTCATCATCACCCTCAATTTCTTTGAACTTAGGTGGAATTTTTTTTCTATCAATGTTGGCTACCATTTTACATTTGCAGTCTCTCTTATTTTTCCTACAATGAGGGAAATATTCTGCCAACATTGCCTCTACCTCCTCATGTTTCTTCTTTGTTTGAAGAGTATCAAACTGAGTGAACATATTGTTGATAATGTCTTACTTGAAATTTGACAACAAATGAGTAATCTCCATCCTTGAAACTCCATTGGTAGAGGATCTACCCATGGAAGATTGATATTCTCTTCCCTTCTTGAGAGCTGCCTTGGAGTAGTTTTGACATATCTTCTTAATATCATCCCAAGGGACTTGGGTGATATCTCCTCCTATCAATTCAAGAGCATTAGTATAATTTTCATTGATCCCTCTAAGGAAGAGAAAATTCTGAGACTCCTCATTGAGTGTATGATGTGGAGACTTTTGTAGGAAAACAAAAACCTTGCCACATAGTCCTCCAAACCCTCATCCTCCTTCCGCTGCATCCTAAAGATGTCACTCATCTCACTGGTTCTACAATACTCCTTATACTTCTCAAGAAACTTTTCTTTAATATCAGCCCAAGTATCAACATTATTCCTACTTAAACTCATGAACCATCTTAATGCAACATCCTTCAAGGTGGTAGGAAACAACTTAAGCCTATGAGCATTAGTAGTGTAATCATAACTTTTGCAGAGGATATCAAATTCAAACAAGAAGGTGTCTAGATCCTCTGTTACTAGCCCATAAAACTTAGGGGGAATTGAAGCAGGGATATTCTTGAGATTGTCAATTTCATTTTGGTCAGTGATGGGGAATGGAAAATTTGGACGATTTGCTCTATTTCTATCACCCATTAGTGCTTGAGGGATTATCAAAGCAAAAGGATTATCAGGCTGGTTCTGGTCAGCTTGCTCTTCAGAGGAGGTTTTAGAATTTGTAAAATCAACATGTGCATTAGAAAAAAAGTTTTCTACCATTTCTTCTTCTAGAAAATTATGAAACACAACTAGCTAGTCATTGGGATCAGGGTTATTAGGAAGAAATCTCCCATAAGCATCTCTTCTCCTACCCCTATGCATGCAGTATTACTCAATATCAGCCAACTCACACAAAGAATTTGGTGAAAGAATGGTGGGTCATTACTTATTCTAATGAGAGGTATGGTAAAAACAATCTTCGAAGCTACCAAAAATAGGAAAGAAGTTGGAAATGACTCCAAAGAACTTCCTAGTTTGACACCATCTGTGGAAATGGCACAAAAAATGTTGGCCTCCTATAATGACTCAATAACTAAGCCCTTAAAGCTGTGATTCAGAGATTGGACATCTGATCTGAATAGCTATCCTAATCATCATGAAGGTTCATTTAATTATCAACCCAGAGACATAAACTTGAAATGGGTCAGCACAGTATGTGCACTAGGAATTCATAATAGCCATATTCATTCTACAACTAAGAAATACATAATGCTAAAAGTAAATTAGAAGTAGCATAAGCATTGACCATCAAATAACAACTATACTAAGCTGAAATGCATGACAAGAATGAAAATATGAGCAAATGGACAAGAAACTACTTTCTCTGCTTTGGTTGTAGGAACAGTCACAAAATGGAATTCTAGTGGCTGCAAGAACAAACAGTTTCTAGATTTGTAACTATTACTGAACATAAAAGTAATAACTGTGCTAAAGGATGGAATGCTCACCAAGTGGGCCCCCTTGGGTGAGTATTCCTTAAGACTAACTCAAATGCAACGAACTTATAACTTCATTTTATTCATTGAAAGCAAAGTTACAATAGAATAGCAACATAGCTGTATTACTGAAAAATGAAGTATGTGAGTACAACATAATATTAATCAACCTTTTGAGAATTAAGGAGCATCTGAGTCTTATTTATAGAAGAAAAAAATACTAATTAACTCCCTAGCAAGGTGGTCAACTCCAACAGATTGGGTGGACGCCACTTTATGGAAAGCATAGAAAGTGGAGAGGAGGTTGTGCATGTGTGGAATCTGGCCAAGACAATTTGCTTCAATGTAGATCTAGCACAACAAAACCTCCAATATTCGCTCAACAATCAATTGTGATCAATTACAAGGTGGTTACAATCTTTGATTTGAATGAGGAGTTCCCCTCCATTAACCTTTGAATGATCAAATTTTTGAACTTTATGGTGAATGACCAGTTGGCAGAATCTTCCTCAACTTTGTAGGCTCAAATTTCATCTACATAACAACATTAGCATGCACAACAATTCCATATCTATAACTATCTTAAAGTAACATTCATTAATCCACATGTAAAATTGACATAGATAGTTCACATAGCATGTTAATGTCATTTAAAAGGTCACATAGATATCTTATGCCCAATGTCTAAGGTTTTGAGGAAATAACATGAAAATGTCAACAACCAAGTATCAAAGTCTATGACAACAACAACAAATGAACAATAAACTCTATCAAAATTGAGCCATAAATTGGACTCATTAGGGGCTACAAGTGCAACTACAAATGGTCACAACAAAGAGAGACCAGACCAGGCAGCAAGTCTAGGACCTTACTGCAAAGAGGGATCATGAGTGGTAGTAGAGATAGGCCACAGAGTTACAGTTGGCCCAGGAGGTCGGTCATGGGTAGTAGTTGGAGAGCATGGTTGTCTCATCCTAGGGGAGGACCGTATCAACATGGATGTACTGCGATGCCATCTGGGAGGTCGAGTATTAAAAGTTTCATTATCGTCAAGTTGTGCCTTTGGCCCATTGGGTTCCATACTACTCCCAGTAGACAGGATTTTGGTAGGTAGAGGACTAGCTAGACAGGCATCCGAGCGAGGGGAGCAACCATCAGGTCTAGTAGCTACATAGTTTTTTGATCAGCGATTGATTATTTTTGAGATTAGACTCATAGGCTCCATTTTTTATAGCCCTGTGGGCATTGTATACTGATTGATATACATACACTTGAGTCAGATTTGTACCATGACAGTGATTATTTTTTGATATATATGATATGGATATGATTGATTTATGATGCGATGTGTTCACTTTATTTATGCTTTATGGATGGATGCATTTCTGCAATGTGATTCTATATGATGTGATATGTTGTATAACTTTTATTTTATGTGATGGATGATTATGTAGATGTTCATGGACGTTATGGATGCATTTATTTTCTTTATTATCTCTATGCACTTTTTATGATGATGATGTTTGCAGTATGGATGTATGGATGCAACTATTTATGATATGCAAATGATTCTAAGATGCTTAGACTAATAGATCTATATTATTCCTTCAATGATAATGAAAAATGGATAATGTGATACGTTATAGTTATGAGATGTATGGAATTTTATGATATGCTCTTTTTCTTTTTCTATGTGTAATATGATGATGATGATGATGATGATGTGATGATGCCTATATGATTTTGCAATGGATGCAAATGCATGATTTATGAGATGCTTAAAATAACCAATCTATATTATGAAATGATGAGATGCTTAGAATAACCAATCTATGTTATGCAATGATGAGAATGCAATGCATGTGAGATGATTAGTGTTTCCTATTATTTATGATACGAATGATATGCAATATGTTGACGGTTTGTGGATGCAGGATGGATGCATTGGTGATGTTTGGTTAACTGTCATGATACCATGTTAGTGCAGAGAGAAGAAAGAAGAAATGAGATAATGAAAAGAGGATCCAACAAGTCCATGATTTGATGAGACTTTATTAGAAATAATGATGAGAGATTGATGATGTTTTGCTTATCAGATATTGGGGATGTAAAGAGCTTACTTACCTTATGTTTGATAATACACATAGGCACGATGTATCTAGGTATAAAGAACTAGGATGGCATTGTACCTACTATGATGGAATTTGACTCAACAACCAGATAGGATTATCCTTGTACACACCTGGCATACAAAACCCCATTTAGAATGCATTTCAGATATTCCAAACATCTCAAGCCAAAACATAGGAAGGAAAGCCTTCCTATGTGGTCAACAAGATACTTAAAACACCTTCCCTACAAACCAAACAAAACATGCATGACCAAAGTTATATTACAAGGATATCCAACAAGCACAATGGATAAAAAGATAATGATCAATTCCCCATTCCTTTCTCTCTAAATAATTTTGTTTAGACATCATCGAGAGGTCATTAGAATGAGTGCAATAAGATAAGTCAGCAAGACAAAGATCAATTAAACAAACAAGCTAATGTTCTTCATACTACTCGCCAAGACTAAACTACGATGATGCCTGATGTTGATGTCCATTGTAGGAAGGATGCATCCTAGGACATGATGTTATCAGATGATTTGGGACAAACTGGATGATGGGCTATTAGTACCAAAAGTTAACCAACTTTTTTACCTATTGACCTAGACTTGAGACCTTGACGTTTGAGTTTTCACTTTTAATCTGCTAGACTTGTTTCTGATTGTTTTACCAAAGTTTGAAGATGACGATTGTTTATTATGAGTAGATGTTTATTGTGGGTGAATGCAAAATGGGATGGATGGATTTTTCAAATATTTGGATTTTTTTGAAATTTTTTGAGGTTGTTTTTGGTATTTTTGAGATTTTTTACAAATGTTTTGATTTTCTAATGTTTTCCAATGTTTTTGGTGTTTTCTGAGATTTTGACCAAGAACCTAACCTAAAGAACTATCCTAGGGGTCTTAGGTGCTAATCAAAGATTAGCCTTGCCAACGTTATACACACAAAGATCACATAGTTTGACTGACACAGACTCATTTATTGATGAGATATGAACAAATGGATTGCTAGTTTATTATGACAAACTTCTAAAGGATTGACCTAGGGTGTCTCGGGTGCACATCGATGATGAGCTTGCCTACGTTCAGAGCTCAAAGACCCTTAGTTCAACAAGACAACTCTATTTTTTTAATTTTTCTAACTTTTTGACCTATTTTTTGGAATTTGGTATGTTTTGAATGTTTTTGGGTTTTTTGATTTTTTGAATGTTTTTGGATTTTTTGATTTTAAGGAAGACTTCAAGAATATACACGAATTTGATCCAATGTAGGTATAAGAACATGCCCCTAGTGTGGTGTGATAGGCTACTCCAACATAGGTAGGAAAAACTGACCTTAAGAATGTGTCAAGTAGTTCTAGGAGGGATCATGATACAAACAAAGGATCAAGCTATGATACAAATGCATATGGGTAATGGATGGAGATATGGAAGTGTGATGGATGAATGATGCATAACAAGCCACAAAGATCATGATAGATGGAGAGTGCTTATTTAAACAAGGCACCCGTTTTCCAAGTATTTACCAAGGTACTTGTCCAAAGTGCCACCAAAGTGGTTTTCACTAGAGGATGATTTTTTTCTTTGTTGTTTTTAATCCCTTTTTATTTTTTTTTAGATTTTTTAGATTTTTTGATTTCTTTGTATTTTTTGATTTATACCTTGAAAATTTTAGGCATAAAACTTTTTGAGATGAGAGCTATTCATGGGTTCTTGCAAAGGCTCACCTTCGGGTGTAGATAACTGATATGCTCCTAATTTATAGCTCATTGTGATGATGAAGGGTCCCAACTAGGTGGGTTTAAACATGCCCTTGCTATTTGAATTTGGTACTTTCTTCTGATTCTCCTTCAATACAATTTCTCTAACTTGAAAGGTCTGACTCCTACACTTCTTATTGTAGCTTCACTTGAGACGGTTTTGGTAGACTTACAAATGGTTCAAGGCATCTATGTGTCACTCATCCAGTAGTTCCAGCTCGTTCAACTGTGACACTCGATATTCTTCATCAGTGATGAGATTTTGCAATGATATTTTCAAGGATGGGAGATCAATCTCAATGTGGAGGATGGCTTCTAATTTGTAGACTAGGGAGAAAGGGGTTGCACCTATTGGTGTGTGAATACTCGTTTGGTAGGCCCATAAGGAAAGATTCAATTGTAGGTGTCAGTCACGACCAACTTCATTGACTATTTTTTTAAAATTTTCAAGATGGTTTTATTAGTAGCCTCAATTTGGCTATTTCCTTGGGGATAGTATGGAGTAGAAAAGCGATGTTGGATATTGAATATTTGGCATAGGTCTCAAACATCCTGGTTTTTGAAAGGTGTCCCGTTATCTAAGATAATGGCTTGAGGAACACCGTAGCAGAAAATTAGGTAGTTCAGGATGAACTTGGATATCTGCTTTCCTATAATATAGGTCATGGGTATAGCCTCTACCCACTTCATGAAGTACTTAGTGGTGATGATGATGAACTTATGTCTACTAGATGAGGTGGGGGTGATTTTACCAATGATATTTATCCCCCACTATGAAAAGGGCCAAGGTGTTATGATTGGGTGGAGCTCCTGAGCTGGTGCATGGATGAGATACCCATGTTGTTAATATTGTAGGCATTTTTTGACATATTCATGAACTTCCCTCTCCATCGTAGGCTAGTAGTACCTAGTCCTTGACAGTTTCTTGGCCAAGGTCATAACACTCGAATATGAACCACAAATGCCATTGTGTACCTCGGTTAAAGCAGTCAAAGCTTCCTCAACATTTAGGCATCGTAAAAGGGTTCCTTCAATACTCCTACGGTATAGGGTGTCACCTAAGATAACAAAATGGGATGAATTCTTGACAAATGTTCTTTTAAGGTTCAAGATGATATCAACAGGGAGGACTCCTATTCTCAGGTAGGTGTATATGTCATGATACTAGGGATCACTGGACCAATGATTTCGCACACAAATTTAGACTCTGGTACCTTGAATGCTGGTATGAAAAGCTACTCTACAAGGAATTCATGCTTAGGGACATAGCATGGGATATCCAATAGTGATCCAATTGCCACCATAGCATCTGTTGCTCTATTGTTTTCCCTTGGTATTTGTTCAAATGTGATGTCAATGAATAATTCTTTGAGGCTTTCCACTAATTTCTTGTATGGAGTCAATTTTTCATCCTTTGTTTAGTATTCATCATTAACCTGATTGAAGATTAACTGTGAATCTCCATAAACTTAAGTGCCATGATCTACTATTGTACTACTATTTTGAGTCCTATGACAAGAGCCTCATACTCTACAATATTTTTTGTGCAAGGAAACGACAACTTATATGACTTCGATATGCAATCTCCTTGTTTGTGATGAAAAAGAATTCAACTCCTGACACATGTTTGTAGGACCCATCAAAATAAACCTTCTAGTGGTCAGCTGCACTAAGATTGAACACAAACTCATCTGAGAATTCTAATACAATTGGATTCTCTAAATAGATGGGTACTTCTTCTAGTTGATCTGCAATCACTTGTCGCTTAATATCCTTTCATTCCACATATTCGATATCATACTCTGATAGGATCATAACACACTTAGCCATTCATCTTGTGAGTGTTGCTTTAGAAAGTAAGTATTTGAGTGGGTCAATCTTGGCAATGAGTTTTATTTGATGGGCTAATATGTAGTGCCTAAATTTCTGTGCAGTGAACACTACTGCTAGGAAATCCTTCTCAATGAATGTGAAATTTAGCTCATGTCCCACCATGGTTCTACTGATATAGTAAATAGCTCTCTCTTTCCCATTTTCATCATGTTGAGCTAAGAGAGAACCAGAGGCTACTATTGTTGTTGATATATACAAGATCAATGGCTTGTTTGGAATTAGTGGCATAAGGATTGGTGGTGATAACAAATACTCCTTGATTTTATTGAACACTTGATCACATTTCTTGTCCCACTTGTATTCTACCCCCTTTTGGAGTAGATGAGAATATGGAATAGCCTTATTTTCTAACTGCACTATAAATTGGTGGATAGATTGGAGCCTTCCTTGTAAGCCTCTTAACTGCTTCAATGTTCTAGGTGCTTCCATTTCAAGAATTGCTTTTACCTTGGTAGGATGTATCTCAATTCCCCTCATAGACATGATATACCCTAACAATTTCTCTAATTGTACACCAAAGACACACTTATTGGGATTGACCCTGACCTTGTACTCCTCTAGCCTATCAAAGATGGAGCTTAGTGATGCTATGTGATCTTGACGCTTTCTGGATTTGGCCAATATGTCATCTACATAGTCTTCCATAGTCTTGTGAATCATGTCATGGAAGATTAGCGTCATTTCTCTTTGATAGGTAGCCTCTACATTCTTCAAACCAAATGACATCATGTTCTAGCAATAGGTGCCCCATGGGCAAGTAAAAATTGTCTTGTGTTGGTCATCTTTGGCTATCATGATCTGATTGTACCTTGAGAATCCGTCCATTAGTGATATCATTTCATGTCCTATCATCATATCCACAATCATGTCTATGTTTGGGAGAGGGAAATCATCCTTGGGACATGCTTTGTTAAGGTATCTAAAGTCTGTGTAGATGCGGATGCCCCTAGTGGGCTTTGAAATAGGTACAAGATTTAAAACCCAATCTAGATAATCAATTGGCCATATGAAGCCAACATCAAGGAGCTTATGTAAGTCCAGTTTGACCAGTAATGCTATTTGTGGATGCATCTTTCTCAATTTTTTCTTACCGGATTTGCTTCTAGATAAATAGCTAGATGGTGAACCACAATTTCTGGATCAAGATTGGGCATGTCGGTGTAGGTCCATGCAAAGTTTACCTTTCTTTCCCCTAGGAATGCAACTAGGAGTTCATGTTCCTTTGTCAAAAATGATTCTGCATAGAAGGTGATATGTGGTGTTTCTTCTATTCCTAAGTTGACCAGATTACACTTCTCTGCTAAAACTGTTGATCTCTCCTGATGAATAGCACTAAGGGGAAGATTGAATCCCTCATCCTTTGGTGCTTCAGAGAGGTTTTCACCATTGGACGTGTCCTTTGTTTTTACTATTTTTGGGTCTGAAAGTGCCACAGTGTGGTTCTCACTTAAAGACCTAGATGTTATTCTTAAATTTTCACTTTTGCAACTGAGGGATTCAATCATTTCCCCATGGTAGGCATGTGTGTCTAGCCCTATGTTGAATCTTGCTTTGTGATCTCCATATGGTATAATATCCCGCAATCCCATGAATTTTGAGAGAGCCTCATCATTTTCGAATGTGTCCAAAATTGGCGGTCCTCATTGGTCATAGTCGATGAGTTGGGGATAGACTATCTTTACCTCATTGGTTTGGTTGTGTAGACACTTGAAATATCCTGATTGATATCATGCACTCGATCTTGATTCACTAACACTAGTTCTTCATTAATCACATCCATACTAACCAATTAATTGAATAAATATTTATTTAATTAATTTAATCAGATAATGAACCTTATGAGATTATTTCATCATTTTCCTCTTTTAATTAAATAAATCAACTTTATTTAATTAAATTCTAATTTCCTCTTTTGATTAAATAAATTAACTTTGTTTAATTAAATCATCATGTCATTGATGAGCCTAGTTTTTGGTCTTATTTTGGGTAGAATCTATAGTTTATTTTTTGGTAGATGTCATGGAATTTAATGTTAAATGTTGGTCTTTTCATAATGTTTCCCTCAAACCATTGACATTGGACTTAATCCTATCTCTGCAAGCTTTAATGACATTTGGTATATTATGTGGATTATCTATATTGATTTTGCACGTTGTTAATGAATGTTCCTTAAGGTGGTTATAGATGAACAGTTATTATGCATATTGAATTTACCATGTAGATTTAATATGCTAAGTTGAGGAAGACACCGCCAGTTGGGCATGCACCATAACATCCAGCAAAGGAATCGCTCCAAGTCAAAGGAGGCCGACGACAAAAGATTCTTCATGCAATTGAACGTAACTACCTTGTAGTGGACTTTAATGATCAAGCATGAATGAGTGTTACTGCTGAGCTGAATCTACATTTGGACCTGCATGCCTGACCAAATTCCATGCACATGTAACCACCATCACTCCATTTTCTTTGTTTTCCCTAAATGGCGTCCTCCCAGTCATGGAGTTAGCTGCCTTGTTTAGCTGTTAGTATAAATAATGACCTGATGCTCCTTCAAAAAGGTTGCACGATTTGATATCGTATTTGCACTCTCCAGTTTTCTGTAATACAAATACATTACTCTTTTGTACTCATGATTCACAGTGAATAAAATAAAGTTATGAGTTCGAGCATTTGAGTTTTCATTAGTTTTAGAGGATACTTATCCAAGGGGGGCCACTTGGTGAGTAATCCATCTTCTTAGCTTAGCATTAGTTTAGTATTACTTGTTGTTTAGTACTTAGTTAGAAGTATGGCACCAACTATTCTGAAAGCCACTAGAATTCCATTAGGTGACTGTTCCTATAGCCAAAGCAGACAGAGTAGTTTCCTGTTTGTTGCTTAGATTTTTATTCCTGTTATGCATTTATGCTTAGCATACTTGATTGATTGATGTTCAAATTTTGTCTCATTCCTTTTCAAGCAATTTACTTTCAGTATTGTGTGTTCCTTAGTTGTAGAATGAAATGACTACTTTGAGTTCCTAGTGCACATATTGTGCTGACCCATTTCAAGTTCACGTCCTTGGGTTGACAAGTTAAATACACCTTCATGATGATTGAAATAGTTATTCAGGTTAGATGTCCAATCTCTAAATTATGTCTATGAAGGCTTAGTTATTAAAATCATTGTAGGAGGCCAAAATTTTTGGTGCCGTTGCCGAGATGGTGTCAAACTAGGGAGTCTTTTGGAGTCATTGGTAGTTTTTCTTATTGTAGTGTTTATAGAAGTTTCTCTTAGTATATCCTCATTTAGGAAGTCATGACCCCCCTTATTCTTTACCAATTCTTTGTGTGAGTTGATTGATAGTGGGTGATACTGCATGCATAGAGGAAGGATAAGGGATGCTTATGGGAGATTCATTCCTAACAATCCTAATCCATTCCAACTAGTTGAATATCAAAATCTACCAGAAAAAGAAGAAGAAGATCCACACCCCTTTGTTGATGCATATCCTAATCTGACTAGTTCTGAAGTCTCCTCTGAAGATCAAAATCAGCTTGAGAAACCCTTTGCTTTGGAACCACATCAAGCAGGCATGGGTGATGTAAATAGGAATAGACCTAACCAACCAACTTTTCCTTTCCCCATTGCCCATCAGAATGAAGTTGACAACATCAAGAACATTCCTGCCTCAACACTCCCAAAGTTTTATGGACTTTTCATAGAAGATCTTGATACCTTTTTATTTGAGTTTGACATACTCTACAAGAGTTATGATTATACTATTGATGCCCATAGGCTTAAGCTATTTCCTACCACTTTGAAAGAGGCTGCATTAAGATAGTTCATGAGCCTAGGTAGAGATACTGTGGAAACTTGGGAAGACATGAAGACAAAATTCCTTAAGAAATACAAGGAGTATTGTAGAGGCAGTGACATGAGAGGAGGTGGCATTTTCAGGATGTAGCAAAAGGAAGATGAGAGTCTGGAAGATTACATTGCAAGGTTTATGTTTTGCTTACAAAAATCTCCACACCATACACTTAATGAAGACTAACAAAAGTTTCTTTTTCTGAGAGGAATTAATGATAGCTGCACTTAGGCTTTGGACCTCATGGGAGGAGGAGATATCTTCCAAGTTCCTTGGGAAGATATCAAGAAAATATGCCAGAACTACTCTAGGGTAGCTTCAAAGAAACGAAGAGCTTACCAATCTTCCATGGGTAAGTCAACTACCAATGGATTTTCAAGAATGGAGATTACTCATTTGCTGGAAGACTTCAAGCAAGACATTATCAATAATATAGCTACTTAGCTAGATACACTTCAGGCCAAGAAGAAGCAAGAGGAGTTAGAGGAAATGTTGACAGAGTATTGCCCCCACTGCAGACAAAAGAAGGACTGCAGATGTAAGATGGTAGCTAATCTTGAAAGCAATTAGGTTCCACCTGAGTTCAATCCAATCCAGATTGAAGAAGACCAAGTCTACTATGCTGCACAAAGGAAGCCTTAGGCTCTAAGACAAGGTATGCCACTTGATCCACTATCCTATGTTGGGCCATATTTTAATTCCTACTCATCTAGTAACCAATGGAAGCCCCCATATCCACCTAGTTATGGAGGATATCCACCACAACCTTGGAGTAACCCTTCAAATTCTTGGTCTAATCATCATAGTTCTCAACCCTAGTGGCAGCAACCTCAGGGGAATTGGTAGCAATTTCAAGGGCATTGGTAGCCACCTCCAAGAAATTGGCAACAAACAAATCAATGGAGAGGAGGGCAGCAATGGCCTACTCAAACAACTAGTTACATGCAACCACCTTCTCAGCCTCCACACCCTGCTATAATGCCTCCACCTGCTAATCCAAGCTCAAATGTGCCTAAACCTACTCAACTACCAACTCAACCCACACCCAAGCCAAATAACAAACCACAACAGCAGCCTACATACTCTGCTAATTTAAATGAAATCTCTACATATGTTGTGAGTGTAAGTGATATCCACTTGTGTTTAGGTACTACTCTACCAACCCCTTCCAAGCCCATTATCACTGAGCTTCCTATGGAAGAGGAAGATGAGCCTCTGAATGATCCCATTTGGCCTAGTGTTCCTAAAAATTCTGAACCAGTCCAAGTAAAGAAAACTGAACAAGAACCACCATTTCCTTAGAGATTGGAAGTTTCCAAGAAGAAGGAAGAAGAGGAGGATACAAATTTTGATATCTTGGATCAGCCGGGTAGGAAAAAGAAGGACCCAACCATAGTTCATGTGGTGGGATAGCTAGCTAACATCGTACTGGGAAAAGTTACTATCCCCAAGTATAATGACCTAGGCAATCTTATGGTAGTAGTTGTTATAAACAGGGTCCAAGTAAAGAATGGTCAGATTGATTTAGGGGTAGCAATAAATGTAATGAACAAAGACATCTTGCAACAACTAAATATCACAAGCATGAGATCTACTCCTACTGTCCTCCAGCTTGCCTATAGCTCCACTATTAAGCCTAATGGTGTAGTGGAGGCTCTTGTGGTAGTTCTAGACTCTTGGGAGTACCCAACAGACTTTATGATTCTTTCTCCTAAACCTACACTAGGCAGGTATCCCATTATTCTTAGAAGGCCATGGTTGGCAATTGCATATGCATACATTGGATGTTGATCAGGTGACATGACCATTTCAGATGGGAGGAGGACTAAAATTTTTATTCTTTATCTGCCTGCTTAGCCATCTCATGATGAAGATAATCTTGTATGGCCACATGTTGGTGAAGAGGCCAAGGAAGTTAACTTTGTGGTGCAGCTTATGATGCTAGGTAGAAGCTCTTTCACGAAGCTCTATGATGAGGATGAAGTATTGGCTAACATCATTTAAAACCATTGTGAAGTGGAGGAAGCATCATCTTCTCATTCTGCTACTCCAGTCAAGACACTTCTGCCTGCTCTTCCTGTAGCCACTGTTCTTGCAGATGTTCTTCCTACAGATGCTCTTCCTACAACCATTGTTCCTGCAGACAGACTTCTTGCAGCCACTGTTCCTGTAGAGAGACTTCCTGTAGCGACAGGTATGTCCCATACATTATTTCCATATGAACTAAAGGTACCATGTGTTAATGAAGCAACCATGATAGAGTTAACTACACAAGTATAGGTGTCAGAAGGAAAACATTTGAATGTTAATAGTAAATTGAATGAAGAACAACAATTTTTATTGGCAAACCTATTAAGGACCCATCAACATACATTTGCATGGGATTATCATGATATGAAGGGATTGGATCCTAAACTTTGTACACATACAATTTAGATCAAAGATGATTACACCCTAGTAAGACAGCCACAGAGAAGAATTAACCCTGCACTAAGAGAGATTGTGAAAGGAGAACTAAAGAAATTACTAGATGCAGGATTTATCTACCCCATTTCAGATTGTCAGTGGGTGTCTCCATTAGTGATTGTGCCCAAGAAAGGAGGGAAATGGTGAGTTTGTGTTGATTATAGGGAACTTAATGCTGCCACCAAGAAGGACCACTTTCCTTTACCCTTTATTGATCAAATTTTGGACACACTTGCAAGGAAGCAATACTTTTCTTTTCTAGATGGGTTCAACGGCTACAACCAAATCCAAATTGCACTAGAGGACTGAGAGAAGTTTACTTTTACCTATCCATGGGGGACCTATGCCTATTTGGTGCTCCCATTTGGATTGTGCAATGCACCTGCAACTTTTTAGAGGTTAGTCATTAGCATATTCTCAGACATTTCTCATGATTGCATAGAATTCATATGGATGACTTTACCACTTATGGTGTTGACTTTAATCAAGCGTTGGAAAATCTCAAAAGGGTCCTACAGAGATGTGAAGACCAAAACTTGTCCTTAAATAGTGAAAAGTGATTCATGATGATGTAGGAAGGTGTAGTTCTTGGCCACTACATCTCCCATAAGGGAATTCAAGTCAATCCTGCAAAGATTGAGGTAATAAATTTTTTCCCACACCTACAAAACAAAAGGATGTTAGGAATTTCTTGGGTCATGCATGATATTATAGGTGTTTCATCAAGGACTTCAACAAGGTAGCAACACCATTGTACACTCTTCTCACTAAAGATGTTGAGTTTTAGTGGATTGAAGCCTGTGACAAGGCATTTTCTGACTTGAAGGCAACTTTGACTCATGCTCTTGTAGTCAAAGGGCCTAATTGGGAGCTTCTTTTCCACATCCATACTAATGCATCAGATTATGCCATAGGAGTAGTCTTAGGATAGAAAGAAGGAGCTATTGAAAATGCCATTTACTTCGTCAACAAAAATTTACAAGGAGCTGAATTCAATTAGATAGTGATAGAAAAAGAGATGTTGGTAGTGTAGACATGCAAAATTTACATTATGCATTCGATCGGATTCGGTCAAATTAGATGTCGCATTAGGACCATTCATCAATTAATCAAGTGCATTTTCATCCATTCATTAAATAATCTCAAGGTCATTTATCAAATAAACATTATCATTCAACCTTCATCTTGCATCATCTCCATTTAATTAAATATATGAAAAAGCCATTTAAATCAAATCCTAAATCATATTACATCATTTTCTGATTTAAATAAATCAATTATCAAAATCTTGAAAGTCAAATCACCTAATCAGCATTAAATCGGCATAATCATCAATCTAACCCTGATTAAATGTTAATCCCATCTCACTTGCATTATCTAGATCTAGCCACTTGCACAATAAATCAATTTTATTGATTTATTAAAAAAACCTCATTTTCTCTCAACATGACAAGTCAAACATTGCATTTATTGTTATTTTTCTTGTCCCCCTCTCAACATTTATTGGAAAATTTGAATTCAAATTTTCCCTCTCATGGGCACTCTTCCCAAATCTTGCACATGCATCAACCAATCATCACTTGACAAGTGTCCTCCTATCATTGGCTTGATCTTTAGTCCCACATTGGTCCCTCTTCAACTCTTAGCATTTGAAAATCTTTAAATACATGCTTCATCTTTGAGCAAATCCTACACAATCTTGCAAGGTTACTCTCTTCATTTGAGATTTGATCTTGTCCATCTTATCATCATCATTTTAGCTATTAATCAAGGGTTGGGAAAGGGTCACTAGCACATGTGACACCAATCCAACATGGAATAGGTGATTATCTTGCTTTTGAAATGTCTTCTTGATGTTTGTTTTTGTTACTTGTGGCATTTCTTTAGCTTAGATATTTTATTTCATGGAGGTATTTGTAGATTTGTATGTTTAAACTAACTCTTCTAATGAGTTTTTGAGGTTAGTCTTACATGCAGATTTAGGGTACTTCATCTTGGCGCTAGAGGGAGGGCTTGATATGCTCCTAACGTTCCTAATTTTGATTGATGTTTTGTGGTTTATAAATATCATTGTCAACTTCTCTATATAATTCCTGTTTTGGACTGCCCATGAATGCTGGAGTATTTTCCAATTGATCTTTTTGTCTCTTGATCACACATATTGAGAAAATAGCTTGAAAATCCATCATATTTGTCTCTGATAATTTGTATTGCAGCAGATAGAGTTGTTACCTTTCCCAAATTTTGAATTACATAAAACATCTAACAAAGTTGCTCCATGTGTTATGATTTTCTTGGATATCCATACCCTGTTTCGAGCTGCTTTGGTTTTGAGCATTTCACGTACATGTCTGTCAAAGCATTTCCAACAATAATATCTGACTAAGTTTCTCCACGTTTTATGTTTTTCATGGTTGTCCCCGCCCTATTTCAAGCCACCGATATTGGGTGCAGGTAGAAAACATGTTGAGAATGGTCAAACAATCATTGTACTCTCATAAGATATCGCGGGCAAAGCAACTTTAGACCAAATAAGGTCATGATGCAATGGGCAGCAACAACATCCACATGACCTAATTGCATATAGATTTCATTAAGGCAATATGTTCCTTTATGTGCATTCAAGTCGGTTCAACACATTGAGTCGTTTGGTCTTCATTAATTTATTTTCCTACTAAATTCGGTTCTGCACCTACTAGTTACATCGCTTTAAGGAGATTTCTTTTTTTTTGCATGTGGTCGCCAGCTAGAAAGTCTCCCTCTAAACATTTTGGTCACTGGCTTTTAAATAACTGCATTTTATGAAAGTCTTCATTCAACATTTTATGAAAATCTTCATCTATGGTCAGTGGCTTTTAAAAAAAATCTTATGGTCGCTGTAGCTTACCAAATATTGCATTTCTTGGTTGATTCCAAATGCATTTATCTCTCCAACTGCGTCAAATACAATTCTGGATCCACGTATACAGCAGCCAAGGCGTTCCATGAGATGATATTTCTTTGATGAATTTTCTTGCAGGCTTATAATACACGCAAGTTAAGGGAAACGCCTTGATCTAAGTCATGATTCAGTGCTCAAAAATGAAGGATACGTATTGTCAGGTGTTCTTAGTTTATTGTGAAAATCTTTATTGAAGAGTGCATTTAGAAGAAAACCTTTCTTGACATTTGTTTTTGTGGGAGAATGTGTTTGAATCAAGAAGGTAAAGATGAGATCGATAGGCTGATATCATTAATGACTGGTATTTGGAAAACCCAACCGTGATTTCAATTTGCAATGCTGTACAGAATTATAGTCAATTAAAAATGCCATATTCAGATAGTTTCCTCAATAAAATTAGCGCATTGAAACAAGCAAGAATTTGGTTGGTCCTTCAAACAGTTCATACGCCTTTTTGAATCTGGTTGGTTAGTGTTTTATACGCTTGAAATGATCATCATGTTCAAAAAGTACGGCCTAGATGTCATGTTCTTTATTTTCTCAACTCTGTGATGTCCTTTCGGCAGATTCATTTGAATGGCACGCAACAGAAGTAGCTAGTTATAATCATCACTAGGTGGTTGGTGAAAATCTGGCTCATATTGTACGTTGCAAAGGAAGTGTGTGTGGATGTATTAATGACTGTATTTGTTGTTGAAGCTGCAGGGTCGTTGTCCCAAGATTTGACACGTTGGCGGGCAAGGAAAATAGATTACTTAGTCTTAATCTATTTCCTTCTTGTTATTCTATCCACTTGAGCCATCAATGCAAGGACTGTTATGGCTATTTTCTTTTTATCGACAGAAGACAGAATATCTTGTGATATCAACTATGATAATTGTACATGTTTCATTGAAGATTTTATCGCTGTCTATATAACACCTTTTTATCTATTATTATGTTCCTTTTCTTATTTTCAAATACATTTACAATCTAAGCATTTGTTTTTATTTTTTTAATTTTTGAACTTTGACAAAGTAAAGAAAATCAGAAACTAAGTTTTTGGTGTGTTCATTGAAATCAATTAATCTTTTATGAAATAAAGATTTTGAGATCAATTAAAATCTTGCATGGCCTTGGTATATCAAAAATGAAGAGTTTGAAATCAATTAATCTTTGTGGCTTTTTTTTCTTTTTTGGAGTTTTTGAAATCAACTAATGGCCTTTATATCAAAAGTGGAAATCTTGAAATCAATTGATCTTTTATGTGTTACATAGGGGGATTTTAAAATCAATTGTTCTTTTTAGGGAAATAAGTATAAAAGTTATTGTCAATTTTGACATTTCTTGTGTATACTTTTATCATTTGCCATACATGCCTAACTTTTATTTATGTTAATAGGTACCAAAAGCGAACAAGGGCAAGTGAAAGGTACAAACAAACAACGAAGGCGAAAAGGTGCCAAGCGAAAAAGAAGGCTATCAAATGGAAACGAAAGGAGGGGAAGATTTTTTTTGAAAACACAATGTGTTTTTTAACACTTTAAGTGTTGATCAACACTACTTCACGAACTTGTTTATCTTTTCATTTTAGAACACTAATTTTCATTTGGGTCTAAAATGAACAATTTGATTTTCATTGCAAAGGGCTTAAAATGAATCTTAGGACAAACGCACTAGATTTTGTTTGAGGTTAATAATTGAACAATCAAAACTCACACTTCATTTTGGTGCTTAAAACGAACTCACAATTGCTTTGAAGGTTATAAAATGAACAAGTGTTTGAATTGTGTGATCTTGTCTTTTGAGTGCGTATCCTCTCCCCTTGCGCTTCGTGCGATCTAGGGTGCAAGAGAAACACTCAAAATACATTTTATTGCTTTGAAACACTTCAAATTTGGGCTTTAAAATTGAACATCTTGTGCGAGTGTGAGTAGGGGCATTTTCGCGTACATTCTCTTTCTTTGTGCCATCAAAGATCAATCGAGTTACGGATTGTGTCTTTGCTTGCTTTTGTTTATCTTAGAGGGCTTGCCTTGGGGAAAAAGTACTCACCCAAGGGACGACTCAACCGGTAACACTCTAAAGCCAAGAGTATTTCCAGCCGGGATATAAATGAGGGTTTTGGTTAAACACCATAATCACGCGGTTGGCTCCGACAGGATGGATCCGAAGGGGACTCTTGCCATATGGGTCAATCTCCACGAACGGAAAGTCCTTACTAGAACCCATGTGCTAGAATTTGCCAAAATCCTTAATCTATTTGTTGGTGCAAGAACGGTCATTCTGAAGCCACCCCACACTCTTACGGTCTTCTAGTAGAGATGGAAAGCATGCCATGGGAGTTTCATGGGTGTTGATGCTTGGCTGCCCCGTATAATGAGCGTGGAGGGGAGCCAGTGGGGTCAAGCATCTAACCATCCGCTAGAGATAAGCGTAGCTGGACTTGTCCAAGTGGGAATCCAACAAATATTGTCTTACACATCCATAGGGCTTGTAACTATTCTTTGTTTGAAAACACAGTGTGTATTCGAAAACATTTTGCAAACAAACATTCAACATGATTCTCAAAATTTTAAACCCTCTTTAAGACAAATATCATTGACTCAATCCATATGTTTGCTTTCCCTGCGGATTCACGTTTAGAGGTTCCTAAGCATTGGATTATATCTCAATTTGTCTTCTTGAGTAAACAATAGGAAAACCCTTGCCTTAAGTTCATTGAATTTCCACATAAAATATCTTGTGGGGTTTAAAGAAATTAAGACATTGGACATCTTAGTTTGAAACCTTAATCAAAGAGAGTGTTTTTGGTAAAATAAAGCCATTAAGCAAAGATAAGCAAAATGAACTTTCATGTGTGTTGAAAACTCCAAATCCCAAAAGCACAAATCATTGATTGGAAATCCAAAATGTTCAAATCATTCCTTGGTTACAAAGGTCTTTAGGAAGCATATGCATGCTCTTCAATACCTAGGTCTTGGAAAAAACAAAGTGGTCTTTTTAGGTTCATCTAGGGATCAAAACAAATCAAACCTCTTTCATACATCTTTCAAAACATCAAATCCATCTCACAACTCATCTTTTGAAAAACCTTGAAATCATCCTTGAAGTACTAGGCTTTATGAAAAAATCAAGCAATCATCCAAAATCATTGAGACCAAGTCCTTGAAAACATTTATCAAAAAACCTTTGGTTATGAATGTGTAAATACATCCTTTTGCATTTCCTTAGTCAAAGTCATCCAAATCATCTTGTCTAGCTTATTGTATGTAGATGAATCCTTCTCCATATACTTAGTGAAACAATCATCTTGTTTGGGTAGGTGTGGGTAGATACATCCTTCTCCTCACACATATCCAAATCATCATCCTTTGAACACAACTATCCTTTAGATCATTATCAAACATCTTAGGGTCTTTTTGTTCAAAATCCAAATCAAACTCCAAATCAAGATCAAGGACAAAAAATCTCAAAATCCAAAAAATCAAACCAATCAAAAATCCAAAGCCTAGTATTTCATTCAAGATTTATCAAAAGCCAAAAACATCAATAACATCCATCTTTGAACATCACCATCATATCATCATCACATTTGATCCTAAAAGCATCCTAAAACTTTCACTTTGGGACATAAAATAGAGATTAATCCAAGGAATCAAGAGATTCATCTCCCATATTCTCGAAGATTGATCTTTGTTTTATGGTTCTAACGAGATCTCAATACAAGAAGAGTATGGAAACCCACAAAGAAAATCCCGCTTCAAGTGACCTTAGCCAAACAAACGCATAAATGAATCTTGTAGAATCAAGCAATCCATTGGTCCCCTCATCATCACAAAACCCACAAGAAGAAAATCAAGGGGAAGACCTCACCTTTGGAATGTCTCGCGAAGAAATAGCTGAAATACTCCAAAATTGGGACAACCATAGAATCATCAACATCATGATGAGACTTAACCCTTCATTGTACATGCTTGAACTAGCAAAACAAGGGGCCAAGTTGCCTTCGGATTTTGATGTGAGCACTATAGTAGAAACATCTTTTCTTCCAATCTCATCCACCATCCCCATTTCATCTACACCCCCATCTCAAAACGTCATGGAAAATATCCCGCAAATCACAACATCATTTGCTCCAACTCAACCCAATGTTAACAAGGGAAACACATTCCTCAATAAAATTCAATCATATCCCCTTGTAAATAACCAAAACTTGGACGCAAACACCACAGTGGAACAAAACATCCTCCATAATCCATTACACCAAAATGTTCCTCTCACTTTACATTATGACCTATCATCAACATCATTTCACGGAGCACCACAAACAACTCTTCTCATGAATTCACAAGAGGAGGGAGACATATTCGGACCAGGGGGCATTTTCAACACCACAACACTCTCGCAAGGATTCACCCCCCTCACATTTCCACCTATCCCACCACTACCATTATCATCCACATCACTCCTTGGCTTGGGGTTGCCTCCCCTACCAAGCATCAATCAAACCGCTATCCCAACCATGAATCAAAACATTTTGCCAAACGCTCAAAACTTATTGTTGACATCACAACAACAAACGACAAACACACAAGCAATGGAAAAATCATCAAACACCCCCACAACATTGCAAAGCATGGTCTCTCAAGGGCCAATCACATCAACAATGCCACTTACCACATCAACAACACCATCCACCAATCACTCAATCAACACGACAACACCATTCACCAATCATGCAATCAACACGACAACACCATCCACCAACCAAATAATCAACACAACATCATCATCTACCACCATTCCAAATCCACCACCACCTCCACCACCACCAACGTTCACAACATCAAACTAGTTCAATGCAACATTACAAGCCGCTTTTCAAAGAGGACACCAACAAGTGCAAAAACAAAAAGCCGTGCAACAAGCCGCTCAAGTTGCGCAAGCCGCCAAAACTGCACAAGCCACATTACAAGCGTAACAAGCACAACAAGCCAAAGCTTTATTACAACAGCAACAACAACAAGCCGCCCAAGCTGCACAAGCATTGCAAGCACAAAGAGTCGCTCAAGCACAACTTTTATTACAACAACAAGCCACACAAGCGCAAGCAGCACAAGCGCAAGCCCAAGCTCAAGCACAATCTCAATATCAAGCACAACAAGCACAACTTCTTGCACAAGCAGCACAAATACAAGTATATCAGCAAGCACTAAAGCAATACCAAGAGCAGCAAGAAGCAGCAGAATTGGCAGCCCAACAACAAGCGTTGTGGAAACAAGAACAAGCAGAACAACAAGCGTTGTTAGAATAACAACAAGTGCAACAACAAGCAGAACAACAAGTGTTGTTAGAACAACAACAAGTGCAACAACAAGCAAAAATCATAGCGCAACAACAACAAGAGCAACAACAGGCATTGTTCATCCAAAAGCAAGTAGAAGCCTACTTCGCCCGCCACAACATACCAATACCATTGAACAATGCACAAACCAACCCATCCATCCAAACCAACCCATCCATCCAAACCATGATTGCAACACCCCAAAACACATTCATCCCACCCCCTGATCCTCAGAATGATATGACGACACAATTCAAGTTGCTCTCGCAACAAGTACTCGATCTTCAATCAGGGCGAACAACCAAAACGCAAAGCAACTTGTGTCCCTATCCATTTGATGGGAGCCTAGACATGAAACCATTC
>VDFB02270651.1:466888061-466932990 GCA_007258455.2 Sequoia sempervirens
AAATATGCTTTATGTTACCATGGTAATTTGGTTGAATCACAAAGGACTCTCAACATTCGAGACTATGTGGATTCTGATTGGGCAAGAGACATTGACAACAGAAGATCCATCAGTGGATATATTTTCATGATGAATGGTGGTGCAGTTAGTTGGATGAGTAAGCGGCAGGCTGTAGTCGCTTTGTCCACTACAGAGGCAGAATACATGGTAGCAACACACGCTTGTAAAGAAGCAATTTGGTTAAAACGTTTGTGTTCTAACATTGGGTTTGATGCGGGGATAATTACAATTTACTATGACAGTCGGAGTGCTATTTGTTTGGAAAAAAATCCTACTTTCCATACCAAGACAAAACATGTTGATGTGCAGTATCATTTTGTACGAGATATGGTGGAGGATGGAAAGGTCTCTTTAGAAAAAGTGGATACTCTGGAAAATGTTGCAGATGCATTGACGAAGCTAGTGAGCACAGACAAGTTCAGGTGGTGTGCCAATTTGATGGGCCTTAGTGCCCATGAATTTTAGTAGTTTTTTTGTGCTCTAGAGGTGTCAGTAAGATCTCCGTCAAGTGGGAGATTGTTGGAAAATGTGTCTCAAGCTTATTGACATGAAATTATGAAAGGGAAAATTCAGTGAGACCCTCTAAATGTCTTACCGACTAGCAGCTATGTTTTAAACTTCTAAAGTGCTCAGATCACCAAGACTTTATTTCTGTCTTGTTGACGGGAGTCATTGGCAAGACATTTCGATCGCTATGAAAGTTCTGTCTCTTTCCATCTGGGCATACCTCTTGCTGACGGGTTGGTTCTATTTGGTTATTGGGGAGACTCTTGGTGACGAGTGGCATCGAGGAGAGACATGAAGCTTCAGACTGACTCATTCTGACCAAGTATGTCTCGTCGAGGTTTTACACATAGGCAACATATGACATTGGGGAGACTCTTGGCTAACAAGTTTTTATTTGGTAAGAACTCTTGCCGATGGATGTGGTCTTGCCGATAGGTTGGTGCATTCGATATGACCTCTTGGCAATAGCGTTTCTCTCCGACTGTGCTGTGCTTGGTATGATGTCTCACTGATAGTGATGGCCTTGCCAATAGAGCTACATGAGTTGAACATCGGTGTGAAGTCTTAGCGATGTGGTTTGTCTCGCCAACAGGTATGATTTCGGTATGAGCTCTTGTTGATAGCACTTGTATCGCTGACAGCTTTGCACAATGAACATCAGTGTAACATAAGGTTCTGTAAGACTCTTAGTGATAGCGAAACTCTTGCCGATAGATCTGCACAAGCTGGATTTGTGTTTTATATGATGTCTCGCCGATAGCGGTGGTCATGCCAATGGTTCTGTGATCGGGCATTGTGGCATTAGGGAGACACGACCTAGTGTCTCATTGACATGCGACACATTTTGAATGCTTTGACTGAATTTATATCCTACGTGGTCTGTTCTAAGCCAATCAGAGAAGTGAAATGTGAACCATTAGTAGTTGGATTGTTGCAACCGTTCTTGTGAGGGAGATGAACAGATTGCGAGGAAAACAATTATGCTAAGGGGTAATGGCGGACGACGATGAACAGTAAGTGATAGCGAAGTGTTGCTCGTTTTGAACATGAATTGTTCTGAGTGAATTCATTGGATGTTTCTGAGAGCTATTTTGTATAAGGTTGATCAGTGAATGTTGTTGCTATAAATTGACATCAGAAGAGAAGTCTGTACTATGTATGTAATTTTGTTTATTGTAAGAAAAAGAGGTTTTTCTTGGTGTGGTGGGTTTTTCTCCCGTAAGGGTTTTACCACGTAAATCTGGTGTTCAATTGTGTATGTTCATTTATTTGTTCTGTTATTCCTTTCAAGTGTGTCTTAATTGGACTGTAATTGGAAATTTAAAGTCACCTTTGCATTCTTCCCTGAGGTTTTGAAGTTAGGAGAGTTTGTTCTGCACCTAAGCTTTCCTTACATGTACACCATAAATAAATTATATGTTGAATGTGGACCCATGCCTCATAAGGAGTCCAAGGGAATGATGTGGACATGTGAAAAGTTGAGGTGCATGATAAATATCTAAAGGAATCTATGACTACTTTGGGAAGAAGTCACTTACAAAAGAAACTTAGCTTGTGTGAAGTGTTGATGACTACCCATAGCGGGATTTGATTTGACCGTTTTTAATTGCAACTGGAAGTAAATGATATGAATGTATGGTGTGTGGTAAATAATAGTTGGAAAAAGCCTACGAGATGTATGGTAAATGGAAAGATGAGATGAAGTGTATGAGATGTGAAAATCAAGAAAGGTGATGTAAATGAAAAGTGTGAGGTAGTGTATAGCTTGCATGTGTGGAAATGAAATGTGTGGCTACATGTATGGAAAATGGTAGTGGAAAGTATAGATATGCAATTAATTCGACATGGAATTTTGAAATGACTGTTAGTTAATTGCTATGGGTTCCTCCAATAATAGGACCATTTCTAAAAAATTTTGCCTTCAAACGTGTTTCTATAGGTCCCTTCAACAGTTTTGATTGTGGCATAAATTGATTATTGGTGCTTGTCATCTTGTGCAGTTTGTGCTTTGTGAGTTGTGTTAGAAATCATACATGTGTAAAAACAATAGGTGAGCTAGGTAGCTCCTCTATTGATCCATGTGTAGAACTTGTAGTTGTTGTAGTTGAATTTTCAAGTGAAGGCTAAATTTTTTGCATCAATGAAAGAAGGAAATCATCCTTCTATAGGGGTTTCTTGTACAACTTTATCTTGTGTCCATTAACTAGCAAGGAAAACCTAACTTCATGAATTGTATGCAGCTATATAGCTCCACTGGGAAACACTTGCTTGATTTCATAGGGACCAAGCCACCTTGTTTGTAACTTTACCTTGTAGTCTTGATATCTTGAGTCAGTGCAAAGCCCAATCACCTATACTAAATTCTTTGGTTTTGATGAACTGATCATGCTATCTAGTTCTCTAATTTTGAACAACTTCAATGTGGTGTATTGCCTCCATCCTAATTTCATCAAGTGCATTGAGGTTGTGTAATCTCTCCTATTGTGATGCTAATAATTCCATGCCTAATTGAATAGTTCTCAAATTTTTGAAGCCAAATTCAATAGGAAGTATTGTTTTCTTTCCATACACTAATTCATATGGTGCAAACCTTGTTTTGGTTTTCCATGTTGTCCTATAGGCCCAAATTGCCTCAGGAAACTTGGCTACCCATTCTTTCCTATGAATTTGTATTGTTTTGGTAGAATGTTCTCAATCTCCCTATCCATTAGCTTGATGGTGGTAAGGTGATGAATTCCTATGTCTAATCTCATACTCTTGAACCAATTTTGTGATTAGCTTAGATGTAAATTGGGGTCCTTTGTGTTGCAAATGTGAGCTAGTTTGGTGGTGTTGTCATTAATGTTGTCATTGATATCAACACAGTTCAATATGTTGCAGATTGTACATGTATAGCTAAGATGTTGCTGAGATGTTGTGAGTACATGGAGCTATCTTTATGTTGTTGCAAGATGTGTTGTGTTGATGAGTTTCCAAGTTCTTTTGAGAAAATCAATAAAGAAGAAAAGTCAGAGTGATGAATGTGCTCTAGTATGTGCTCCACGTTTCTCCTATATTGATCCTATGCCTATGCGTATCTGAAGATTTAATAATGGTAATCTCATGGTGATATATCCTAAGTTTTGGCTTCTGGTGTGATGGTATGTGAAAATTATGTTCACCAGTATGTGAACTGTTCTGGAGGAGTTAGTCTTCTGTGGACTGGGAGAAACAGTTTTTCTCTGTAGTCCTCCACTATTTCGTTTTAGATCTTGCGGATCTGAGAGATGTCTTGTGAAGGTATTTTTTGTGTTCTAGAAAAGAGGTTTGAAGTTTGGTGATATGTAAGTCATGTTTCAGTGTTTCAATGTGTGTTTGTACAGTTTGGTTGGACTGGTGAAAGGTGTTCAATGTTTGAAGTGTGTTGCATTTGTTGTGGATGTATCTGGAGAATTCTGAGATGTGTTCTTTTACTTAATAAAGCGTGTTGTGGATTCCACGTGTCATCTTATTGTTAAGAAGTATGTACATCAATGTTTATTTGTGTCTTCATTAGGTTTGGCCGACCTGGTGTTTACACTTCATTCGAAGAATAAAATTAATTTGAGGAAGTGTGTGGTTGATTCGAGACATTATTTTTCGGTTTTGGTTAAATGTTTTATTGGTCCACTCTTATGCCTTTCCATCACAGGAATTTTGAGTTGCCAACCTAATTTGAATTTATGAAATGAGGTATTTGTGACCGACCTTGGAGAAAGTTTCTAAGGTTGAGAATGGTATAAAAGCAAGTCAAATTGTGAAGAGTTGTATGACAGTGTGATGAAAAGTGACAAAAGTAAGCCACAATTCATAAGAGCATAAGTGTGTGCGAGTGAGTTGAGACAACAATACTTCATTGTGTTGGAAGCTGTAAATGTGTATTAATTGCAGTGGTGGATCTTATTGTTCTCTTTTGTATATGTAGGTAGTGAGCCGCCTTGTTGGATAGTGAGTCCTTTCTATAGGCAGTGAGCCTTTGTACTTGGACAATGAGTCCTCTTTTGGGTAGTGAGCCCTTGGCAGTGAGCCTTTGTTTTATAATCTTTATATTGTGAGTTAACCCTCACCGTGGTTTTTCCCTCATTGGGTTTTCCACGTAAAAATCTGGTGTTCATTATGTTGATTTACCTTATGTTATTTGTGTTTCATGCTCTTACTTAATAACATAATAGTGTGGTTGTGGAATTGATAAGTATTAAAGTTTTAAAGTTTGAATTGTGCGACAACTGATTCACCCTCCCTCTCAGTTGTCCTGTGCCTCTTTAACAATTGGTATCAGAGCTTTGGTTCCCTGGTATTGAGCTTAACCACTTAAGGAAGATCCGATGGCACATAAGTTGGAAATCTCTATGTTCGATGGAACTGACTATAATGATTAGAAGGGACAGATGAAAGGATATATTATCTATCTTGGTTTTAAGACCTAGAAGGTTGTTGAGGCGAAGTATACATATCCGTTTGGTGGTCTTACTACTACAAATGAGATCTCTGCTTACAAAGAAGATGAGAAGGAGAAGTATGCTATTTGCAGTGGCTTATCTAAAAATGAGCAAGCTAAGGTTCTTTCTTTTGATACTGCATATGAGGTCTGGAAGAAGTTGGAAGGCATGTATGAAGGAAATGAAAGAGTTAAATTGACAAAGAAGTTGACAACAAAGCACATATTTTTAAATATGAAAATGGAAGAAGGTGAGGAATTTACAAATTCTTTCAGAGGGTTGAACTGACTATAAATGAAGTTATAAATCAAGGAGGAAAACTATCAGATGAAGATATAATTGAGAAAATATTAATAACCCTACTGGATTGTTACAGTGATAAGATCTCTATGATTGAAGAAGTGTATAATCCTAAGAAGTACACATTGGAACAGTTGTTCAACACCTTGCAAGCATTTGAGATGAGAAAGTTCAGGAAAGAAGACAAGATAAAAGAAAAGACATAAATGACATTTAAGGTATTGAAGATTGAAGAGGAACTGGATAGTGATGGTGTTGATGAGTTGGAAGCAAACTTCACCAAGAAGTTGAAGAAAGGCACTGGAAATTACAAAGGTATGTTACTCTTTAAATGTTTGAGTTGTGGTAATATTGGTCATTATGCTTTGATATGTCCCAATAGAGTTGTGCATAAGAAGAACAAGGATTATAGGAATAATGATAGAAATGATAAGAGATATAAGAAACTGTACTATGTTAAAGAAGAAGCAAGAATTTATGATGATGAATTTGAGAATGAGGCTGATGATAGTGAATGCTTATTTATTCTTAGCTTTGGAAAATAAATTTGTATCCACTAACCCTAGAAAATGTGTAAGCAAGAAGGCTCTGGAGAATAAGAGGAATAGGATGGAAGGTACCTTGGTTACCACTTTTCATGCAAGACATGATGAAGACTACTGGGTAATTGATAGTGGATGTTCTAATCACATGATAGGAGATAAGAGTAAGTTCACTAAACTTGAGAAATATAATGGTGGTTTAGTTATGTTTGGTGATGATTCAGGAGCTAAGATCTGTGGGAAAGGTTCAATTAGTTTTGATGGAGTGCATAGTACTGATGATGTATATTATGTGAAGGGTTTGAGGCATAACCTTTTGTGTTTTGGTCAAATATGTAGCAATGGTTTTAAACTTGTGTTTCAGAATAACACCTGTGAAATCAGAAAAGGATATGGAAATGGAGATATGGTTGTTGCTGGAAGAACTCATGGAAACATCTATCAGCTTAAGGGAGTTGATGGTAAATGCCTTGTATCTCAAATCAATGAAAGTTGGTTATGGAATCAGAGAATGGGACATGTAAATTTTGATAACCTGGTCAAGATCAGTGCAAAGGAGATTGTTGGAGGGCTGCCCAAAATCACAAGACCTAGTAATGCTATTTGTAGAAGTTGTCAATTGGGGAAATAGACAAAATGTAACTTTAAGGGAAAAGAGTACCACCAGAATGCTGGAGTTAATCCATACTGATCTTTGTGGTTCGACTAGGAATCAAAGCCTAAATGGTGATAGGTATTTCATGTTGCTTATTGATGATTATACTTGAATGACATGGGTTTCTTTTCTCAGAGAAAAGACTCAGGCTCTGGATAGGTTTAAGGTATTCAAAGCAAGAGTGGAAAATGAAGTAAATTTGAAAATCAAGTGTTTGAGATCTGATAGAGGTGGAGAATTCACTTTTGGTGAATTTAATGCATTCTATGAACAACATGGCATAAAAATATTGTTTTTGCTACAAGAACCCCTCAACAGAATGGAGTAGTTGAAAGGAAAAAAAAGACAGTACAGGAAACTGCTAGAACCATGATGAAAGAATCAAATGTACCAGATGTGTACTCAAGAGAGGCGATACACATTGTTATTTATGTTCTTAATAGAGTTCAAATTAGATACAACAAAAATACTCCTTTTGAGTTATGGACTGGTAAGACTCCCACTGTGAAGTATTTTAAGGTATTTGGAAGTAGATGTTATATTGAAAGAGATGATGAAAATATGGGGAAGTTTGATGCTAGATGTGATGAAGGAATATTTCTTGGATATTCTACTACTAGCAAAGCATACATATGCTTTAATAAAAGACTGGGAAAGATTTTTGAAAGTGCTAATGTTAAAGTTGATGAAGACATACACAGACCTATTGAGATAAGTGAGGTTGAACCTGATGATCCTATTTGTGGACATGTACCTAAGGAGAATAAGTAGAAGGATGAAGAGGAAGAGAAAGAAGAAAAAATGGAGAAGATGAAGAGAATGAGCCAAAATCTTCTATCAAGACTCCTAAGTATGTACAAAAGAATCATTTGGATAAATAAAAAATTGGAGATAAAGGTGAAGGTGTGAAGACTAGAAGCAGAGTTGCAGTTGAGGTAAATATGTGTTTTCTTTCTAAATTTGAACCTAAGTCTATGAGTGAAGCATGTGAAGATGAGAGTTGGATGAAGGCTATGAAAGAAGAGTTGCAACAGATAGAAAAGAATTAGACATGGGAACTAGTCCCTAGGCCTGTGAATAAAAATGTGATTTGCTCGAAATGGGTGTTCCTGAATAAGCTAAATGAAAGTGGAGAAGTTGTAAGGAATAAGGAAAGACTTGTATGTAAGGGATATTCTCAAGTTGAAGGTATAGATTTTGAAGATACATTTTCCCCTGTGGCTAGAATGGAAGCTATCAGGATTTTGAAGGACCTCAAAGTGTATCAGATGGATGTTAAGTCAGTTTTTTTGAATGGTGAATTGGAGGAAGAAATGTATATGGAACAACCTAAAGGATTTCGGTTATTTGACAAACCAGACATGGTTTGTAAGTTGAAGAAGGCGTTGTATGGGCTGAAGCAAGCTCCCAGAGCTTGGTATGCAAGATTGGATAGATACCTGACAAAGCAAGGATTCAACAAAGGTTTTGCTGACAACAATCTTTACTTCAAAGTGCAAGGTAACAAAATGTTGATAATAGTTGTATATGTTGATGATATCATCTTTGGTGGAAATGAAGGCATGTATAAAAAGTTTGTTGATGAGATGCAAAAAGAATTTGAGATGTCTATGATTGGTGAATTGAATTTCTTCCTTGGTCTACAAGTGAATTGAACTGATAAAGGGACATTTATTTCACAATCTAAGTATGTAAAAGAGCTATTGAAGAAGTTTGGGATGGATGATTCCAAATTGATTTGTACTCCTATGATAACCAAATGTAAACTGAGCAAAGATGATGAATCTGCTAAGACTGATCAAAGCAAATACAAATCCATGATTGGTGGACTGTTGTATCTTACTACAACTAGATCGGATATTATGCATGCAATATGTTTAGTTGCCAGATTCCAAGCAGATCCTAGAGAAGCACATGTTGTAGCTGTAAAGAGGATATTTAGACACTACAACAAAATAGGAAATTAGCGCCTAAAATAGTGTCGAATTTTAGTGTATTTGATTTCATGAATTGGGAACTTCTATTGGCACAAAACTCGGCGCAAAATGGTATGTTCACTCCAACGTCGAATTTAGTGTCGAATTTAGCGTCGGGTTTAGTGTCGAGTTTAGTGTCGAGTTTAGTGCCAGATTTAGTGCCGGATTTAGTGCCGGATTTAGTGTCGGGTTTAGCGCCAATTTTTTGTTACTTCTAGTTTGGCTTTTGATTTTGCTTCTGGTTTTGCTTCTTATGTTGCTTCCACGTTTGTTTCTAGTTTTGCTTCTAGTTTTGCTTCCAGGTTTGCCTCTGGTTTTGCTTCCAGTTTTTCTTCCAAATTTGCTTCCAATTTTGTTTCCATTTTTGCTTCCAATTTTGCTTCCGATTTTACTTCTAGTTTTGCTTCCAAAATTGTTTATGGTTTTCTTCTAGTTTGGCTTCCATTGTTGCTTCCTTTTTTGCTTCTAAAAATGCTTCTTGTTTTGCTTCCATTTATTAATTTAATATGTTTTATTTCAATTTAATTAGTTAAATATATCATGCCTCTTAAATAACTCATATGATTATAGAGTAGGTAAATTAAATAATATGTTTTATTTCAATTTAATTAATTAAATATATCATGTCTCTTAAATAACTCATATGATTATAGAGTAAGTAATTTAATTATTTAACTCATGATTAAATAACAAGATAATTATTAATAACATGATCATCATTTATAATTAAAACAAGTGATTCAAATATCTATATAAGTAGATCAAAACAAGTGAGTCAAATATGCCACTAGATTAATGACATGTCAAAATGATACATGTCCAATAGTCGACATAAGTGAAAATGACACATGTACAGATTATAGAAGTAAAAATGATAAATTATATAACTCAAAATGATACAAGTCAAAATAATACATGTGCAAATGATATATTTCAAAATGATACAACTCAATAATATGGTACTGCAAGCCATGAAAATGATACATATGAGAGTAACCATGAAAAGAGGCATCATAACAATATATCAACAATGATCCATGGTGCAGCCTATATGATCATGAATGTCACTGACTACTACCAACAACTGCCTCATCATCATCATTGCCGTCATCATCAGCCTCGGTGTCTTTTGTATATGTGTTATCATCATCCTCTACCATGTGATCTGTACTAGAACCAACATATTATGGATCTATATATCATGAGGATCATCTTGATCTTCTGGTAGACCCGTGTTTTGCAAAAAAAACATTTAAAATGAAAAGTTATTATTTATTTCATGCAATAATTTATTTTTTGTTATATATCTAATATTACAGCATGTGAAACGAAACCATAATCATATTACATCATATCAAAGTGCACATACCATAATAAAATTTCATAAAAGTTACAGCTAATATGTCATTCCAGTGATGTAAAACATGCAACAATTCTAATAAACGCTAGTAAAATATGCTAGCATTTGGTGGAAGAGGAAGAAAGAAGATTGGAACTTTGGAGGCCCACCATAATGGATTTCAGTATTCAACCATGAGAGTAGAAGAGATCTGATATCATGTATCAAAACATTAAGCATGCATTCTTCCAGCTAGTAGAGAAGGAGATGATTACTTTGCTTCATTTTCATTTGTGTAACCATATCATGGTGTGAACCAAGAAGACCAAGAATGTCTAGTTTTATGTGGAGGTAATGGATGTGGTCCAAACTTTAGGAGGGGAAAAAAGGTCAATGTATGATCCTGACGAAATTGAGGAAGAAAAACAAGAGAGGGACAAGAAAAATAAAATCAATGCAGAGTTTCAAGGATTTGTCAAGCGAGTAACAGAGCTATGGGAGCAGCCTCATCTAAAATATTTTCAACTAGAGTTTGATATACCATTTAGAGAGCTTGGTTTTCATGGGGTTCCTTTCAAAGTGTCTGCTTTTATTGTTCCTACAATAAACTATTTGATAGAGTTGGTGGAATTACCTTTCTTAGTAATCACTATTAGTGAGATTGAGATTGTTAACCTTGAGAGAGTAGGACTTGGGAAAAAGGTATTTGATATGGCTATTGTTTTCATCCTATACAACCATTGCAAGAAAAGTTAAGCTAGCATCAAATAACCGACAATTTTGAAAATAACATGAAAACTTTTAGTTGTTATGTCAGGAATAAAATAAAAGGAAACAATGTTCCTCCCAGTGGCTTGATGATTGCAAATGAGGATTCATGATGAAATTCAATCTTATTGGGTTAAAATCTTTTTTTTTTATGAAATAGATCAATATATAGAACTTAAATGGAAATAGATACAACCTATCCTCATGTTGGTACCCATATGAAACTCATCTCTTGTGCTCCCTTTTGTCATCATTTGACTTTTGATCCTATATCCATCCAATCAATTGTGGTTCTCGTAGTCAGTTTTTTAAGTCATCTTGTCATTGTCTTTTCTTTGCTAAGATAGAGAGAAGTCATCATCAATAAGTTTGATAAAATATGACATTTAAATAATAGTATGCAAGAGCAAAAAACAATGAAGTTCTTGATTGGTGTTGACTACAATGAAAGAAAGAGAACTATGGAATGGCTAAGGCATGAGGTTTGAATTAGAAATACTCTTTTCCCTTGGCACATATTTTTTTTGGCCCAACCATCATGAACCAAGAAGACCAAGGATGTCCAATTTTATATGGAGGTAATGGATGTGGTCCAAACTTTAGGAGGGGCAAGAAGGTCAATGTATGATCCTAATGAAATTGAGGAAGAACAACAAGAGAGGAACATGAAAAACAAAATCAATGCAAAGTTTCAAATATTTGTCAAGCGAGTAATAAAGATATGGGAGTAGCCTCATCTAAAAGATTTTGAACTAGAGTTTGATATACCATTTAGGATAAAACATCAATAATGAGAAAATTAACAAAAAATCAAAAGTGAATAATACATAATCTATGTTGTAAAGTTAAAAAGTCTTACAAAAATACATATAAAACTCCAAAACATTTTCCATTTGTTCTCTAAAGTTTAGTCCAATCAACCAAAGCAAGAAACATATATCTTATTACTATTTAAATCAAAAGAAGATATCTGATATACAATTCAAAACATTAGCATATGAGCTAATTTGTTAAAGTACATGTTCTCCTTCAAGTACTGATTCCTTGATAAACTCAATTTGGTCCTTAAATACATACCTGTCACAAGTTTAAAAGGAAACTATCATGAGAATCTGACCATGACTATATGTAACAATCTAAAACATTCATAATCAGAGACAAGTGCTTTACAAATTCTACTACACATTGATGCATTCTTCATGCTGAAATGAGTGTTTAGAGCTATGATAACCACATTCAATGCTTTGAGGGAATCTCATTGTCTAAGGAAGAAGTCAAAGTGCCTTGAAGCAACAATAGCATTCAAAATCGACCATATTTGAGACAAAATCACATTCATTTATGTGGCATGACGTGTCTGAAGTCATTAACGGTGTTTTGAGGGATTTTCTAATTTTATGCGATGACTTCTTCTCTTTGAGAATCTTGAAATGGTTTCAGATTTCTATCTTTGGCACGAATGATTGAATTTGGAGCAGAATTTTTGGAGTTATGTGGCCTTTGAAGAATCAAGCATGTGTAAACGTGTGGAGTGTTGAGTGAGTCGTGATGCTACAGGTGCTAATTACTTGAAAGGAAAAATGAAAAAAATAAACATTTGTTTTACATACCAGGCTATTTACTTATAAAATATGGGAATGGAATATGTGCTAATTGCTATTTCTCAATCCATATTCATTACAAACCATGAGCTAATGCTCGGTAAGCTATTACCATAAGTATAGAAAAGGAAAAATGAAAAAACAAACATTTCTTTTACATACCAGTTGTCCCTTGCTTGATTTTCCACATAATGTGAAAATGAATTTCTCTGTAGATATAAAAGTAATTCCATGGTAACTGTTTGGCTCCACAACATAAGAAAGTTGTTCAAAAGCTTTCTTAGCCACATAATGTTCACGAGTTCCAAAATCAGAAATTTAATACAAAATTGTTCACTTGACCTTGAAGTTTCAATTAGTATGCTTATAGGATTTTATGTTGTAAAAATATATTCTAGTGGCTTAAAGAAAATAGTGAACAACTGAAAGAATTTATGTTGATCCATTTTGCCAACATAAACTTGTACAAAACATATTAATATCCTATTAAGATTGTTCCACCCAACACAGGAAAGCTTGGATTCCTCTTTTCACCAAGAGAAAGCCAAAGACTTCACCTCCTCATGTAAACATAAGAAAAATTTATTGTCAACTAGTCAATTACTTAATAATAACTCACTTTCTAGCAACACGTAAACATAAGAAATGTATAACTTCATAAAAAGATTATTTATAGGGCAATTTCAAAATAAAAAGAGGTGTACTTTCTGCTATTGCAAGGAACTTGATGGAATTATATGGTTAAGATTCTAAACATATTTGATCGAGAAGGATGTAGCACTATGATTGTTTCACAATACAGTGACAATGCACTATTCCATATTACCACCTTTACTACAAGCTTCAAGAAAATGTTTACCACAAAGCTCTATACTGCACAGCTCCAGCAGTGTCAGCCCTATTCCATACATATATTCTACAAAGTTTCTAAAAAATGACATAAGGAATATGAACCAACAATAGGCAAGCAAATGCATTTCTTGTAACATGAAATCCTTTTCTCTACCACATTGGTATATTGGTGTATTCTACTAAAGAGCAGACATACATGAATAAGCATTATTCCCAACCTATCAAAGATTGCATAGAACTTTGCATAATACAACTTTGAGATTGCATTTCAAGCTTCTAGCATGTCATCAAATTATTCTTGTAATTTCTTTGTTACACTTTGATTTGATATTCACATTAATCATTCTACATCTAATTCTATCTATAACAGATTTGATTCCATTTGAAAATCTTGTCCCTTGGATATGAAGGGCCCCAAATCAGTGGCATTAAAGCTCACATCAGCTTCTATCTATAATACATTTTATTCCATTTGAATATCATGTCCCTCAGATATGAAAGGCCCTAAATTAGTGGTATCAAAGCTCGCATCAATTCACAATGATATCAAGCATTCACTATATATCTTAACCTAGTGGTAGTGGAGTTTTTCATTCAAAACCTTTGTTGCATTTTGTATGCCCACTAACACAAGGAATAGCAACAAGAAGCTTGGTCTCTAAATTCATGACCCTTCACCCTACGTTTCTTCATGATCTCAACAAATTAAAAAAAAATCCATATCAAAGATGTTGACTTCAAAGATGTTTCAGATGATGAAATCAAGTGCTTTACAACAACAGAGTGGTGATTTGGAGAAACATTACACACAGGAAATTGTCAAGATAATTGATCACTTTAGTCAACTTCTAAAGCATGTTCGATCCCATTCATTCATGTTGACTTACCAACGCATATATATTTTGGAGCCCAAACACCATACATGGTACAAGTTAATGTAGATATCCCTATTCTTTAAGGTAAAAAATATGTTGATACTCTAGATAATTGTCTAAAACCTCATTTTCTCATAAAAGGTGGTCATTAAGGTTTACATAAGAAATATCACCTTTGCAATTTAAAGGAGTTTCCTTTTCTATAAAGAAATGATAGAATAAGTATTGTGCTACCCATGAGGTTGACCTTTCATCTATATATACTAATAATGGTTTTGTCGAAGCCTCAAAAGAAACCTATTATCCTGTTGAAACATATGATGGACCAATATATCAAGAATTCTTTGCTTCATTGAGGTAATGACCAATCTATTCAAGAATATTTTGATATATTCCATACTTTGATTTGTTAAACAGTCAAGAGTAGGAACAAAATATCATCAAAGGTTTTGAATTCTTTTGTGATCCTTGAATTCAACAATACAATGCAAAAAAGAACAAAGAATAGATTGTTGTTGAACATAGAAGATATGTCTAGTTTCAATCCTTGCTCACATATGTTCATAGGAAACTAGTTCAGAAATGTATCCCTCTCCTCCATGAACATGCCACATGTTCCTTTTGACTTGTCAACTTAGTGAAAAGATGATTTTTCTTATAAGACTTATCAAGGAGGTGCTATTTCATCTTAATTGTATAAGGTTCTGAGTTGTAATTTTGTATTTTTCCTAAAATACAAAAGCAAAATTGTGTTTGTAACAACCCAACCACAAACATTAAATTTTGTTAAATTCAACCCTTTGGTGATGGATTAATCCTCACCCTTTATTGTAAACTCAATGTACTTGCCTCTCTATATAAATGCAATGACTTTCTCTTGTAAAAGATAATGAAGGACTAAAAAGAAAAAGAATTGTTGAAACAATGCCAATTTTACTGAATCAATATAAATAGAAGTTCATTTTTTGCTACTGTATGAGTTTTTTTTATTGGTTGGATGTGGTTTTCATGGTTCATTTTACCCTTTTGATTATTTAAGTTTCATTTATGATTAATTATTCAGATTGAGAATCAGATCAACAAGAAGACTCTTTCCACATGTTGAGTTTTAGGTTTCATTTTGCTAACACAAAAGTGGATTTTTTTTTGTTTCAATCTACTATTGATTCTGAGCTTGAAATCAAGGGTCAACAACAACTAGATCAATCTAATTTGATGGAAAAACAAGAAAATATCAACCCAACAAGTAACGAAAAATCATGGATCGTGAAGAAGGAAGTTATTCCAATTGATATGAAAGAGTCACAATCTAATTTTTTGAAGGTAAATGATCAAACTCTTGATTGTATCATTCCAATACATCACCATGATCAGTCATATCAAGCTTGTACGATTGTTTTAAAGGAGTCTCAAGATTATCTAAATAGTGAAAATCAAGGTGATACAATGTTATGAGGTGATATTGACAACAAAGGTGTAGTAATACAAGTGGAAGAATACCAACCTAGAAGATGAAGAAGGTATTGTGAATGGCCGCAGCCATGAAGGGTTTTCAAAACCCCAAAAATAGTAAACAAAATGCAGGAAAGTTCTCCATTCCATAAGTATTATAATTTGCTATCATGGGTCAAGCCTGAAACTAGGTTATCTTCTGCAAAAAGTGAGGAAATAAAATGGTATGGTCGTGGCCTGGGTAGAGGAGCACACTTTTTCTTTTGTTTCCACACAAATGAATTTTTCTTTCTTTCAAATCATGCTTAAATCAAGCTCATTTAAGAAGAGAATACACAAGATGAAAGCATAGAAACTCACCTAGTTTTTGTGTGAAGAGAGGAACCATCAAAACCCACGTGCCTATGGCCTTCAAAACTCAATCCAAGTGTGTCCATGGTGGCCTGAGGTAATGATATATCAATAGAGGAAACAGACAGAAAAATACATCAGAAATTCACTCATGGCCGCGACCTAGAGGCCCTAAATCCTTCAAAAATGGAGTCGAAATGACCCAGAACAAAGAAGAAACACCTTACCATTAAGTTCCTAAAGGAAATCGACACCAAATCAACATAGCAGTGCATAAAATGTTTGATTTTCAGGCTCAAACCCTAAGTTTCCATGGCGGTTGTGTGCCAAGTTCTCTAGAAATGGCAAAGTGAAAAATGAGGTGAGAAATGTGGAAGTTCGATGTTTTGTGGTTTGGGTTTCATGTTTCCCTAGCTCACCCTTATCTTTTTATCACATTGATTTACAATTAAAGTGCCTTGACTAATACTTTAGCTCATCGTTTCTAGGTTGTTCCATGCCTTAGGTTTTCCTATGGTTTTGAATAAAAACCATATAATTTCATGCCTTAAATTCTTTATGATTTTTATTGAAAATCAAGATAGGTATTATACTTGGCTGAGTTTAGGCGAGTCTCATCAGTAGGACTTGATAGGAAGGGTTTGAAAAGTGCAAAAAATTACATGAAATTTAAAGTTAAAATTGTTGGTGTGAATAAGTCTTGTAGCTAGTTTATTCCTTTACTAGGGACTTAGGGGACTTAATTCACATGTTAAGTTTACTTAGGATATTAGTTGTCATATCTAGATAAGTATTAGTTGTCTTATCTAGAATTTCCACTTTCCTAGGTAGTTATGAGTTAGTTGTCTCTTGTGATAGGATTAAGACACTTGTCATCATCTTGTCTTATCCTATCTCTCATCCTTGCCTTTATAAGCAAGGCATCTCTAGCATATATGGTATTGCATAGCATTGTATTGTATTGCATTGATCATATTGTAACATATTGCAATCCTTGTTTGGTGGAATAGCATCTTCCATTGTTGCTTCTCTCTATCTCTTGTGGAGGTTCTTTGGTGTTGCAGATTGAAGATCTTGGATTGATCACTTCAACATGGTATCAGAGCACCCCTGATCCAATATTGAATGCATATCCTGATGTTGACTTTCTATCATCAGGATTTCCAGCCCAGTCTGAATCAGAAAAACCTACCAACTCAACATCACATTCATCAGTATACATAATACCAAAATTTATTGTTCCTTTCAGGTAATGAAGAACATTCTTTGCTGCTCTCTAATGGCTTTCACAAGGCTTAGCCATGAACTGACTAAGGATGCTTATAGAATATGCTATATCTGGCCTAGTAGTGGTGAGGTAATTCAAACTTCCCACCAGCTGACGATACAAAGTACCATCCACCTCTTTAGTTCCATCATCATTATACAACTTAGCATTCTGATTTAAAGGAGTAGAGACTGGTTTGCATTCACTCATATTGAACCTTTTAAGAATTTCTCGTGTATTTGCTTTGTGTGATCAGTGTCTTACCAGAATCCCTCCAAACTTCAAGACCCAGACAATAATGTAGTTCACCAAGGTCCTTCATCTCAAATACCTATGATAATTGGCTCTTGATTTCATCAATCAACATGAATGCACTCCCTGTTATAATGAGATCATCCACATATAAAGATATTAAAGCAACATTCTTTGTTTCATCTTTCTTTATATACAAATTAGGATCACTTTTTCTTTTCACAAAACCTTCTTGACAAAAGAAAGAATCAATTTTTTCATACCATGACCTCGGTGCCTGTTTCAAACCATATAAGGCTTTCTTCAATTTACAAACAAGATGCTCCTTACCTTCCTATACAAATCCTTCAAGCTGCACCAAATAAACTTCTTCTTTCAACTCACCATTTAGAAAAGCAGATTTCACATCTAGTTGATGAAGTTTCCAATCATGTTTAGTTGCTAATGCAACCATCAATCTAATGATATTCAATTTGGCTACAGGGGAAAAAGTTTCTTCATAATCTATTCCCTCTTTTTGTGAATAGCCTTTAGCAATCAATCTAGCTTTATACTTATCAATACTGCCATCTGCATTAAACTTGGATTTGTACAACCATTTGCATCCTATGGGAACTTTATTCTCAGGCAGTTCTGTTAATTCCCATGTTTCATTCTTCATTATAGAGTTATATTCTTCATTCATTGCATCTCTCCATTCTTTATATCCTTCAGCTTCTTCATAATTTGAAGGTTCTACAACATTCATTACATGAGTCATCAATGCATAATCTTTATACCTTATAGGTGGCTGAATTTGACGTGATGACCTCCTTAGTGTTTTATTGCTTTGTAGTGTTTCTTCCCCTCTTCTTGGTGTGCCATGGCTGCTTGAAGTGTCTATGCTAATTTCACCCTGCTCTTGAACCTATACCTATTCTTGTTCATATTCCTGTTCAACCATTGTATCTATTTTGACATGATCATCATTATCAAAAGAAACATGCCATTTACTAGTATTATTACCTTCATCTACATTCTCATGAAACACCACATCTCTACTTGCAAGCAATTTATGTGAATTGGGATCAAACAACTTGTATGCTTTTTGATCATCACAATAACCAATAAATATGCACTTATTTGATTTTGCATCAAGTTTTCTTCTCTCATCCTTTGGAACATGAGCAAATGCCTTGCATCCAAATATTCTTAAATGACTAACTTGTGGTCTATAACCATGGAATGCTTCAAAAGGAGTTTTAAAATCTAAACATTTGGTTGGACTCCTATTCTTTAAATAAACAGCAGTATTAATGGCTTCAGCCCAAAAACCATTAAAAATATTTTTACCTTGAAGCATGCTACGAGCACATTCCACTAGTGTCCTGTTCTTTCTCTCAACAACTCCATTTTGCTGAGGTGTTTGTGGCACTGTAAATTGCTGAAGGATCCCATTGCTTTTACAATATTGACTGAATGCTCCTAATGTATATTCTCCACCCTGATCAGATCTGAGTATTTTTATGCATTTTCCTGTCTATTTTTCAACCATAGTTCTGAATTCTTTAAAGTACTAAAAAACATCACTTTTCTTTCTTATAAAATAGACCCAAGTATACCTAGATCTATCATCAACAAATATAAGAAAGTACCATGCACCACCGAGTGATCTAGTTTACATAGGTCCGCATACATCATAGTGAATTAATTCAAGTATTTCCTTTGGTCTTTTCTCTTTATGAATAGGAAACTCCTCTCTATGTTGTTTACCCAAAGCACATGCTTCACATTCAATATGACTATCCTTCATAACTGGAAGACCTTCAACCATTGTTTTCCTTTGAAGCAACATTAAATCATTAAGATTCAAATGGCCATACCTTTGATGCCATAGCTCTTCTGTTTGTAGCGTTGTAGATGCCAATGCCTGATGTCCTTTCCTTGTCACATCAAGCTTATATAGACCTCCAACTCTGGTACCTGTTGCAATGACCTTGTAGTGATCTTGAGTGTCCTTAACAAAACACTGTGACTTAACAAATTCCACCTTTAGGTCTTGATCAGCAATAGTAGAAACAGATATTAGATTCTTTTTGATGCCAGGAACATACCTCACATTATGGATTTGTTTCACTTGTCCGTTAGGCAAATTCACACCTACTACTCCATAACCTTGAACTTTATGTGATCTTTTATCACCTAGATAGATGTGGGTATCATCAATGTTCTCACAATATGAATCAAACCAATCCTTGTTACAAGACATATGAATTGAAGCACCAGAATCAATAAACCAAGCATTCATATCATCAGTGTCAGCAGACAATGCAGCATCAAAAACAAACAACTTAAGATTTTTAAATCCATCACTAATTGAGGAGTCTTGGTCCACAAAATTTCCATTATGCTTTTTGTTTCTTTGTTTGGACTCATGATATTTTCTTTTATAACAATTTTTAGAGTGATGACCAGGTTTTCCACAATAATAACATTCATCATTTCTCTTATCATGAGTATCAAATCTGGATTGTGTCATACCTTTCTATACTGCTTGAAACTTACTTCCTTTGTTCTTGTCCCACGGTTTACCTCTATATGGTTGTTTACCTTTGGCTACTAATGCCAAATCTAAACTATGAGCGCCCGGATCAAAGTTCTTCATCCTCTCTTCTTCTTGTAGTAGAATTCCTGTCAATTCATCAAATGTAGGGGGATTTTCTCTAGCTAAAAGACTTGAAATAAAGACTCGATAATCTTCCACTAAACCTTTTAATGTGATGGTTACCAAGTCAGTACTAGATACTTTTTCACCAATATCCCCTAATTTATCACTTAGATCTTTGACACGGGAAATAAAGCTGCTTATATTTTCATGTCTTTCCATTTTTATATATAAAAGCTTGCTTTTCAAAAATAAGATCCTATTTGAGTTTGTTGTTTCATACAAACCTTTGAGCACATCCCATGTTTCTTTGGATGTCTTACAATCTCTAATGTGTGGAATTATATTGTCCTTTACAGACATTCGTAGTAGCACCTTTGCTTTCATTTCCTGTTTATCCCAATCTAGAACGGAGGCAGGATCAGTGGGCTTGGACTCATCCCCACTCACAATTGACCACAAATTATAAGCTTCCAATATTGTCCTCAACTTAAATTTCTAGTTAACATAATTTTCACCATCAAGCTTAGTAGATTCATTCAAATAGGAATCAGCTAGAGGATTTGCCATAACAAAAAAAATTGCAAACAAATTACCTTAGCTCTTCCCTTTTCCAGCTGCTATCACCACCAGGCAGCTCAATGATCTCCTTTGGCTGATGCAAGTAGGTCTCACACTCACGCAGCAGCAATGAAGCTCGATTTCTCACAGAGGTGATCTCAAGCTTTCCACAGATCACCACAAATCTGTGATCTCCATTCCTCAGCTCTGATACCAACTTAGAAATAATTGAAGAGATAAAACACACAAGATGAGCACAATGAGATCACACTTTTTTGCATAAATGCTTAGACAAACATTACAGATATATAGGAAACTCATAGACAATCTAGAACCTACAAAACTGGATCTAATATACTAATAATAGACACCAACTACTAACAGCTAAGAAACAACTCACATATACTAACTACGAGACCATTTCTTCATTATTCCAACATCCCCCCTTAATGGAGAAATGGATTATCTACCACACCTAACTGCTTCTTACATTCTTCAAAGTTCATCTTTCCAAGAGGCTTGGTAAAGATGTCAGCCACATTTTCACTTGTATGACAATATACCAAGTCAATTTCTTACTTGTTTTTTTTTTACTTATTGCGAATGCAAAATGATGTACGCCATGAAGGTTTGTAAGGTTTGTTGCCCGTTGACCCCACTTGGGGCGCTGCCCCCAAACCCCCGCAAGGGGCACTGCCCCTTGACCCCGCTAGGGGCGCTTCTCCTAGACCCCCACTGGGGGCATTTCCCCCTAACCCCCACAAGGGGTGCTACCCCCAAACCCCTATGAGGGGCATTGCCCCTTGACCCCACTGGAGGCATTGTTCCTAGACCCCCACAAAGGGCATTGCCCCTCAACCCCATTAGGGAAATCACTCAGATACTTGAGATTATGACTACTACATCATCTAGGACCTATCTTAGACACATTCGTATGAAGGATGCAAGCTCCTTTGAGCCGTAAAATTCTAGTTATTGTTTCGAATCTTTTGATATTTCTTATTTGTTTGGAACATTTGATGTCATGGATTTCATATTTGATGATTTTTGTATACATTTGAGTCTTTGACTATATATCTAAGTGTACTATTTCCTTGAGCAGCTCAACTTATGCATTTTGTGTTTATAACTTTATACTTATATGATCAATATATACTTTTGTTAGTGATGAGGACCTTGATTGGGTTGACCAGGTAGATAGAGAGGTTGAGGCTATAGCCATGGCAGAGGAGGAGGCTAAAGCACGAGCAAACACATCGACAACTAATGTTGGTGTGGGTGGCATGGAGTCACAAGCAGAGACTATGGTTTCAGTTGCTACATCATCTAGGACCCACCTTAGATGCCTTCATATGCAGGATGTAGAGTTCTTTGAGCCATAGAATTGTAGTTATTGTTTTGATATTTCATATTTGTTTGGAACATTCAATGTCATGGATTTCATATTCCATGAGTTTTGTATTCATTTGACTATATGTATATATCTAAGTGTGTGCTATTTCCTTCAGCAATGCAACTACAATTTGTGTACTTTATAATTTTGTGATCAATGTATACTTGTGTATGTGATCAAATTTGTTTCTATTTATTGATGTTATTGTGTCTTTAAGGTTTATTCAATAAAGCTTTCTTGAAACAAGTTTTAAATCCTTAAAAATATCTAAATTTCTAGTGTTTTTTTTATTTTGTCGAGTCTGCACTGAGTCCCGAGTCCCAAGTTGAGTCACCCTATCCGAGTTCTGTAATGCCCCACCAAGGATTCCATTAAAACATAGTGTAAATAACATAATAACTGAATAATTTTTTTTTAAAAAGTCATTTGATTACATAACTGTCTTAAGGATTCCAAGACAACATTACTTAAACATTATAAATAAGAACATCACAAAATAATATTGAAGTCATAAAACATATGTGCATATTAAATTCATGAAAGATCCAATTTTCAAAAACTTAATACAATCAGGTTACAAATATATCCAGATTACATCTAGTGAGATTTTAATAAATCTCAATACATCATAATATTGATACAAGAGTACACTCATACACATGAGATAAAAATACAAAGAGGATAATGATCTCATCACATCTAACATCCATGTCTTTGAACATGTTTCGCGTCCACTGTCATGATCAATGAAGTAACAGGAACCAGCTACAAGTATAATATCATCTGTAAGAATATCCAATGAAGATATAGCACAGTTTCCTCCCTACCACGTGAAACCCAAAGGTCCACTCCCTCCGTGCTTGGAGATAATGAAAGGTCCACAGAACAAACAAACAAGAAGACATAACAATACATTTACTTGGCTTAGATTCACATAATGACATAACAATGTCAAAACATATCGAACAAACTCCCAGAGGCAAAACAAAACTAAAGATAACTCACCATAAGAGACCACAATCATGTAATAGGCAAAGAGTGTCATCACACAATCGGAATAGGTTACCCTAGTGAATCTTCCTAGACTACCGGCCCTCTCCAAGAGTTACCCTAGTAGTTTCTACTGATTCCCAACCCCTATGCAAACTAGTGTGGAGTCGTTCCATCTTTTAAGGGGACAAGATAGGTGACAAGCCATTCTTGGCCTTCTCAACCTTTCCTCAATCTAAACAAGCATTAAGAAAATAGGTGAGGCATAGTTTTATTTGAATTAATGTTTAATTCTACCCAACCCCTAGTACATTAGTTAGGTTTCCATTGGATTACAAAACCTACGATAGGTTACCCAGACAACCATTTAGGGTTTCAGCCCCTACCGCAAGCCACTCTTTCTATAACATGACTCAACATCAAAAGACAAGGGATAGTCTTCAGGCACAAAGAACAAAATAATCTATGTACATATATCTCTTACACAATACAAGCATTAAATTTCCAATATACCCACAAGGTAACAACTATTTGTGCAAGACGAAGTCCCCAAATTGTAACACTTATATAGATTATCAAGTATAAACATAATCAACTAAGTACCATCAAACAATACCCCTAGCCTCTAGTAACTTAACAACTCAAAATTTTAAATTACAAGATTACATTCTTTTAAAATAAAACTTAAGAATATTCTTTTCACTAAAAGGACATCATTAACAAATATATATATAAATATCTAACACTTCAATAAAAAGCTAAAGATTTATTATATTTATTACATTGATAATATTAAATGTCATTAATCTTTCATCAACATCAAATAATCTAAAGCTTTCCTAATTATGGATATTATAAACTTATTTCATTAATAAATATGTCATAAAAATACCTATCAACCAGAAGTTTATACAAGTCAACAACAAAATAATTTGCATACTAAGCATGGAAGATAATAATAGACAATGTTGAAAAAAAAACAAAGACTATATGTTGTAAACCACACATGAGTTGGACAGAGGAAACCACACCTTGCATGATAGACAACAACTTTGCATGTATAAGCCTCTGACGGTAGGATTAAAACTCAAGTTACATCAGCTATCAGTTGATCATAGGTATCTCAAACATAGTTTCAGCAATAATCACGCCTATAGAAGAAGAATACACCTCATACATCTCCACTTTCATAGCTTCTAAAGATTAAACAGACAACTTATGCGCCCTACTAAGGGAAAACACTAATCTAATATGTCAAAAAGCATACAAAATTCAGATTTAGTGAAAGGACGATAAAGATTCCAGATCACAACAAATCAAAAGGAAAAGTATAAATAATAGCAGCAGTCTATATGAAGATTATTGACTTCATAAAAACAAAATCGAAATGTTCTATCTTAAGGAAGATTTTATATATATATATATATTCTCACGCCCTTAAATGTTCAAGTGAAGCTACTGTTATAGACTACGTAGGAAATCAAGGAGGCTATTTAAACTATAATAATATTTTATTTCCATAAACTAAATGAATTGTTGAAGTTTGGGTTTTTAATCTTTGATAAAATAACAAGCATCAATAGTAGGTAAGCCACACACAAATCCACTTAACAAGAAGCAATAAATCTAATAAGATTTCAACTATATGACAAACAAACTTATAAGTTGTCTCAGTTCAACAGTCGATGTCAACATTAAGAGAAAGGGATCTAACAAAATCAAAAGTTTTAAACAAAATAAATATAGAGCTATATGGCGTTTTAAAACTATATCTGATTGATTCATGTTTTATTAAAATAAAACTCTTCTACAATAGCATAAAGGCTGGTATTTACTAAATATAAAATGATTAATCTCCAAGATTGTATGCACAACAATGGATGGACAATACTCTGTTTAATGATGCAATTCTTCTTAGAGAATAGGAAATACACAACAATGATTAAAATTTTAAATACTCAATTCTAAATCATGGCTGTAAGAATCTAAGATTTGAACAATCTAACATGATACCTAACAATATCATATGGTTGGTGTGATTCCTTGTTTCATCTATTATGTATACGCTTACAAGGGTTAATTATTTCTAAATCACTAAGTTATTTTCTTCTTTGTTTTACTTTGCTTTTCTTTAAAATATTGAAAATATTTCTAATTGCTTCTGTCATTGTGTAGGTTTCATAAAAAACATTCTTTTCTACTAAATTTATTCAAAAATTTGCAAGAAAATCAAAAGAAGAAACCCTGATTATGCTGAAAAGCTAAGCTGAGAAAAGTCTGTAGCTTTTGTCAAATCTACTTGAAACATTGGCTAAATGACGAAGAAATCCAAACACTCCAACCCAATAATATGCTCATAAACAAAATCTAAGATAAAAACTTCTCCAAAAACAATTGCCATACAATTTTTTTCCTAAAAGCTACTACCGTGAAAATTCTTCAAATTATTGCCGTGAATACAAAATTGCAACCCCCAAAAGTTTTTAATGTATTTAATTAACTCTCAATCATGAAGCTTAACTGATAACCAATCATGCATTCAGAATTGATCAATCAATTCTAATTTACCATTTCAACTTTAGATCACATTTTCAACTCCAAATCCAAAATTCATAACATGTTGAAAACATCTCTTAAAATATATATTTTCACATAAATATTATTTGCACAAGTAATTCAAAAATTACTTTTAATTAAATCTCTTTTCACAAAATTAACATTCTTTTTAATTAAATGAATTGTTTAATTTAAATTAATAAATTAAACCATAAACATAAACATTTAATCAAACATATATTAACAAATAATCATTTAACTAAAATAATGAATTCTGAAACTAAACAATACAGACAAGAACGACACAACAAAAATAGACTAAACAATAACGACAGGTGACAAATAGATACTCATTCAATGAAGAACGATGGCTTAATAAGAACCTGACACTATCTCCGGATTAACATAATTTTTTTGGATTAGGGTATGCTCAGACCTGTCAAGCAGGTGGAGCAAATACTTGGTACCTATGTCTGCATAAAACATCACTGTTAATCATATATACATATATCAACAAACACACCGTGAAGAAGAATCATAGTGTAGCAGGGTACTCACGAATGAGTAATGTTGCACTGTCTTCTTCACCGAAATTGACGAGCTTCATTTATCATAAACAACCATTTCAACATGATAACCACATAAAAACTCATAAGCAATTAAACTATATCACATATGTGTCTATTTCAATATCATCACACAAACACAACCAAATGATCAGGATGTCAAAAGTATCATCCATGAAGTATAAAAACAACATAATGTCAGAGTCATATCTAAAAATGAACAACATAGTATCATAATCAACTAAAGCATCTATCTAACAAACCGAATCAAACTAAAACAGAGTGTCGTAACTGGAGGGACACTACAAGTTCGAGCCGAGTCCAAGTCTTGTTACTATGATTTAAATAAAACTAAAATGATTATGAATTAAATATATAATTTAATCATTAAATTATTATTTTAATTATTATAATTTAAAAAAATTGTTTGATTGTGATTGTGATATTACATTAAATTCCTTGCCTCCTAAGATTTTTTTAATTAAAATAGATCTAGCTCTTGCATTTCTTCCAAACCATTCATATTATTATTGTGAAAAATAAATTCTAAATAATGATTAATATTCAACATATAAATTTTATTATTATTTATTTATTTTATAATATTTTACAAATTAAATATTACAATTTTTAATTGAAAAGAGGATAAAAATGCCATTTAATTCAAATGTTATTAATTCTCAAATTTAAGATAATACTATTATCTTCATATTATCCTTTAAAAACATTTTTTATCTTTTACTCAAAAATATTAAACATGGGAAAATTTGTAGATGATTGAATGTAGAAATGAGGTGTATTATGCCATAAAATGTACAAAAGGGATATAGTTGAATTTGTATGCCCTTGCAATCACACCAAGGGTATAGGGTTGAGGGTCCAATGTATAGGGGTTTAGGGATTAGGGTTTAAGGGTTGAGGGTTGAGGTTAGAGGGTAGAGGGTTGAGGGTTTAAGGGTTGGGGGATTAAGGGTTGAGCATTGAGGGATTAGGGTAGAGAGTTTACTTGGGTTTAAGGGTTGAGGGTAGAGGGCAGAGTTTGATTTAAGGGTTTAGGGTTTAAGGGCTGAGGTACGTTGAGGGTTTAGGGTTGAGATATTAGGGTAGAGAGGGAGGGTCGATGGATGGAGTGAGGGATGGAGGGAAAAGTGAGATAGAGACAAGGAGAGAAGAGGAGGGAGGGGCAAAGATATATGAGGGTTCAAGATCCAATATATAGTGTAGAGGGTTGAGAATTGAGGGTATAGAGTTGAGGACCTATAGGGTTGATGGTTTAGGGTATTGGGTTGAGGGTAGAGGGTAGAAGCAAGGCTTAAGGATTTAGGGTTTAAGGGTTCAGGGTTGATGGTTAAGGGTTGAGGATAGAGCGTTTATGGTATAGGTTTGAGGATATATAGTTGAAGGATTAGGGTTGAGGGTCCAATGTATAGGGTAGAAGGTATAGGGGTTGAGGGTTTAGGGTGTAAGGTTGAGGGTTGAGGGTTGAAGGATTAGAGTTGAGGTTTGGGGGATCTTTTGATGTAAGTGAAATGTAGGCAAGCAATTGAAGGCCAATGAATATTAGGGAAGGATTTTTTGTTCTAACACCCCTAATCCCTTAACCCTTGATCCCTGCTAGATCAAAACAATTAGATGCTAAATCTGACACTAAATTTGGCGCTAAATCTGGTGCTAAACTCGACGCTAAACCTGACGCTAAACTAGGTGCTAATTAGCGCCTACTTGGTGCTAAATTTGGCACTAAACCTAATGCTAAACTCGATGCTAAACTCTGCACTAAACCCGTTGCTAAATCTGACGCTAAACCTAGTGCTAAACCCAGCACTAAATTTGACGCTAAACTAAGTGCTAATTAGCACCTAATATAGCGCCTACTTGTTTTGATCGGCGCAAAAAATGCTAAAAATAGTGCCATCTGATAACTAGCGCTGACTTTTTAAAAAAATTGGAGAAAAATAAATTAAAACAGTGGGTGGAAGCAAAAAAGAGAGCTAATCACAAGGATTTGTTGTAGTGAGATATCTTAAAGATACATCAGATTATGGACTATGATATCCTAAGAGTGATGATTTCACCCTAAGTGCATATACTAATAAAGATTGGGTTGGATGTGTAGATGACCAGAAGAGTACTAGTGGTGGTGCTTTCTTTCTTGGCAGAAGATTGGTTTCATGGTTGAGTAAAGAGAAAGAATCGGTTTCTTTACCCACTGCAGAGGCAAAATATATTGTTGCAGCATCCTACTACACACAATTTTTGTGGATGAAACAAACTCTGAAGGACATTGGAGTGACATGTGATGAGTCTATTTCTATTTTCTATGACAACACAAGTGCAATAAATATTTCAAAGAACCCAGTTATGCATTCAAGAACAAAGCACATATCTATCAAATATCATTTCCTAAGAGAAAAAGTGTTGGAGAATGAAGTCAGATTTGAGTATGTGAACACAAATGACCAAATTGCAGACATATTTACTAAGGCTCTTCTAAAGGATACTTTTCAGCATCTTAGGGAGATGTTGGGGGTCATTGGCCCTCTGAACTAGGTGCACATGAAGGTGCATCAGTCTAGTGAATTCACAGAATCTTTAGTTATTTGGATTGATAGATGGGTCTACTCCACAGGGGGAGTAAAAAATGTTTTCATTGTTGCAGTATGAGTGTGCTCCTAAGGGGGAGTGGTAAGAGTTGTTGGTATTTTCCATTGATGTCAAAGGGGGAGAGAAAGCCATGTGAAAAACAATTGCAAAGGAAGAGAAGGTGTTCTCCTAGGATATTGTGAAGGATGTTGTCTTTGATGATTTCTCACATAATGTGTTCCCATCAATGACAAAGGGGGAGATTGTTGCAAATGTGAGCTAGTCTGGTGGTGTTGTCATTAATGTCAACATAGCTAGTATGTTGCAGATTGTACATGTATAGCTGAAATGTTGCTAAGATGTTGTGAGTACATGGAGCTATCTTTATGTTGTTGCAAGATGTGTTGTGTTGATGAGTTTCCAAGTGCTTTTGATAAAATTAATAAAGAAGAAAAGTCAGAGTGATGAATGTGTTCAAAATGTGCTTTGGTATGTTTTTCATGTTTCTCTTGTGTTGATCCTATGCTTGTGCAGATCTGAAGATTTAATAATGGTAATCTCATGGTGATATATCCTAATTTTTGGCTTCTGGTGTGATGGTATGTGAAAATTATGTTCACCGGTATGTGAACTGTTATGGCAGAGTTAGTCTTCTATGGACTAGGAGAAACAGTTATGCTCTGCAGTCCTTCGTTGTTTCATTTCAGATCTTTCGGATCTGAGAGATGTCTTGTGCAGGTATTTTCTGTGTTCTGGAAAAGAGGTTTGAAGTTTGGTGATTTGGAAGTCATGTTTCAGTGTGTGTTTGTACAGTCTGGTTGGACTGGTGAAAGGTGTCCAGTGTTTGAAGTGTGTTACATTTGTTGTGGATATATCTAGAGAATTTTGAGATGTGTTCTTGTACTTAATAAAGCATGTTGTGGAGTCCATGTGTCATCTTATTGTTGAGAAGCATGTACATCAATGTTTATTTATGTCTTTAGTAGGTTTGGCCGACCTAGTGTTTACACTTCATTCAAAGAATAAAATTAAGTTGAGGAAGTGTGTGGTTGATCCGAGACATTATTTTTTGGTTTTGGTTAAATTTTTTGTAGAAGTTGAGAAAGCCAACTTCACAGACCTCGAAGATCACCTGCATGCAAATAACCTGTCACAGAAAGAAGAGATGGAGACAAACAAGCAAGGGTGCTCTGAAAGCTGAAAAATGTATTCATCCAAGAGAGAGAGGTAAAAATACAATGATGAATCCTTATAAAAGGATATTGTGCAACCCTAAAAGAAACCCTAATAGGTAGACATTTAATAATTAATATAATTATTAAATGTCACAAAATGCAACTAAAGTGAAATCTTAAGAAAGGAATAAAGGTAATTTAATTAACATGATTAAATTAAAACCTTTACTCTAACATTTTTTTATTGGTCCACTCTTATTCCTTTCCACCGCGGGAATTTTTAGTTGCTGACCTAATTTGAATTTATGAAATGAGGTATTTGTGGCCAACCTTGGAGAAAGTTTCTAAGGTTGAGGATGGTATAAAAGCAAGTTGAATTGTGAAGAGTTGTATGACAGTGTGATGCAAAGTGATGAAAGTAAGCCACAATTCATAAGAGCAGAAGTGTGTATGCGTGCGAGTTGAGACAACAATACTTCATTGTGTTGGAAGCTATGAATGTGTATTAATTGTAGCGGTGGATCTTTTTGTTCTTTTTTGTATATGTAGGTAGTGAGCCTCCCTGTTGGATAGTGAGTCCTTTCTACAGGCAGTGAGCCTTTGTTTTATAATCTTTATATTGTGAGTTAACCCTCACCGTAGTTTTTCCCTCATTGGGTTTTCCACGTAAAAATTTGGTGTTCATTGTGTTGATTTACCTTCTGTTATTTGTGTTTCATGCTCTTACTTAATAATAGAATAGTGTGGTTGTGGAATTGATAAGTATTAAAGTTTTAAAGTTTGAATTGTGCGAAAACTGATTCACCCCCTCTTAGTTGTCATATGCCTGTTTAACACTTGGTATGTGACAATTTCCGTTGGAACTCCCTATCTTGTAAATATGTCTTCATAGAGAAACTTTTTCACATTACTATCCCTAAAAAATTATAAAGCCTTAACCTCCACCCACTTAGTAATGTAATATGTGCATACTAGTATGTACTCCTTGTTGTTAGATGTTGGTAATATTGGGCCAATAAAATCTAATCCCCACTTATCAAATGGTGTTGTTTCTAAATGTGGTTGCAATGGAATTTCATCTATTTTTCTTGGCCTTCCCATTCTCTGACACCTATCACAGCTCCTTGTTTAATTCACTGCATCCTTATGAAGGGTTGGCCAATAATAGCCAGTGGTGAGAATATTAAGAGTTGTTCTCTTTGTTGCAAAGTGTCCCCCACAGAGTTCATCATGGCATGCTCTGAGAATGTTGTATACCTCAACTTCTCTAATACATCTCCTCATAATGTTATCTAGGCCTATGTAAAATAAGTATCTAGCTATCTTGGAGTAGGGAAAACTCTTGTGAACCAATTGTCTCTTTTCTCTTTTGGAGAAATGAGGTGGTGTCTTCCCTACTACTAGATAGTTGGAAATGTTTGCAAACCATGGTGTATGCAGAGATAGAGAAAATAAATGCTTATCTGGGAACGAATCATCAACATCTTCTTCTAATTTGGTTGGAAGTTTGGATAGAAAATTTTCCACTATATTTTATTTTCCTAGCTCGTCCACAATGTTGATGTCAAATTCCTAAAGCAACAGTAACCACCTTACAATCCTACCACCAACCACTGGTTTGTTCATGAGATACCTGATTGTTGTGTGGTCAATGTGTATGAACACTAGATATCCTATAATATATTTCCTGATTTTGTTTAATTCATATATCACTTCCAACATTTATTTCTCTATCACTGTATAATTGAGTTTTGTCCCTTGTATATTTTTAGTGTTATAATATATGGCATACTCCTTGTTGCCTTTCTTTTTCCCAAGTATAGCTCCTAAAACAAAATCAAAAGCATCTGTATGGATATGAAAAGGTAAGGTCCAATTTGGTCCTTTTAAGATAGGGCTTTTAGTCAATGCTACCTTGAGTGCTTGAAAAGAGTGTTGACAAGTAGTTGTTCATTCAAATTCTACATCTTTGAATAGTGAAAAAAATAGTGGAGCTGTATGTTTGGAAAAATCTTGGATGAAGATCTCCTATAATACCTAGCATGTCCTAGGAAACTTCTAACATCTTTTTGTCTTTTAGGCACAAGGAGGGTTGAGATTACTTCAATTTTTTTGGGGCACACTTAAATTCCTTCATTTCACACAAAATGTCCCCATACAATCCCTTTTGTCATCATCATGAAAAAATTTTCATGACTCAAGAATAAGTTGTGTTCATGACACCTTTTTAACACCTTCTCTAGATTTCTAAGTGCTTCATCATATGTATTCCCATATATTGTGAAATCATCCATGTAAACCTCCATGGAATCATGTGCAAAGTATGATAATATACTCAGTACTGCTCTCTAGAAAGTGGTTGGTGTATTACATAGGCCAAATGATAGGACAAAATAAGTATGTGCCCCAAGGGCATGTAAATGTTGTGTTGTCCTAGTCTTATGGGGAAATCTTAATTTTATTGTAGCCATTAAATCCATCCAAAAAGGGGAAGTAATTTTTCCCTTCTAATGAATCAAACACTTGGTCAATGAAGTGGAGTGGAAAGTGGTCCTTCCTAGTTGCAACATTTAATTTTCAGTAGTCTACACATACTCTCCACTTTCCTCATTTCTTTGGAACAATTACTAAAGGTGACACCCATTGACTATTAGAGATAGGATATATAAAGCTTGCATCAAGTAATTTTTGCAATTATGTTTTGACTACGTCTCTGACTAGAGGGTTCATTCTCCTTTGTGGTTGTCTTATGGGCTTAAAACCATCTTTAATGCAAATCCTATGCATGCCCAATTCTGGGTCCATCCTCAATGCGATAGCTTTCAAATTTTGGTTTTGTCTTTTTATTTTTGTTTGGTGTTTATGCCAGTTTCCAGATTTTTGATTGGTATGAAGTGTGGGGGACCTATGTTGTGTTGGAGGCATTTTGAACATTGCAAATTAGGAACCAATCACAAACCCACAGTGAAGGGAGGCACACAATACATGCAATTAAAATAAAACTTTCTGATTGGGAGCATACCATGCATATGAGATAAAGACAGTTATGGATTTTTAGTTTTAAATTGATAACCAACATCAAGGTAAAATGACAAAAGAAGTTACAAAATTCAATTATGGTTTTGAAAAACCAACTTCAATAAAATCAGATTGATAGGAAAAGAATGGGGTGCTTGGAATAAAAAGAAAATAGAATGAACAAAAATGAAGGGGGGAGTGAGAGCTTTAACATAATAAAAAAAGGAGTTGTTGAGGTTAGGTGCAGGAAGAATACTTGAGGTAGGCACATGGGAATTATTACATGAAGGGAAGCTGAAATCTGAATGATTGCTAGGGTGATTAACCCTTGATGCAAACCAGCTATGGCGTTGAACATGGATAGAGCATATTGTTGTGTATGTTGCCTTGTTTTCTTTCCAATAAGTTGTGATAATGGTTATGATACTAAATTTTCCATGCCTTTAATGTTGGGTTTGATTGTCTTGATATACCACATGTATTAACTCTATTCATGTTACACCCCGTTGTGTTACCACTTATTTACTTTTACCTAGTTGGGTGAAAATGCTTTAAATAAATGTATTTGTGCTTATGTGCTTTTGCAAATATGAATAATTAATGTTTGATTCAATTTAATGATATATGATGTAAATGAATGTATTTGTTTCGGCTAACTACTATTTCAATGTACGAAGTTGGATACATGAATATAATCAAGCCTCTTGAAGAGAGGAGAAGTATCACTTAGGAGAAGAACTTGGTTTGGTAACCTTTGATAATACCTAAACTGAGCTTTCACACATGCACTTCTAGTTGGTTAAGTCAGGATAATAGCTTGGGAAATAGTAAGTTATCTCTACTCTTGTTTGAGTATGATTAGAAGTAGTTAGGGTTTTATTTATGATTGTTCTTGTTTCCGAGGTTAAAAGTATTGAGTCTTTTTGTGTTGAGTGATTTATTTATGTGTTTATACCTATATGTAATGATGAAAAAGAAACATCTATACTAGTATACATATATTTATACACACACACATACGTATACATATATATGTATATATACACATGCTTCAATATGAGAATTATGAGAATATTGATGAGGGCCACACCGCCCAAAACCCACATAAATCACAACAACAAATAACAACACAGAAGATGTGAAACAAAAAAATGACCCACTTTCAATTATTTTCAGAAAATGAAATTACATATTCAAAGCTTACATGTTACAACCTCATGGGCTTGATTCACTACAACAAAATAAACTCTGAAAATAAAGTCTACTATTCGGAGCCACAATCTGCACTATCAGGGCCACCTCCTACAACCCCCACTTAACCCTTTTTATTTTCCACCATAACTGCCCTAGAATGTTCTAGAAAGTTCAAATTTCCCCTTTTTGTTTTGGCATCAAATCTCCCATCGTTTGATTTTTGACCTAGGAAGAAATTTTTATGAAATTCACTTTTTTGAGGACCAACTTTGTGGGGCCATAACTTTTGATCCGGGTGTCCGATTTTCTATTATTGCATATCATTGGAAAGCTCTCAATGAGCTCTACAATGCATAAGCTCATCATAGGTCAGGTTGACCACTTTTTGAGCTGTTTTGGGGCCTTGAAAGTTATATATCTGAATTTGAAGCTGCATTGGAGAAATTTCTCGAGATGAAAAATTTAATTTCTCCCAAACTGTGCAGGGTAATGAGGTGATTCTTTCGTGACCGGAAATGTTTTTCTGCTCTGCTCCTTGGGGTAAATTTTCACATCCATACGAGCCCGTTTAGGCCAACTTACTAAAAATAGTAAGTGCTTGTTTTTTGCTATTTTTGATGCTTTGCAGTCTTATACCCCCTAAGTGCCATCATGGGACTCAAAACAACTAAAGAAAATTAAAAATTAAAAATTAAAAATTCGGTGATGCAAGATTGCCCTACACCGCTGGATGCTTCTGCATCAAACACCTAGGGTAATTTGAAAAGTAACCCTATCACTTCTTGAGAGTTAGAGGGAAACCAAGACGGTTAACCTCAACCTCAGATAACCATGATAAATCTTCAGCAGAACTTCCTCTCCATTTCACCAAGTACTTTGCATATTGCATGTTTCTTGTGCTTCTACCCACACAACTATCCAGGATTTCTTCTATCTCTTCCTTCTTTGAAGTCGATGCTGGAATTTTCCACTGTTATTTTAGAGGACCCTCCTCTATATCACCTTCATAAGACTCTATCAAATCAACAATGTTGAACACAAGAGAAATGGTTATACCACTAGGAAACTCTACCTCATAAGCATTTCTTGAATCATGCTTCTTCAAGATTTTGCATGGTCCAAACTTTTCCATCTTTAACTTGTTGTATGTACCGAATAGAAACCTTTCCTTTCACAAATGAACCATGACTTCATCTCCTACCTAGAACTTCTTATACCTCCTTTTTTTATCCGCCTGAGCCTTATATTGTGAGTTCATCTTATTGATATGTTTCTTCACCTCTTCATGCAAATTCTTCAGGTGCTCAGCAAAATCTTCAGCCTCAGCACTAATCTTCTCCCCCTTATCCATCTTTCTCAATTCAGAAGTAGTTCTTGGACTACTCTCATATACAATCCGAAATGGTGATTCACCAATGCTCCTATTGATAGAATTGTTGTAAGAAAATTATGCCTATGGTATAATCAAATCCCATCCCTTAGGCTTATCTCCAACTAAGCATCTTAGCAGGTTTCCCAAACTCCTATTCACCACCTATGTTTGTCCATCAGTCTGTGGATGGTGTGCAGAACTAAACTTTAAATCTATCTTCAGCTTCTTCTATAATGTCCTCTAGAAATAACCAACAAATTTGGTATCTCTGTCTCAGACTATACTCTTTGGTAGACCATGTAGTCTCACCACCTCTCTGAAAAACAACTCTACAACATGAACATCATCACTAGTCTTATGACACAGAATGAAATGTGCCATCTTTGAAAATATATCCACCACCACAAATATGGAATCATGCCCTCTATGTGTCCTTGGCTATAAAATAACAAAATCCATGCTAATATCCTCCCATGGCCTCTTAGGTACAGGTAATGGCTGATACAATCCAATATTCTGATTTGTTCCTTTCGCCATTTGACATACTCTGCAACTTTGTACAAACTTTTGCACATCTTAATGTAACTGTGGCCAATAATAATTCTCATTGACAAGAGCAATGGTCTTATCTCGACCAAAATGTCCAGCCAATCCTCCACTATGTTTCTCCTTGATTAGATTATCCCTCATAGAACTCCTTGGAATGCACAATTGATTTCCTCTAAACAACATCCCATCTTGGATTAAGAAATCCAACCATCTTGTCCTATCTAATGTAACAGGTTCCAAACAAGGCTTCCAAGCTTCTGCAAAGTCTGGATCTTTTGGATACAAACTCTTGAGTTCATTGAACCCAACAACCTCTATATTCATTTCTATCAACAATTTTTCCCTTCTACTCAAGGCATCTACAACTCTGTTTGACCTTCCACTCTTGTGCTTCAAAAAAAAGGTATAACTCTACAAAAACTCAACCCATTTTAAGTGCCTTTGATTCAACTTTCCTTGACTATTGAGATACTGCAAAGCCTGGTGATCAATATATAAAAAAAATTCTTTTGGCAACAAATAGTGTCTCAATTTCTTCAAAGCCTGAACTATAGCATAAAACTCTTGATCATAGACAAAATATTTCTTCTTAGCATCATTTGACTTCTCACTAAAATAGGCAATAGGATTACCTTCTTGACTCAAAATAGCTCCTATGGCAGTGCCACTAGCATCACAATCTACTTGAAAGACCTCATTGAAATATGGAAATGCCAAAATAGGTTGCTCTGTAACTTTCTTCTTCAACATATCAAAAATTTTGGCTGCTCTGGTAGTCCACTTAAACTCTTTTCTATCCCCTCTCATCACTTCAGTTAGAGGTGCACAAATATTACTAAAATTCTTAATAAACTTTCTATAAAAACTTGCTAGACCATGAAATGATCTTACCTCTGTAACATTCCTTGGGGTAGGCCATTCATGATAGCTTTCACCTTCTCTAAATCCATTTTAAGACCCTCTGGTGAGACAAAAAATCCTAGATACACCAACTCTCTCTTCGCAAAACCACATTTCTTCAAATTAATCAACAACTTCTCCTCCCTTAGCTTCTCAAAAACTTTCTAGATATGCAGCAGGTGCTCCTCAAATGTCTTAAGTACTGAAAATCATAATATCATCCAAATAAACAATAACAAATTTTCCCAAAAAATATTTTAATACCTCATTCATAAGCCACATAAATGTGCTCGGTGCATTGGTTAGCCCAAAAGGCATGACTAGCCACTCATACAAGCCCTCCTTGGTTTTAAAGGTTGTCTTGCATTCATCTCCTTCTCTAATACGGATCTGGTGATATTTGATTTTCAAATCTATATTTGTGAAGTACTCAACTCCACTCAAACAATCCATAATGTCATCCATTCTTGGCAAGGGAAATCTATACTTGATGGTAATCTTGTTGATGGCTATAGAATTTGTACACATCCACCATTCTCCATCCTTCTTTGGTGCTAGTACTGCAGGTACTGCACATGGACCCAAACTCTCTCAAATCAATCCTTTCCCAAACAACTCTTGCACTTGTTTGTTCAACTCTCCACTCTCTGCTAGAGTCATACGATGAGCTGCCTTATTCGAAAAACTGACTCCAAGAATCAGGTCCATCTAATGACTAATCTTTCTTATGAGAGGAAAACCTTCAGGTACGTTATCAGAGATAATAGCTTGAAACTCATTCAACAAATTTGAAACCTCTACAGGTATCTCAGTATTATCTTCTTTATCAACTCTAGGGATCAATGCAAAACACATATGCTCATGTTTCATACCTTCTAGGAACTTTCTTTCATCAACCAAAAAAATTCTTGCATTACTGCATATCTTTTCTTCTACCTCTTTCAAGAGCTTCAACTTATGGCGAACCCCATCCTTTGTCAAAGAATAGGTGTTGGCATGTCCATTGTGTATTGCTCGCCGATCAAACTGCCATGGTTTGCCTAACAACATATGGCAAACATCCATAGGAATAATATCACACAACACCTCATCATGGTAATTTCCAATCTTGAACTTTACCAAACATTGTTCATTTACCAAGGCTTTATGGTCCTTTTGCAACCAAGCAATCTAGTATGGGTTTGGATGCCTTCTTCTCTCCAACTGCAACTTACTAACCATTTCTTCTGAAACAAGGTTATCAATACTACCTCCATCAATAATAACATTGCAAACTTTACCTTCACACTTACATTTAGTGTGAAACAAATTCTTCCTTTGAGTTGGTTCATTCTCCTCATTCAATAGGGCTCTTCTGGTAACAAGAACCTCTCCTCTTGCTACATCCTCAAAATGTGAAGACTCAACATCTTCATCTACATGTGCAACTTGTGCATTACCCTTAGGTCTTCTATTTGTCCTTCCTTGATGTTGAGGACACTCATAGGCTCTATGTCCTTCTACACATTGGAAATAGGTCCCACGAAAGCCTCCTCTTCCCAGTCCTTGTCTAGATCTTCCTCTTCCTCTTCCTCTTTGGTCTCCATTATTCTGATCATGAGGACGGTAGGTGCTATCTCCTTTCTAGTTTTGGCTGCTACTAGATCCTTCACCCTTCTTTTGATCTTCATTTTGACCTCCATATTACCGTCCACCGGTCTTACCTCCATGGCCTCCACCTCGTTGTTTGTTCTCAAACCTCTTGTTCAATTGTTCTTCAACCTTTAGAGAAAACTGATAATCATCCTCAATGGTGGTCATTCTTACTAGTTCCAATTCTTCATGTATGCTTGGCTTCAACCCGTTAACATAACAAGAAACTTTCTCTTTATTTGCCTCAGAATGTCTTGTCTGAATCAAGACCTTTTGAAATTCCTCTATGTATTCATTCACCATCCTTGTCCCTTGCCTCAAGCTTTGCATCTTCTTGAGTAGCTCCAATTCATAATCGACTCGAATAAATTATTTCTTCAAATTTGACACCATTCTATCCCATCTAAAAAATTTATATTTTCATTGTCTTCCTCTTTCTAACTGGACCTCTTTCCACCATATACTGGTGTGGCCTTTCAATTTTGTCTTTGCAAACCTCACTCTGTGAGGATCTTCAATCTCCTCAAATTCAAAAAATTCCCCCATGTCATTGATCCAATTGATCAATTCTTCAGGATCTAGATTTCCACTAAAAGTTGAAACCTCCATTTTAGGTCCCTCACAATGCTTGAGATCGCTCGCAACAATCTTCTTTCTCCAGGATCCATTGGATCATGCTCTTCCTCTTCCATTTCCTCTTATGTTTCATCTTCACTCTCATCTCTATCTCATTGCACATCTCTTCTTCGAACCTCTTGTTGCAAGGTTTCTAATTGCCTTCTAAGGGCTCTGATTTCATCTCTAGGTGGATCTCTTCCTCCACCACCTTGGCCTCTACCTCTATCATATTGGGCAATTCTTGGAGGCATCTTGAACTCAACCCACACTCACAAGTCCTGTTGCAACTGTCTCACGTTCAACGTTCTATTACAAGCTCAAGAACTCCTGCTCTAATACCACTTGATGAGGGCCACACTGCCCAAAACCCACATAAATCACAACAACATATAACAACACAAAAGATGCAAGACAAAAAATGACCCACTTTCAATTATTTTCAAAAAATGAAATTACAGATTCAAAGCTTACATGCTACAGCCTCATGGGTTTGATTCATTACAACAAAATCAACTATGAAAAGAAAATATACTATTCGGAGCCACAATCTACACTATGAGGTCCACCTCCTACAACCCCCACTTAACCCTTTTTATTTTCCACAATAACCACCCTAGAATGTTCTAAAAAGTTCAAATTTCCCCTTTTTGTTTTGGTACCAAATGTCCCACTATTTGATTTCTGGCCTCAGAAGAATTTTTTATGAAATTCACTTTTTCAAGTGTCTGATTTTCTATTATTGCATATCATTGGAAAGCTCTCGATGAGATCTACAACACATTAACCCACCATAGGTTGGTTTGGCCACTTTTTGAGCTGTTTCGGGGCCTTTAAAGTTTTATATCTAAATTTGAAGTTGCATTGGAGAAATTTCTCAGGACATAAACTTTAATTTCTCCCAAACTGTGCAGGGTATTTCGGTGATTCTTTTGCGACCGAAAATGTTTTTCTGCCTACTCCTTGGGGTAAATTTTCATATCCATACAAGCTCATCTAGGCCGACTTACTAAAAATAGTAAGTGCCCATTTTTCGCTATTTTTTATGCCTGACAGTCTTATACCCCCTAAGTGTCGTCATGGGACTCAAAACAACTAAAGAAAATAAAGAATTTTTTTTTGGGGGTGATGCAAGATTTCCCTACACCATTGGATGCTTTTGCATCAAATATGTATATATATTCAAATATTGAATAAAGTATTTTATAAACTTATAAGTGGAGATACATATATATATACATATTGTGTGATGTATATATATATTATAATAATATAAATATATGTGTTAATGATTCCAATAGCGGTAAATTATTTATCAAGTGCATGGAATATTAAACACAACTAACTCTAAGTATAATGTGCATCATATGCATTATGTATATTGCACAAAAATGAGGGAATAGTGCTTATTGGTTGCGCATGAACATTAAGCAAAGTTTCAAGTATTTGAAATGATAAGTTATGTGAAACATTTGCAGTGTTGGAGAATAACACATAACATCAAATACAAACCAATGTGAAATGCATATAAAAGACTTAGTCAAACATGAAGTAAAAGAGGATATGCAATGTATAAGAAACTCTAACGTGGTTATAGGAAACAAAGACCAAAAGAATAGGGTGCCTAATGTAAATGTGGTGCCAATATATGAAAAGTATGAGCTAAAAAAAGTCTAAACTGCAATATGAATTCCTTCTTTTGAAGAAAATAAAAATAAGAGAATTGGTCGATGATAGGCTAGCCAAATATAGTTGACCTGTAGAAGACAATTACCTTGCATTTATGATTATCATTCTTTTTGTCCATTTGAATAAGCGGCTCATTCACCATGTAAAAATCTAGTTGTGTATGTGTTTAGTGTGCAATGAATTAAGTTTCCACCTTTTCTTTTTCTTGCTGAGTCGAACCTTTTGGATTGAGAAGTGTCATCTTTGATAGTTTGTTTCTAGCTTGCAGTTGCTCATTTTGGGGTATAAATAGAGGTGATTTCTACCTCATTTGGGGACACATATTTGCATTCTTGCTATTAATTTTTGAGTTGCTATTTTTTGATTTTCTGTGAGAGAGAGTTTGTGAGAGATTTTGTGTGAGGTCTTGAGAGAAATTTATTGAAGGGAAGAAGTGATAGTTGCTAAGTTGCAAGCTGATTTTGGGAGAAGGCTGAGCTAGAAATCCAATTTGGAAAAATCGGAGCATTGCACTAACAAGCATGTTGATTTCCACTCATTTATACTTTTCTTTTATTTGAAATATTATGTGAAATTGTTTGCCATGTTTGGGAAAATTGTTTAGTTTCTTGTTAGGGAAAGGTTATTCTCTTCTTTTTTGTGAAAGAAAAAAACTCTTGATGGTCTAGGGATCTTTATTGTTTGAGTGTTTGTATTTATTCCATATTAAGGAATGTGTGTTTATAGAGGGTTTAAATACTATATTAAGGATAGAGCTTATATAGCTAATGCTTAGCTTAAGTTGCGACTTAGAGTTACTTTGATTTACTTAGTAGAAGTGTTTTAGTTAACATAGAGGTTATAGGTTATTCCTAGGGTTAAGGTTACTCCATGGCATAAGGGGATAGCCTATGGATAGGTTATGAATGGTCAACACAAATCGAGTTAGGAGGGTGGGTGAATTATATGATGTCCACTCGAAGTATTGGGTGATAAATACTTTGACCAAAGTAGTGTAAGTTCCCACTATTTACATTGTCAGTCATTATGATCTAGGTTTACATACTAGGCAGGGAATGTCATATGTGTAGGTTGTAGCCATTGTGTGACATATCTAATCATGTAGGACACAACACCAAGCTGAGGAAAGGGAAAATTTATTATGAGGTTACCAAACCAATCTATTCGTCAAAGGGTAGGGCCATCTACCAAGTTTGGTGGATGTGCGGGGGACCGTAGTTAGTCCAAGGTTGGCGGAAAAGCGCTCAAGTGATGCTTTTCCTCATCAACTGGCATCCAAGATTTTATGGAGGATACATGGACTATTTGTACATCTATTGCCAAAAAGCTCAATGGAGCCTTGTATGTGTATTTTGTATCAATTTCTATGGAAAGATTGTAAATGAGAAATGTTATCATGTTATTATGTATTATGGAATCATTATATTGGAAAGTTGTAATACTTTGATTTAATGCAATGGGAAATTTTGGACAAATATTTTTTTCAAATGTGCATGCTATCTTTGTATTTGAAAAGAAATTTTTTATTGCTCATATTGGTTAGATGCTTTAACTATTTACTTGAAGTTAAAATGTAGGTAAGTTACTATGTAGAGCAATGGGAATGTTATAATTCAAGAGATCATTGTGTTTGAGTGTTCTTTTGGGCATTCGGCTTGCTTTATTTTTGTATGTCCAAAGTTGAAGACTAGAATAAAACAAATCAATATTGGTTTTGGATTGGAGATAAGCGTAGCCTTATTTTTGTAATGCATTGTTGAACGTTTTGGTTGACAATAATATAACAAAGGGAAGGCAGATTTGAGATTTGGTTTCAATTGTTGACATCAATTTTTGGTATCAGAGCCATAAGTGACTGGGAAGGGTGAAGTTGAGCAAAATAAATGTTTCCAAGAAGAATTCCATGAGGAGGTGCTAGAGGAGGTGCCAAGAGAGGCATGGGTGATGGAATTCTTGAAATGTTGTAGAATCTCACGGCTAGAATGGAGGCCATGGAGCAAACACAGAGGAGAGGTTTACCTACGAGAGATATGAGTGACAATGAAGAAGAGGAGAATCCAACCAAAGAAGAGGTGTTTCATGGAGAAGGAGAAGACCCTGATGGGGTTGAAGTGAGAATAATAAGAGCAGTCATGGAGGTTGGAGCCAAGCCCAAGATAGAGGTTCCCATCTATTCATTAAGCCTCAATGGAGAAGAACTCATTGATTGGATCAATGATCTTGATAATTATTTCAAATACGAAGAAGTGGTAGAGGATAAATGAGTCAAGTTTGCATGTACGAGACTCAAAGGCCATGCTTCTATGTGGTGGGATTATGTATAGTTTGAAAGATGAAAGAACAAGGAGAAGATAACTTCTTGGGATTGAATGGTTTCCAAATTGAAGACTAAATTCCTTTTGGGAGACTACCAAATCAATCTTTTCAAAAGCTTGTAGAATGTCAATAAAGGAATATATAGAATAGTTCTATGATTTGGTGATTTAGTTAGGCCATAGTGAAGATGAAATGGAAAAGGTAGTAAGATACCTTAATGGATTGAATTGTAGTTTGCAGGATGAACTGAGTCTAGTGTCCCCTAAAACTCTTGATGAAGCCTATCATTTTTCCATTAAGGCAAAAGAGAAGCTTATGAGGAAGCAGAATCAACAAGGAAGAGGCTATGGAGAAAGAGGACAACAATACCATTAATATGGAGAGGCAAGTAGTTCAAGTGTGCAAGCCAACTCAAAAAGAGGAGGTTATCAAGATATAGGAGAAATATCATTTGGAAGCGATGGTTTTCAAGGAAAAGGAAGATGTTTTGTTGGTAAATGTTTTAAGTGCAGTTAATATGCTTGTCATAAGAGTTGGGAGTGTTGGGAATCTCCACAAGAAGGTTACACAAGGCTTGAAAGGAGTAACCAAATTATGAAAGAAGATCAAGAAAGTGTGGTCTCAACCACTCATCACAATGAGGAACCCGAGACTAGAGAATCTTTGTTGTTCAAGAGAGTATTGTTGAAACCACCAAAGGAGAGTAAAGAATTTAAAAAAAAAAGATTTATTTGAGACAAAATGCAAGGCTAGAGGTAAGTGCTGCAAATTGATTATTGACAGTGATAGTATAGATAATCTTGTGGCTATTGAAATGGTGGATAAGTTAGGTCTTAAGAGAACTAAACATCCTACACCTTATAGAGTTTCTTGACTACAAAAGGGGCATCAGTTGTTGGTAGATGAACATGCCTTAGTAGAATTTAAAATAGGAAGCTATAAGGATAGTGTTGTGTGTGATATCATGCCTATGGATGTGTGTCATGTGCTACTTGGTAGACCTTGGCAATTTGGCCAAAATTCCATAAAGGATGGAAAAACAATACTTACACTTTTGAGAAGGATGGTCTCAAAGATACCTTGTTGATTTTGCAAGAACCAAAAGAGGATAGTCATAGTAGCAGTAGTAAGGTGATGTTAATAGAGGAAAATAGTTTATAAATGGAAGGGAGACAAAAGAAGTTGCAACAGCAACCAATGAGGTGATCCTTCATTTTTCTAAATGTTGCAAGGATGGAAACATTGTTGATTTGCAGGTAGGACAACCAACACATGTGTTGACACAAATGAATTTGAAGTTGAGGCAGATATTGGTCTTTGGAAGGATATACATAAGTGGAAAAAATTGGAATTGTTTAGTGATAGGGAGATATTAGAACAAGAGGACAACAAAATTATAGTAGACAAGCGAGAAGAAAATGTTGGGGTAGCAGTAGAGATTGGTCTTATGAAGTATACATAAATACAAGAAATTTCAAAACAGCAGTCCCAAGATGAATACATGGGAAAGAATCTACATGGACAGAGTGTGGAGACAACAAAATGGAATGTGGAAGATGACTTGTCACTTCAAATTGAGGTTGTTGAGAAAGAGTGGCTTGAACTAACAAGAGGTGGGACAAACATTGTAGCAGCCAATGGTGAGGTAATATTTCAGTTTTCAAACCCCTTGGACGTAGTTGAAGATAATTTTTTATGAATATGCAATGATTGCAACAGAGAGGTATGCGAAAGCCAAACAACATAGTGCAACAGAGGAGACAAGAAACATTTTAAACACCATCATTAATTTCTCAAATTTTGTTCATACTAATGTTGGAGTTGATGTTGATTGAGAAAAATACGAAAAGAATGGGAAAGGTGCAGCAATGAGAGGCTATCTATAGAGTGGCTGAAAAATGTTGAAGATGATGAGATGGGGT
>VDFB02270651.1:466933090-467050381 GCA_007258455.2 Sequoia sempervirens
TTGTTCATTTCCTATAACTCCCTTCTGAGCACCATGCAGGATCTGCTGAGTAGTTCCATGAGTTTCTTTTTCCTCCTTTGGGTCTAGATTTGAGCTAGGTCAAATCTTCTCAAGATCTTTTTTGTAGTCCTTGCCAACTTCAAAATTGCAGTTATCTTTACTTCTCTCCTTGTCTTCTTTGTTGTCTTCACATAAAAACTTCTACCACAAGCTATTCTAAAACTTGCATAAGTTTTAATTTATCACAAAAATAACCATAAGCGACCACAATTCCCATGGGCATTCTAACATCCATTAACACTGACTCAATGGTTCCTAGTTTCTTCCAGAATTCCAAAATCTTAGAATAAGAGTTGGACGTTCTACCCAGATCAGAATTTAATTAAATAACTAAGTGATAATGTTGAAACCAAAATAACAGAGCTCCATACAAAGGATTGAATTCCTCCAAAAGCAGGCATTTTTCTCAAGCACACTAAGCTTATCTGCTACACAAGCAAAAAGAGGGAGAGAGAGAGTCTCCAGTAAGTTATATGGCAAAAATATCTTACATCTTCTCTTTCTCTGGTTCCATTTGGAGGACATACATCACTAAACCAATCAACTTCCGCAACTCGATACCTGTAGTTAAATATGAAGCAAAATTAATCAAGATTTTGATTTTTTTTCTTCATTTTATAATAGAGATGCAATGGCAAAACAGTCATACAATATAAAAGCGGCCAATAGATACTAAAGGAAAAAATGATTACCTTGGAGATTTTAAAATTGGTTCAAAAAGTATCATCTCCTTTGCTGCATGTATATATATTTCTTTTGACTATAAGTAATGGCATTTCATTAGGTGCAACATACAAGCAATACCTTTAGCTCACTGTGCACTTTACTCCCAACTATTGAAATTTCTACATTGGACATCCAGTTTATTGTTCCCAAAATTAAGTTAACAGTTTCAGACATTGATCTCTGTCCTAGTTTTTTGTACTTTCAATGCTTGATTCCTTCTTGCTTTGAAAATTTCCCCAAGAAAATCTGTCTGCCATTTATTATTCTGCTAAAAACCATGGGTATGATATCTTTGTTTTTTTTGGCATCTGCTGCTTGATGCAATCTACTATTTTGTAGTTATAACACTCAACAATGTTTCTATTATATTTATAGAAACTTGATAGAAAACTATATTTCATAGCCTCACTTGCCTAGACATGTTAAACACAAGATCCAGGAATATGCTATTGGACATCATTATCAAAATTCCATAAGATGGAATTGAGCATCATGAAAGCAGATTTACACATATTGAAATGCCTTAAGTTGTAATCCTTTCTTGCTGCAAATCAAAATTCATACAAACCATGTCTGCAGGTGCTAATTCTCTATTTACCAGTTGCAGGACATACCTGACCCTGGCTGAATAGCAAACCAGCCCCCTAGCAATAGTGGTTGGTTTTTCTCAGTGTACGGAATATTGTGGAATTTGGTAAAATGCAGTGTACCACAGGGACATGCTCCCCCCCCAAAAAAAAATATCCCCATGTTTACGGGATGGGGATGTCTCCAAGATGCGGGGACTTGGAAGGGATGTACCCCCACCATCTCAGGGATGTTTCTGGGACATCTTCCTCTTACAAGGGGTGTTTCCAAGTCATCCACTTTTTTTGGGAATTCCGCAATGCAGCCATGGAAAAAGTAATTTTTATAAAAAAATAAAAAAAGAATTGAAAATTGTGCCCAAGCCCGAATCCTAATGGCCTATGAGCCCCAACCAAACCCTAAACACTATAAATTGGCCTTTACACCTCACTTCATCTCACTAAAAATTATCAACAGCAAATTGTGAACAGTGAGTGAGAGCAACAAGCCTGCAAGGTGAAAATATGAGAGTGTAGAGCAAGAGGATTCAGGAAGAGCACAAAGAGGAGTGACGCCAACTCAAAGGATTGAAAGCATTTTTCAAGCCTCAAGGTAGGCTTCTATTTCACTGTTCTTCCACAACTCATTTAAAAAAATAATAATAATTATTTTCTCTAATTACAAATTGAAATACTAGTTCACATTGTTGATTGTAATCTATTGTAAATTTAAATTTTAAACTTTAAATTCATTGGTTTAGTTTTGCAAATGATTCAATGAATGATATTAATGAATCATAATCAAATTTGAATTTTTTTAATTATATAATAGCATGCTGTAATATTTTTTTTTGAATTTTTAGAACTTCAAATTTTTTATTTTGTCAAATTAGGATTATAACTTTTGTGTATCCTTTGCCTCTATGCTTCATGTGACCAGAAGTAAGAAAAAAAAAAGTGAAATCTTGGTTTGACAGGTTAAGAGCAAGAATTTTTATTTGTGTATTCTCTACTTTTATTTTGCACTTTGTGCGACTTGAAATAAGAAAAACAAAATGAAATATTTGTGTTTAATCCCTTGCATTATGCATAATTTGAATTTGAATTTTAAATTTAAGAACTTATAAATTTTATACTTTTTTATTGTAGTGTCACTATGAGTTCTCACAACATGAGTGAGGATGAGATTGAGCCTCAATAGGTTGAAAATGTTGAAAGTGAAATTGAATCCGATTATGCACCTAATGGAAGTACAAAAGTAGAGAAGCGTGAAACCACTAGTTCCATTAGAGACAAGGTTCTACTTCTACTACTTTGCAAAGCCCAATTGCATATATGCCAGTTTCTTCTACTTTAGGGGTAGTAGAATCTAAGGGGAAATGCAAGTTGACAAGTGATGCTCCAAACCCACTAGCAAAGTTATTCGATGTGCAATTAAAGGATGAGACAAATGATGCAATTGACAAATGTCATGCCCCCCGATCACAACCCTCAAAAAAACCAATAACTGAGGAGATTGAAGCCTATAACATAAATTAAAAGGTAATCGCTAACCAAGGGAGCTTTAAAAGAAATATTGGAGGTAGCGATCCTATTAGGTAGTAGGCTTTTATTAAACCCCTAAAGGCAAACAATCATTGCATTAACAATTATTAAAGAAGCCAACACAAAGGCAGCGCTTGGTTGAAAATAAATAAGTAATAATTAAAAGGAAGGAGGCAGTGCTTGGTTGAGGAAGGGCGTGTCCCTTGTTAAGGGGACTAATGAATGGATGCGACTCTCCCCACCATGAAAGATAGACAAGGGGACACAAATGAGTGGGGAGAGGCATCAAATGGGGAGATATCAATGGGGATCATTGGATCATTGGATCGTTGAATCATTTGGACCCATTAGAAATCTTAATCAAGTAGCAAATTAGAAAAAGGAAAATAAGGATTGGAACCTTATTGGAAATAAATATTATTTGCTAGCAAGAGGATTATTGTAAGTCTTTAATTTAATTATACACACACACACACACACTATTATGCAATAATGATGCTTACAGCAATTATTGATCCTTATAAGTAATTATGATTCTTCCTTTATTATGATATGGTTGATAGATTCTTATAATAATCTATTTTGAATTTAGAGAAGTGATTGCAAAACAAGAAGGCCAATCAACCTTTTGAGTTCATGAGAGGTGAAGGCCCGATAGACCCGCCATCAAGTACGCCACCCCCGAGATGGAGCGCTCATGGGCTGGGAGGAAAATGTGTGCGCTCAGGCTTGGTGGAAGGGAGGTAGTCTTCACACTCTTATCAAACATGCCACCTCGAGATGGAGTGCTCATGGGCTGGGAGGCGAATGAGTGCTCCTGGGCTTGATCAAGGAGGATGGAGCACCTCCAAGGTGGACTAAGGGATGGAAGGGCGCCCCACCTTCCATGCTCTCGCAATACAAGGGCAACCAACCTTAAGACTGTAGTTTGCAAGCATTTCAATGAATTCCTAATGAGATTATTATGGGAATCCACATTGGAATGGCTATTGCCTTAATTTATATGCTCCACGGGGTTTCGGGGACGGGGAGTACCCGGTACGACGGGATGAGTTTTTGGTACGGGGGTACTTTTGGGTCATTTTTTAGGGGACGGCAGGGGACGGCTGATAAAAAAATAGGGAATTTTTAAAAAATATATAGAAATTTCAAATGTTCATAGCATAACATTGATAAAGCATTCATTCTAGACATTTGTATAAGCTTAATACATATCATTAGACTTGAATTGAGATTTCACGTGAGAATCGACAAACAAATTAACAAAATTCAAATGCTTTTCATTATCAATGTGCACACATATCATATAAAAGTCTGATAATTATAACCAAAATGCCCAAAGGCTCCAAGTCTCAACTATGAAATGACATGCTAAACATAAAACTAAGAAAATATATCGCTGTCCAAGGTTCCTAATCAGCAGAAGGTAGGTCTAAATCGGCATCGCCCTCGCCATTAGAGCTTGAGTCTAAGTTAGTGTCAGTGTCCATGTCAATAGAAGGATCTGCCTCAACCAATGGAACCCCAACCAATCCCTCATGTGCATTCTCCTCAATCTGCATAGCATCTTTGGGATTAACATCCCAACGTAAGGCTGGAGTCTGATGATACTGACTAGTTTGGCAATCTTTCACTCAGCTGCTCTTCTTTTGCTCTCCTTCACTTCACAAGCCAAATGTAAAAATGAGTTGCTTTTTCTCATTTTAGGGCATATATAAGGCATAAATTAGGTTAAGTGGCATGGGGCATCCCTTGTGGGCCCGCCCATGCCTTTTTTTCATTTTAAAATTTTTTAATTTTTTTATAAAAATGTGTTTTTTTTTGCTGCTGGGCCATAGGGTACTTCTAGAAGCAATGTTACGTGATGAGAGGGACGGCTGGAAGTTTCGGTACTTCTAGTACTCCTATCGCCCCTCGCTTTGCCAAAGTCCCCCGGAAGTACCGCACTTGAGGGCAAAGGGGACGCTGTGGGACATTTCCCAGTCAGTTCAAGGCCCCTCGCTGCACTGCACAGAAACGGGCATAAAACACAGTGGGACGGCCCCTCAAGGGAGCATAGCTTAATTTGCTTTGATATGAATAATGTACATGGATATCATGATGTTTACTAATGGTTAGTGATAAATATATGTTATCATGGTTTATGATCTAATATCCATTTCTAGTGACTAGTATTGTGTGCAGGACCTAAACCAGGATTTATATCTTATAAAATTGGTAAATTTACAATCTTAAATGTATTACATTTCTTATTTTGGATTCTAATTGTGCTTTTAGGGAAAAAATCTAGGAATATCCCAAGTAGGGGGCATTACAACAAATTCTTCTTTACCAATGGCATTCCATTCATGTGGCTTGCCCTCTTTATTATAATGAACATCAAATATGGGAGAAGCTCAACATTCACTTGCACATGGCCGCCTATGCATTGAACCCAAAGTAGTGTGTGCAAAGGCTTGGTTGAATTGCACCCATACAAGATGTTGAGGTGAATGCAAGGTTCATGAAGGCTATTCAAAAGATGTATGATTCTACAAAGGACAACATCATTCCTATTGAGTGGATGCAATTTTCCACTCTTAGGGGTTATTCTGAGGAGGCCAAAATAGATAGGGAGACTATGGCATAGGAGGATCCAATTTTGTGGTGGACTATGCATGGGTTGACTTCTTTGACTATCTCTCTATCCTTTCATATGCTATCCTAGGTTTCTAGTTCTTCTACTGCTAAGAGGAACTAGACTACTTATAACTCCACCCACTCCATTAAGAGGAACATGCTTACCTCTAGGAGGGCAGAGAAGCTTGTGGTTGTACATAGACCTTGCACCCCATTAACTGCAACACACTTATGTACAAGGAGAGTCCATCATGATGATGGGATGTAGGGCCAAAGGAGCCAAATATAGGTTGATGATGATGCTACATAGACAGAGCTGGTTGAAATTGGATTGGAGGAGCTTGAGCATGTGGAGTCCAACAGTTCTAGTGATCAAGAGTTTGGGGATGATTAGAGGCCTCACTTCACTCCATTTTGTTAAGTTGAACATTTTTCACTATAATCATCATTATGAAATTTTGGATATAATATAAATTTCAAATTTGACATTTTCAATGTTAATGTTCACTTCAAAATTCAAATGTTTAATGCAATCATTGCAATGTGTATACAACATTAAAGTTTTTGATAAGGAAAATCAAGTTTTGAAGGGGCCCTGAAACCCTTTACAAAGACGACAAGCTACAAAAAAAACTAAGCAACTAAAATTGGTAGCCCAAAAAACCAAAATGCTGACAAAAGATAAAACAATAGAAACCCGTCAGCATACCAATAGCAAAAAAACAGCAACAACTAGGCTGATCCAGCAAAAGAGTCAGCAGCAGCTACAACATTTTTTCCAAGACATTCACCGAGGCCATATTTTCCTCAATGACCTCCTCATGCATCTCCACAACATCTTTAAGCTCATCAAAAGAAACATCAGCCCTCTTTTTCGTCTTACTCCTCGTCCTAAGACACGGTCCGACCTGCACATCCTTTTCCAAAGCTAGAGCAGAATCCACATTTTTCTCCACCTAGTTCGAGCAATTAAAATCTTCAATTGCTTTCTTCATTTCCCCCAGCTCCAGAGGTTTACCTGTCCATTTCAAGGCTTTCTTGTTTAAAACGGAAAGACCCTTAGCAGTTGTCTTTAAAGAATTGTTGCTGATGTTAACCATAGTTTTCAAATCCTCCGACAGCTTACCAATTTTGTCCCCAATACTAGCAATTCTATCCTCTAAAATCTTATTGACCATCATTTCCAAAGAGGAAATCCTCTCCTCATGAGAAACCCCCAAGCGATCAGCTTCAGCAACTAATTTATCCAACATTACATTCATAGTTTTCACTTTACCTTTTATAGCCCATTCTTTCTAATTACCTCGGATCATTGCCACAGATATCCTGCCAATTTTTAACCTGGATATTGAGCTCCTTCGCCTCTAAAAACAACCATTTCACCAAAGAAAGAAAATTCCGCGTTCCATTCTCAGCCATCTTGCAAAAAATACCCATATTGACCTCATCCTAGTTGATACAAGGCACATCATTCAACTCCAAGTTATGATCAAGGGCAACTCTACACTACTCTTTCTGCTCCTCATCCTCTTCAACAGGGGAGTCCTCAACCTCAACCACATCCACCTTAATTCTCTCCTTGTCAGGAAAATTAGCCAAATCAGCCAACACTTCCAACTACTCCATCTTCATAGCCCTCTCAACAGGAGATACAAGATGATCCTGAAAAGGATCAAAATCCTGAGAGTGCTTGACCATCTCAATCCCCTGAACCTCCATAGGCATGGACCCGGGCAGCAGCTCGCCCACACCAGTACTAATATCCCCAACAGGTGCACTCTTAAGCACACCCACATCTTTAGGAACCTTGACACCAATCGCAGGGGAGTTCTCCACCACACCGACCTTCCCGGGATTAAAGTCCCAAACAGAGGCATTCTTCACAACGTCCACAACTTAAGGAACCTCAACATCAGTCACAGGAGAGCTATCCACCACACCACCCTTGCCATGACACAAAAAGGGTTTCACACTCGAACTAGGAGCCTCCACCTCAGTCACTAACTCAATCTTTCCCTTAGTAGAAGATTTATCTTTCCTAGGGCCTCTAGATTTCCCCTTAGAAGTCTTCCTCACAAACTTCACCATGGTTTTATTCAATTCCACATCTGTCTCATAGCCCTTGGTCCACTCTTCAAAATCATCAACCCCTTCCTCAGACACACCTTCATCCACAGACATATCATCATAATCCAAGTCTTCTTCCTCAGAACTACCTTCCCATTCTATAGCAGAGTCCCCAGTATCATAACCAAAATTCTTAACCCCCTTCTTACTAGGGGTTTTAGGGGAAACAAGGATTAATTTGAGCTTAATACGAGCAAACAACAGACTCATAAGACCTTCATGCAAAATGACCTTCTTAGGTTTTTTACGGTGATCTTCAATACTTTTTTCCATTGACAGTAAAAGGTAAAAAGGAAAGGAGACCAGCACCTTATGATGAAAGTGATTCAAAAGCATGAAATGGTAACTATACACAACAAAGAATCTACCTTCGAGCGTGAAATAATGCATTAAGGCCAGCACAAGATCCCTCCACAACAGTTTCAGAGACTTGCGAGCATAGCCACCACTCCCAATTTCCCGAAGCTTTTTCTTCTCATTGAATTTGAAAAAATTCGCAAAGGCTTTATTGGCAGCACCCCTATCTCTGTAGAATTTCCTCCCAAAAATCGAAAGTCCAGTGACCTCCGCTATAAACTCCTCATCAATTTTAAACTCCACTCCCTTATAACGTAGATTCCTTCCATTCCAACCTTTCACAAAAAAATCTGAAGCATCAAGATCAGGGCCTTGAAGTCTTTGCATGTACTACGTAACTCCACCCTACTCCAAGTGCTCCCACACCACAGCATTATTCTAGAACTCCTCACACGAGCTCAATTCAATTCTATAGCGATCTCCACCCATGGCGGCATGAAAAGAGCAAGAACCCAACAGCACCAGAAAGTTTTGTAAAAACAAAATGAACCTAGCTCTCCACAAAACAACGCAAATAACACCCACAATACGTGTGGGCTTGTCCTTCAAAGTACTTCCCTGCCTATGCAGCCAGGCCATCATTTTACGGAAACCAAAGATGTAATGAAGAGACAAATAGGGTGAAGGTTCAACGTGCAAAAACCAACTTTAAAACATAATGAAGAACCTTTCCCCAATATCGACCACCTTAGAAGCAAGCCACTTGGTCATCATTGGAAATATATTTAAGATTGAGAGGTAACGATTCAAAAGAATCCCAATCATATTTAGCCACCACTCCCAAGTTGGAAAAACCATCAACCAACATATTAGCTTCTCTAAAAACATAAGAGATTCTAATCTCCTTAAAAGAATTAATGATGGAGATTGAATCATTAATAAGATGAGCGATAGACCATGATGGCGGGCATTTCTTCAAAAGACAATTAATAACATTAAGCAAGTCCCCCTCCAACCAAAGTTTAGAGACCCCTTGATTCTTAGCCAAAACGAGGCCATGATAGGTTGCAGCTGCCTCCACATAGTGGTTTGTCTGGATTCCCAAAGGGAGGGCCACCGTAGAGACAAACCTACCATTCTCATCACGTAACACTACCCCACAACCAGTAGGCCCCGGATTTCCCTTAAAAGCTCCATCAAAATTAATTTTAAGCCACCCAAAAGCGGGAGCCTTCCACCGAACCCCCTTCCTAGGATCTTTTAACTTCTTCACCGGATTGGAAAGGTCACAAGAAAGATTCCATCTTTTACCCACAAGCAAATCATAAAGGGAAACCGACACTTTCATGTTAAAAGAAGGGATCATCAAGAATTTAGACAGGAAATTTTCCTTGATAGCATCACAGATTTTAAAGGCCAGCCTAGAAGGCAACAGCTCCAACTGACGGAAAACCCTGTTGTTACGTTCCTTCCAAACACCCCAAGCAACATGCAGCAAAATTAGAGACCACAACATGGAGAGGGTCAAGTTAAGGGAAGGAGACACCCATTGAGAGCATAAGTCAGCAAAGCGAGAAACGCCCACGCTATCTCCCACAGATAAAAAATATGAGTCCAAACTTCCCAAGTATAACTACACCCAGTCACCAAATGAAGACAATCCTCAACATCTTCTTTACATAAGAAACACCTATTCGGCAGAGCCATTCCTCTCTTCACAAGATTATTTACTAGTTTTCTAAAGATTCATTTGTAATTCTTATACTCATTCCTTATACATCTTTTTATAACTAATTTTTCAAGTACTATATGTACTTGTGCACCCCCGACCCTCACCCCCACCCCTACCCGCCCCACCCCTACCCCTACCATCCCCAAACTTAGGACCTTGGTCCCCCTGTCCCCAAAACTCGTCCCCCCATCCACCCATTAGGAAACTCCATGGAACTATGGTAAAATGTAATCTGATAATTGTGTTTCTTCTTTCACTATGCATAACCCTTGAACTACATCCACCGAATTACAATTCCTAAGATTTTTTGTTGGCTATCAAAATATCCTAAGATATATCTAGCAGGCAGGTGTTTAGTTATTATATTGGATTCAAGGTAATTGTCAAAATTCAGTAACTGTGAATTATGCATTATGTTATAATGCTTTGGGAAGAATATTGCAAACTTTGGTGGCAACATCTTGGCATTCTAAAACAAGGGGCCAAATTTTTACAACTTAACAACAATAAGTAGTAAATACTTCAGCACTACAAACTTGGTTTAAGGAAACCTTTCTAGTATGTTGTCAATTGGTTCCATATCTCATAATGTATTCCAATTGGTAAATGCTAGAAGTGAAGCACATTCCCCTTTTACTCTTCTCATGTTTGACTGTTAATTAGAAAATGAAAATTGGTTTTCCAAATTGAAGAAGGTAAACACCCTAAGGTGGTTCATTCTATGCACAAATTTAGCAATTTCAATCAATAGACTTGTGTACTAGTTGAGATGAATGGATGGTTCTTATAAATGGTTTTGTAGAATTATATTACATGTAGCACTCAACATAAAGAGTGTTTTAAAGGTCAAGATGGATTCCTCAGAAGACAAAATAATGTGGATTGTTATAGCTTACATAGCTCCTAGAAAGTATTAAAGAACTAAATACTTGTAGAGTTCATCCGGAAATAATTGTAAATATTTTCACTCCAACATTTCAAGCCCACTAGTGGACTCATCATCAAAGAATGGTGTACTTGATATGTCAGATCAAAATTATTTACACAATTTTTTTCAAAAAAACTCTAAATTGATGCAACACCGTGAACAAAACATCGAAATCTTAACTACTTTTCTCTCTATGAATCCCAATAATAACATAGAATATTCCGAATATAAAATATTTTTTGCTAAAATATAGACACATAAAGATTTTACACAAATAATATGATGCTTCTCTCTCCATTATCATTGTCCATATTGCATATTTATAGGATACATGAATCCTATTTTATAGGAAACTCCCTGAATGAATTCCCTTGTTATATTGAGTTGTTTTAACAACTCAACATTCATACCACTAATATAATAGCCAATAGGCTATTAAACAAACTTTAACAAACCTAAGAAATATTTATTTAATGCATCCTATAAATGATGCAATATTTCTAACACCCCCCCATATTGCATCATTCTCCAAATGGGGATAAGTGGACCAACAATACTTGATGACCGTTCAATAGATCATCATAAATATGAGAAGAGACATACACATTTACTAGTGACAAGCAATAGTAGAAATAGCCTCACTTCACTCATTGTACTTTCATCCAAGGATAAGGACAAACACATCTACCCATGGAACCAAGGATAGGGACTAACAAATCTATCCAAGGTCTTACAATAAGTTTGGATAGGGACAAACACATCTATCCAACATCAAGGTTATGAATAGAAACACACACTTCTGTTCACAACAATTATGATTGAGGACACACACGTCCAATCATAATTACTCAACAAAAATGTGATTGAGGACAAACACTTCTGATCCCATACAACATCTTATGAATTGGGACAAACACATCCATTCACACAACCAAAAATTGTAAATGGGGACAAACACATCCAATCACAAATTCAAACTTTTGATTTGATTTAGAAAATATATTCCTCCTCATTGTTCACGTGTGGAGGGTCTTCAGTAGCTATTTCAAAAAGACATTCTTCATCATTGTCTACAGCCAATGCTTTATCTATATTTAGCATGTCATCAAGGAGATCCTTGGCACGTTGAATGCAATTCATAATAATGTGTCCCTTTTTCTTGCAATAGTAGCACAAAATTCTATCCTTAAAAAAATGATTTCCCTTTGATGTAGAAGAACTGGATTTGGAGGAATGATTAGGCTTGTTTTTTCCAAACATTGCAATTTCCTCTATACTTGAATCAATTTTCTTAGCTTCTTCATCAATTAAAATAGATATTATATCTTCTAGGGTAGCATCTACTTTGTTCAATGTGAACACAATATTACTATAGCTAGGAGGCATGCTATTTAACAAAATAGATTTTGCATCATCATCATCGTCTACTTTAGCTTTTATCCCAGCTAGTTGATTCATTAGAGAATGAAACTTACTGATATGATGAACAATATTGTCACCTTCCATCATTTTCAGCCCGAACAATTTCTATTTTAGGCTCATCTTTGCACTTGATGCTTGTGATCCAAACAAGGCATTGAGATCATCCCATACTTGCTTTGAGGTTTTTGATAAGTCACAATGATGGAGGTATGCATTTGAAAGTCCAAGACCAATCAAAGCCATTGCTCTTCGATCCTTTGCAGTACATTTTGTACTCCCATCAGCATTAGTTGGCCGTATTGTTGCTCCACTTACCACATCCCATAGATCCTTTTCAATAAGGATCAACTGTAACTTGATTTTCCATGAGTGGAACTTTGAACCTTCAAATTTCTCTATCAACGTGTTATTTTTCTCCATTAATAAACACTATTTGACCCCCACGTAATCTAAACAATATTGAAGGTGTCGAGTTCCACTGATAATGCACCTTAACACTTTTACAAATTTACATACATATTGGCTCTCTAACACAATAATCTAGATGCATCTTAAAAAGAAACAATATGAAGAACTAAACACTATAGACATTTAGAAGACTAATAAATAATACTATCCAAAACAAAACAAATGTCAAAAACAAAAGGAAAAAAACTCATTGCTTCAGATTTCCTTCAACCCAAAGATGCAATATCCTATCGCAGCACAACCCCTAAAACCTAATAGGCCCTATTGTCCTTATTGGTATTAAAAACAATACATAAAATCATACATGCAAGAGCTTTCACCAAAGTTAATTTGGGCAACTTCAAAAAAAAAAAATCAGTGTTTACCTACTTTGCTCTTTGTCGATGAAGTTATCCACCAAAATTCAACTAGGCTAAGTGAAGGACTCTTTATGACAGTAAATAGAAGAGAACTCGATGCATGAATTTTAACCACTTTTGAGTTTGAAACAGGCTGCATTTTCAAAATTTGTTGATGTATGCCTCTGAACTGCCCTTGGAAACCCATGCCTACTTCCCTAACACTTGTGGTATACTCTGTTGCTCCTTGGCAACCTGACCTTGCTTTATAAAATAGCACAAGCTATCATTTCGTTAGAATGAGACTTGCAGAAACATTCATTTACAGCATGCCCAACAACTACCAAAATGTCTTTTTTCTTTTGTTAGCATCTTTCATAGTTCAAAATATTTTACCAAATGATTTTTGGGTTTTCTTCTCTCTTTATTCTTATTTCCAATGCAATTTGAATGGTCAAATTTCATCAAGAAACGAGAAAGATATGACAATTTTCATGAAGCTGTTCCAAACTTTTTTTATATAAAAAACGTGGTGTTTCACTTTCAATGCTATGTTCAAGCTCTGGACGCTTTGGGAATAATCAAGCCTGATCAAGCTTCTCTTGCTCTGATACCATATAAAATATTTTGTGCAAAAGTATAGAAACATAAAGATTTTACACAAATAATATGATACTTCTCTCTCCATTATCATTGTCCATATTGCATATTTATAGGATTCACGAATCCTATTTTATAGGAAACTCTCTGAACGACTTCCCTTATTATATTGAGTTGTTTTAACAACTCAACATTCATACCACTAATATAATAGGCTATTAAACAAACTTTAACAAACCTAAGAAATAGTTATTTAATGCATACTATAAATGATGCAATATTCTTAACACCGAAGCAATATATATTATGGAAAAATAGTGCCTTAGAGGTTCAACTTTGCTTAGCCTCTAACCGACATGGAAAGGGATATATTTATGTAGAAAAATCAAGTTTGCATATCCTTTAGCTATTATAAAGCAGGGGATGTGTTAAACTCTAAGTTGCCAAATCAGAATCAGGTGTGAGTACGGTACGTTGGTACGGCAAAAAATTTCATGAGGATTGGGTACGTTTGAATATGGCCATACAAAAAACATATAAAAATCATAAATATATACATTAAAAATTAAATTTGTCAATTAAAATTAAATATATTAATACTTAATAATGACGTATAACTTATACAAGTTTTAATTTATAATTTCAAATTTTTATTTACAATTTTCTTATATAATTGTTAATATATAACTTAATAAATAATATGCTAATATAAATAATAATATATACTAACTAGCTCATATAATTATTAATCTATTATTTTATTACATAATTATTAATATATAATTTAATAAAAAATATACTAATTACTAATTGGATATTTGATATATAATTATTTAATCTATAATTATTAATATATAATTTAATAAATAATACACTAATACAAATAATAATGTACACTAGTTCATATAATTATTAATTTATTATTTTATTATATAATTATTAATATATGAGGGGGCGAGCGAATTAAAGTTTTATTTTGAGCGATGAGTGCCAGTTCTCGAACTAATTTATGCGCTGAGTGCAAAGCTGAATGGGCAACGCTAATCAAGTATTCCCCTCGCCCGTGGAATTCCATAATGTTCACCAGATTTCTTCTGTAGTGTTTGAAAAAACGCCGGTGGCATTCAATTTAATAACTGGCAGTCGAGTCTCTGTTACAGGTTTTCTCCCGGTCCCCTCTCGTCGCATCCCTGTCCCCATGTCGGGAAGGAACTAGTCCCAGTGTCGGGGCATAAAAAAACCCTCCTACCTACATACTCTTTGATAGAGGCCCAGATTGTTCATTTGTGTCAGTCATCCGGCTTGTCATTAAAAACGACTGCAATCAGAGACGTTTTCAGGAATTAAAAACGGAGTTTAGGGTTTTTCCGAGGTAAAAAAACTAATACTCTGATTTTGCACCGATTCCCCACCGATTCCGTGTTGATTCCGATTCCGATACGTTTCGTACCCAGAATCGGCCTAATTTCTTGACTTAAACTTATTCCATCCTTCAGCAGATAATATACTCGTATAGCTTTTCCTTATGACTGTTATGCAGAGGGTGTCAGTATGAAGTTCAAAATGAATAAAATGGTAACACCTTATCCAGGGATTGAAGAGCAAATCTGGCTATAAACTAGGGAGCATAGCAGCAGACATAGCCAAAATGGTTAGCAATCTCCACCATTTTATTCTTTTTAATAAAGTAATTTTAGGACTAGAAGACCTAGTCTGTAAACACATAATCCATCATAAGTGCCAAGTACATACATAATGAGCAAAACACAAGAATGTTCAAAGCTGTCCTCAAGCAAGCATGTCGTTATAAAACTTTTTACCCAAAAGTGAAAATAATGTATGTACTATTATACTGGGTGAAAATATAAAGAGGCTGTAATCCTTTTTGAAATCCCAATGGTGAAAGCAATATAAATTTTCTACTTTATGGGTTCAAATGCCAAATAAAATATTAGACATGTAAATAGTTTGATTAAAATATGTAATACACTATTTCTTATAAATGGCTGTTGTTGAATGTACAGATATTTAGTTAAATAACTACCCAAAACTATTATAAATATTTAGAATCTGAATGTGTTGGATATTGGGATAATTCTCGTCTGATTGATCAAGACCAAGTGCTGGGCACAGGAGAAGGGACGTGCACTGTGTGTCCAATTAAGGTTACATTGTACACACGTGACTGTCCTAGCAAGGGCTTGTGGTGTGTGAGCATAATGCATGGGCACATGTTGTGTAACACATGTAATCCTCCTAGTGTGTGCCACAACGTGATAAAATTTGTATCAAACCAGCAAGAGACTAGAGCGGAAAGCCTAACAAAAATAACAGATGTGTATTTCAACTCTTGATGAATAAAATTTATTTGATATTATTCAAATACTCTTTATGTTGTTTGAAAAAATTTATGTACATGTTTTATTGTGCACTTACTCTAATTTATTTCAGTTAAAGCTACATATAAATGTGTGTTATTATATATATTATTAAAAGGAAATTTGCTCATTACACGTGGTCTTTCAAATATTCTAACTTCAGTTTTTATCGTATCCAAGTCTTTCTACATTGCAGCATACACGGGATGCAGATTAGTAAGTGCTGTAAGGTTATCTAATATAGTCGCATAATGCATCCCAACCCAAATGATTGCTTTCATTGAATAGTTTACAGGAAAGACCAACAAGTTCTTTTATTATAATAAAAATTCATATTTTGCCATACATGAAAAAAGAAGGTACAATACACAAGAGCTTTGATTATTTTTTGTCTTAGGTTGCCAGTGTATGTGATTTTCTATTTAGCTGTCATATGTAGCCATACATTTTAATTTGCATGTGAATGGAAAGAAATTTAAAGCATTTTCTGAGGTGAAATGTTTGTATTTCATTTTTAGAGAAACTGAAAGCCTTCAGAGATTAATGGTAAACTGATACTGATACTGATACTACTATACACTCGAAATATGTGGCAATGTCTCAATCAAAAGGTTTTAATTGAAGAGAAAACAGAAAATAAACAATTAATAAAAAATGTGCTAAATAGAACTGATTCCTTGATTGGATTGGCACACAGTATTATAGGAGAACAAAATCGTTAACTAGTGAGATATGCCATTTAGTTTGTAAACTACCTGCAATTAGAAACTTGTATTACATAACATGATAACAACTACAAGCTAGAAAAGGTCAACAAGCCATGACTTGAAACAACTAATGATGTTAGTACCGGATTGGAGGATGCTAACACATCGACCCAGGGCTTTCCCAAAATCATGCTTTGGGATTGGCAAAGCAACTGGTACTAGAAATGCCTTATACCCCATTTCTTTCTCACAATCATTACCAAGATTCTCTAGACTGTAATTGTTCAGATTCAACAAGAAGCAAATGCTAAATAGGCAACAAAACGTTGAGCATATATCACAGTTTTCAAGGAATATTGATTTTAAATCAAGCGAAACATTTATTAACTGCCACTAGAATGTTAAACTTACCCATCTTGATCCCATGACCTAATAATATGGAAACGGCGGCGGCCTTCAACCTGTTGCAGATAACCCAATTCTAATTGTTAAAAGACCGAATTAATTGGAAAGTATCCCATCACTACTAGGAGATTTATACAACAAATTATGCACACATATAAATCAGGTATAATTCATAACAAACAGCGGTATAACAAAACAACATCAGTCCAATTCATGGCATGCTCCCAACAAACCCAAGGTAATGATAACAAATCATCATAGGCCAACCAATAAATAAAATGACCTACATAGTTTGCATAAAAATGACGTCTATGGCATACAGTCAAAACTGTTGTGCCTATTAAAAGAGTAAATTGTCACTGGCTTATTTTACTTTCAAGAGAAAATCTCAGACACAAATTTGAGACTTGTAAGGAAGATTTATCTTCAAGAGCTAGCAATAATTATCTTTCTAAGCAATGAATTAGCTGTAGTGGAAGTGGCCATGAGTTTCTTTATGGAAAACATGCCCAAAGATGATTATGTCTCGAAGACAAACCTCAGATTCTTCACTCAGAAAGTTAAGAACGCAGTTTCAAGTTAGAAGTCTTAAATACAATTGTTAAGGAATCTCTAACTTTTACTTATAAGAATCAAGATGGAAAATGTGGAGTCGCTTCACTATCAGTTCTCTCCTTTAAGGAATCTTTATCAGATGTTGAAGTTCTCCTCGTCTAAGATGTTTGTGGTACATTTTAAGGAAATTCAAATTTAGGGTCTAGCAAATATTTGTGCCTCAAATTCTTGAATAGACAGGCATGGAATTGAATTGCTGATTCTTTTAAATATATTTCTCATATTATTGAAAATGATTTGAGTATCAAAAATGACCTTAGAGATAATCTAGACAGATAACATAGTCATAAAAGGTGACAAAAATTAGTTCAGGTTAAAAACAAAAAAGAAATTAAAGATCTTGGATTCTCTTTGGAAATCAAAACCCAATGATAAGAAAGGCATTTCCATCTCTTTTTGCTGACAGAAAATGCAAAAAGTGAAAGAATTTATTCTAAGATTCATATATTTTAGTAAATTTCATTTGAGACATTTTGATTTGGCTGATCCTCTTATCGACTGTCTGGTCACATTGTGATTCCCTCCACACTTTCCAATTACAATATTATCTTTTAAATGTTATTTCCAAGGAATAGGACTGCTAATCCTCAAAGAAGGTATAAATATTCCTCAACATTAAATAAGACAAGAATAATTCTACTCTAGATTGTATTTTTAGTACAATAATATTAAGTGTTTAGGCATTTAAATCATTTTGAGAATGACTTTGCAAAAATAAAGTTGTAGTGAAAAGGTCAGCAAAGGAACTCCAAGTGGAGGGGAAACCTAAGAAAGTTGCCTTCAATATTGGCTTACCCAAATAGCTAAATGAATTAATGTTTGATAAATGAGGACACAAAGAATAGATTACTTGAAAGATGAGTTCAAGCCAGCCTAGACTGAACCAAAATAGTAATAGGGGCTACAAATATTTATTTTCCTATGTCAAAACTAAGGCATGAATTATAAATTATAACAGAATGAGGGAAGTGACTTCAATTGACATTATGGTATTTTTCCCCAGCCTATAACAGCACAGAGAATCTCTTTGGTTCCACCTGACTAAGCATCATGTAGTGAGTGATGAAGTTTAATAAGATACCTAATTACACATAATCATTCACTACTGAGTGATTGCTCTCAAGTGTATGTCATATTAGTTATACATAAAACCTCTCGATCTATGTGGAGGTCTCACTTTTTTTTTTTCAATGATTGTAGGCTATTAATGTGTATCATCATAGAGCTTGAATAGCTCTGACATGATATCCTATATCATGTACTTCCATTGCTTGTAAGAAACTCATCAGATATTTCATTCACTTGTGCGACTGAGTTCTTCAAATCGTGTGCCTTTTCCCTTCACACGATATAATTGTCCTTACTTGTGTGAATGTGTCATTGTGCTTGTCCGTGTTCTCTCTTCCCTAAAATGCTTCCTTAGACTTGGGCATGCTAAGGTAACAATTACAAATAATAGATTTTGTAAAAGGATCTCATAACAAACTTCTAAAAATGAGAATGGAAAGAAGATATTAATGGCCATGAATAGCCATAGTCAGTCTTTGGGACTTCAAAGTGAACTTGTTAAAGGAATGTCTAAAATCCACCCCCAAAAGAAGAAAATTGACAAATTCAATATAAAATAAACAGAGAATTTACCATAAAAATAATGTTCTTTCTTTTTATCTCTGTTCTATTTTCCTTTTGCTAGCATAAAAATAAACACACTCAAATGACTAACCTGCAAAAGGAAACGTCCATCTGGAAGTGGCTCACACCTGTTAAGAAAAATAAAGAATTACTTGGGGGTGCAAACATTTTAACACATCTTCGACCAGTTACTTGAGAGGAAAAAGTGAAATACAACAAACTCAAATAAAGCAGAAGACACAATAAAGAGTATCAATTAAAAACTTGAAAAGGACATTTGGAAGTGATTCAATGACTATGTCAAACAATCAAATACTATCAGGAGATAAAGGAAGTTGACATCTCTTCAATCAGTCACCTAAAACAAAAGAGAGACAAAAATGATGAGTTTGTATTGAAAAAGATGGACAAAATAATAAACATACAGAATGGAAAACTAACAAGAAAATACTTAAAAGTTGGTGCCCTTGCTACTTTTTGAGAAGTGTTCTTGATTTGGAATCAAGTCCATGTTTACCTCATGATTTAATTTTTATTGTCAATAATATGCTTTTGTGGTCATCCAAAAAATAGCATTTTTAGGTTTATCTTTCTTACTATATTTCATCATGTCATTCCTATCCTTTCTAGATGTAAATGAAAATGGCATATTTTGAGTTTCCAAGAAAGATTTACAACTTTTATAACTTACTCGCATATTTCTACTTCACAACCAATGTCTGCAACAGAGCTTCTTGCTGAATCCATTCCAACCTGCATACACCATGTAATAAAAAATTAATAAAATCTTAGCAGAGTAAAAACGTAAAGACTTAATCATCAACTCCAACAATATCTCCACTAATCAGATGAGAATCGATGCCTTACCATCCCCATACGATGACTACCTTCCATTATCCTTCTTGTCTGCTTAAGCATAAAACCAAAGATTAGTTGACTTTCATTGATGTGTCAATCAGTTTCAGATTAATGGAAACTTCCAAAAGAAAGCACAGTGCTAATCATGCATAACTTCGACAGCCAACAAATAGAAAGATAAACCAGAAATCAAGCATCTGAATGAAACACAGGCAATTAAACAAATGAAGGAGGTTTGCATTCCTCTACAGGAGCATGAATTGGGCATTCACGCAATTTCAAGAAAACAAAGCCATAGAGCCTTAGAAATTGTAGTGTAAAGAGTAAAAAGAAACGCTGTGTCAACAGCATGAGAAGCAAAGGCATGAAGACACAAAAGGTAAAAGCTACAAGTCAAGAGAAAACAAGCATTCAAATATTCTGACACTCTAAGAAAATGATGAAAATCATCTACTATGCAGGGGAAGAGACGGATTAAATATACATGAGGCATGTATAGAATATTATTTCAACCTAACTACACAGAAAAGTTCTCAAGGGAGCAAACATATTTCTAAAATATAGTTGAAATTTCTATTATAACCACATTTACGCAATGACAAACATTTGCAGCTCTCTACTTGTCATCTTCTCTGCCGATGAACTTATTGAAGGATCTACTAATTTGTTACAATAGCTCAAAACATTTTGCTTCCCAAAATTCTGTGCTTATAGTGATTAAATTACCCTAATAGAAATTGCCACACATGTAATTGTGCTTGCATGTGTGTATACATATGTATATACATAAATATATGCATATATGGCATCCCAACTTTCAGATAGAATGTGGTTATCACTATGCTTTGCAACCCTTCACAAGGACAAGTTACCATTAATAAATAGTGGGAGGCTGGATTCAAAAGAAAACAAAGACCTATTTGAGAAATTTCTCCCATTAAGTATGTAACAACCATAATGATAAAGATGATTCCATGAGATAAATTGACATGTAGTATGCAACAAAGTAGGAAAAGGAAAACTTAACTAACTCTAAAAAATAATATAGAGCTGTATTTTAGCAAAATGAAAGAACTCAAGTGATGATATAGATCTGCATTAAAGCAAAATGAAAGAAGAAAATCAAATTATATAAACATGGTACAAAAATCATAAACTGTTTCTCACCATAAAAAATTCTGAGAGCAGTAACATAGTAGATTATCTATGAGCCATTTCATTCCAAATGGTGTACTGTTAATGAATAACTTCTTAAGCCTAAGTAAGAACGTTGACCAGAAAATGAAGCTAAACGATAGTGGAAGTGGGATAGTTTGAAATAAGTGAGAAAAAGAAGGAGAAGACCAGATTTCTAGAGAAATCTACATGAAAAAATTTGTGATATAGATCCAGCAAGGACCATAAAACCCATGTCTATCTCAGCACGTGCTGACATTGTTCAAGAGCAAGTCAAAAATATTTTATTAATAAAGAAAGAAAAATGGTTCCCAGCTCAAAAATACCTTCAGTGATGAAATTTCCATTGTAAAGCATTTTGTTCATCTTAACACAATTCTACTCATGATAGCACTTTACAATGTACTAGAAGAAATAACTCACCATAAGTCTATATCGAGGCTCAAATATATTTAGTGATAATTTCTGGCATGGAAGCACAATGTCCATAACAAATAGAGGCAACATATGAATTCCTGGATGCGTCAAAGCATCTTGCTCGGCCTTCCGCTCAGCATATTCCTCAGGAAAAATTTTCTGTATAATATTGTTCAGAGTCACACTGAGAGAAGCCAATTAATACACTAAAAGCAAATTATTTCTGAGAATTTCAAAATGAAAAGGAATCCAAAGAAAATAACATGAGAAATGATCTTGATTGTCTAAGTAAACCTTGATGTGATTTTACAGTGTCTCGTTATTGGGGGAGGTTGCATTTATTTCAAGTAATCTCAGGTTATAAAATATTTTTACTACTGGAAGCACTAAAATACATAGAATCTTATATTCAGTTTATTAAAAATACCTCCTACTTATCAATCTTATATTCAGTTTATTAAAAATAAATTGGGAGGTGGACATATACAGTAATAATTGAATAAAAGCAAGAAGTTGCAAAGCACAGAAGAGTAAATTCATATTTTACCTTAAAGGGTATGTCCTAGGACTTATAAGTAGAACTGTTCTGCACATTGGGCACTTATTACCTACATTTGCCAAGCTTACTATTAGCTGGGACAAATAAAACAATATAACCAGAACTGGCAAAATGTGATTTATTATAAGCCCAATCTTACCATGGTCCATGGATTGAAAGAGACATGCACGGCAGAACGAATGTCCACATGGAGTAGTCACAGGATCATAAAGCATCTTGAGACACAGAGTACAGTCAAAATCATCAGTTCGCTGCAATCTGGCTCGTCTAGTTCTATCACTAGAATTCTCTGGTCCCAACACAAATTGTTTGTCGAAATCAGAAAGAGCTTCCTGCATAGGAATGCTGTAGCAAATCCCAGAAAGGTTAAATGACAGAAATTGTCAAGTGTAAGATTATTAGAAAAAAAACAGCTGAAAATTACTAAACTCAAACATCATTCAGTTTACTAATTAATAGCAATGAGGACATAAATCCTTTATGAAACATGGTTTCTTTTATCTCTTGTTAAAGAAATTGAAATACCTGGAAGGATCAACCTGAAGCCCAGATAGTAATGCTTCCCTAGCATCACTATATCGTTCTAACTGCAATGAATAGCTTATTAGATTGGATAGAGAGTGGAGAAATAGAAATGAAAACAGGTCACATTGATCTGTTAGTCACACTTTGACAACAATTTGACTAAGGTCATCCATTTTCAAACATCTGAATTTAAATCAGCTAAATTTTGCAGCACATGCATTTTGTAAAGCAAAGCATGCTAAGATGTTGGAAGAAATCATTTATATGGTGAGCCTATCCTTAACAATAACCAGATATGATATCCAGAGGTATGTTGCTATTTTATGATTGAGAGATTTAATGCATAAAACTGATAATGAAAACTCATAAGAGATACTTGATATTAATCCAATCTCTTTCTAAGTTACAATTACTGAAGAAGATAGTCAGGTAAAGTACTAAAACATGCAATGCATATTTAAATTGAAGGGAACAATAGTAACCCAGATTGGGCACACCCATGATAGAATCAGAAATCATGCAGTTTCGGGTGCAAACTTGAGCAATTTCTAAGACATAAATATTGATTGCCATCCAGAACAACTACATCAGCCTCAGGTCTTTGCATGATGTTCAGAAATAAATTTATTCATCTGAAGAAGCAAATCAATTACTTCAGCTGTGTATGTAACAGCTGAAGAAAAAAACATGCTTTGAAGTTTGAAGTATAAAAAATAATTAAAAGAATACAAATATGCAATTATAGAAGGAGAATTATTTGCCTAAGGCAAGTCATCACATGATCTTCGATTCAGCACATATTAAACTTCAAAATAACAAAGTTTTATGGAAGAAGTAGTACACAAATTGAGAAATAAAACTCTTCAATAAAAAACAGTTAATGCAATTTTGTATACTCAACTCCTTATGTGAGTAATAAACATTATTTTGGATATGATATACTCAGAACTCGTGCAGTTCTGAGTGCAAACTTAGGTGATTTCAAAGGAGTAAATATTAACTGCCAACCAAAACAACTACATCAGCCTCAGATCATTGCATGATGTTCAGAAAAATGAATTTATTCTTTTGAATATGCAAATCAATTAATTCAGTTGGGTCTGTAGTTGTTGAAGATCAAAAATTGCTTTTAAGTATAAATAATAAACCAAAAGAATATAAATATGCAATTAGTTTAGGAGGAGAATTATTTACTTTAAGTAAACCATCAAATTATCTTGGATTTAGCACATACTAAACTTAGAAATTTCAATTAATAAGGTTTTATGGAAGCATTGTTGCACTTCAATGATTAACAGATGACATTGTAGACAAACTGGACAATTGACTCTTCAAATGAAAAAAAGTTAATGCAATTTTGGTAGGCTTAATTCCTTTTGTGAGCAATAAATTTTATTTTGGTCATATATGTGTATTCTAATATTGCAGAAGCTACATTCATATACTGTTCATAGGTGCGCACATTTAGACAGCTACATTCCATTTACAGCAGCCTCAACATATGGATTACAAATACTCTAGCAAATGGGGATATCATATTGCTACCACTCATAGGCATGTTATGCTTTTATGTTCTACTTGTCTCCATTCTCTACTTGTTGTATCTGTGAAATGGATTAAGTTTACTAACTTGTCAAACATTTGAGCACCTATTTGTCTATAACAATGAGATTATAAAACATTCCTTGGACTAATTTTTGTCCATTGTATCCTGCAAAAGAAGCTAAAATACCAACAATTGGACTTCATTCAGTGAACTGGACAATTATGGTTTAAAAGAGTTACTTAAATTTGTTCTTTGTAGATAAAGCTATGTTACTCATCCAGCCCCTAGACAACCTAGGTCCCGGTCAAATCCAGCCCAGGTTTAGGGTCCAGATCTGGTCTCTTGTGGGTTAGGGCAAGGTCCCACAAGGGGCACTGCCCCTCAACTCCACTGGGGGCATAGCCCTTAGAAACCCATGAGGGGTGCTGCCCCTTGACCCCACTGGGGATGCTACCCCCAAACCCCCGCAAGGGGCATTGCCCCCAAACTCCCATTAAATTCTTTTGATTTGCCAAGTATTCTCCAAGTCAAAGTTTCCAAGTTTGCCTACAAGTCTTCATCTATAATATCATCATCCAATTGGACAATCTTCCCTGATGTTACTTGATGCTTACCTGCAAAGAGAAATGCAGCAATGTAGTTAATATATAATATATATCATGACATTCGAGTTTGACTAATTGACATTCTAATATTTTTTATTTTTATGGTGGTTTTGTTTATCATACAATATATGATGCTATGTGTAGTATTTTGAACTTAATTACTGTTGTAAATAGGTCTATATTTCTGATTTTTATATTTTTTGTATGGACGAACCCAACCCCAAAAATTTTTGACCGAACCCTCGAACCCGAACCTGAACTGGTAACTTAGAGATAAAGCAATCTGAACAAAGTCTGAATACACACAAAGGAACCTGCACATCTCAGAATTATTATGCATGTCAGGAAGATCTTGTTAATATTGCCATGACATATCCATGCTAACTCAGAGAAGTTTACTTTTTGCTGCTGCTTTGGATCTTCTGATTTAGCCAACTATCCCCTGATAGTCCTTATAGCATGTGTGCTCAATCATCTAACTATAAATGGATTTCTACATGTTTCCCTAAATCCCAATCAAAGTGCTTTTACTCCCTTCTGGCTCTGCTAGGAAATCTCAACCATTTCACAATTATCTTCTTTGATGCACTAGAACCACAAAAAGAGCTAATTTGTTATTCTGTTCCCAACACTGATGCAAGCCTACCAAACCTTCAATACTAATGTTCTAACTTCTACATATTCTAATACAATTTCAAAAAATACGAAAAACTACTAAATAACATAAGTCAAATACTTTGCATGTCCACTGTAATGCTCTAAAGATTTTACAATTATACACTAAGAAACATAGATAGGAAAAACAATGATTGCCTCAGCAAAACATTGTGACAGAAAAATTGGCTACATTAAATCCAATCATTGATAACTTCATAAGGGATCTAGCATTAACACATTTAATATGTAAATACTTCAGCAAGTTCAACATTACCAGATTTAGTGCCATTGCTTTGCGATAGTATGATTTTGGCAAAGCACTTTCGCTTTTCAGCGCCTTCTCTGCATCTTTCAAGGCAAGCTAAACAACAAAAAAAGGTAAGATAATAGATGAGCCCCTGGCTAAAGTATAAAGATATCATGATATCAAAGTCAAAGTTAAGTCTAATGCAATACCTCTGCATGTACTGTAGGGTCCATTCCTGACAATGCTTGCGTCTCTGACAATGCAGCAGGACGGTTCCTTAGTCGTTGACTATAACTGTCATAGAAACCACACCCATTTCAATATTTAATGAATGTCTAACTAATATTATCTCATTTCCCTCTAAAATGCTAATTGTTACGAATACAGAAAGAGAAATCATTCAGGAAATTTTTAGCTTTCTTCTTACCAACAAAAAGCTGCACTCCTATTGTTGAGAATTATAGGATCATTAGGTTGCAATCTGAGAGCTTTTGAATATAAACTAATAGCCTGCATAAGAAAACAGTTGCATGAAGGAATATGTTAAAGAAAATAACCAAAGAAACAATGTGCATTTAACTCTATACTGTGGCTCAAAAATTCCAAAGCTTTCTTCATATGTGAAGAATTTCCTTTTCAATACATAGAGCATATGTAAAGAATGTTGAGGTTATACAAACTCAAATGCTATTCTGTTCAATAAATCAAGAATTTTACTCAGAAATCACAAATATCATAGCATGTTGGCCTGGTGCTACTGCAATAGCATACGAGGAAGAAATAAATATCCTACAATATTTGTATGATTGCATCTGTGTAAAAAACCTAGGAGATTGATATATCTAACTAATAGATAAGAAAAATCTAATTGGATCATTGATAAGCCATGTCTGCACCTGATTTATAAGGAGAAGTTAGAAGTTAGAACCATAAAAAGCAGTCAAGATTATACTCCTTTACGATAACTGAATAAATTAACATAATTATTTTATGAGAAGATAATGATGTTACATTAAACTGTTATCATGAAATGTTTTGTTTCAATAAACACCATGGCATAATCACATCTTGTAATGTCCCCAGTTTTGGCATTAAAAAACATAAATTGAGACATCGATATGTGTACCCAAATAATCCTTTTTTATAATGTAGACTTCAAATAAAATGTTCTAATGCATGTGAGATACCCAAGATAGGGTCATATAGATATCTTGATTATGTTTTTATACTATTTGTAATGGATTTTGAGTTGACAATATGTGCAGTTGCTCAGAAGTTCACACAAAAAAGAGAAAAATTACTCAGTTGTTAATGACTATCAAGACATAGATAGGTGTTGACAATCAGCAAAAACTCGCCATGTAATACAAACATACTCTCATATAAGAATTTATATAGCTAAACTCAATACTACAGAATGATACCTATTCCATTTCCAACAAGACATAGATAGGGTTGAAAATCAGCAAAAACTTGCCATGTAATACAAACATACTCTCATATAAGAATTTATATAGCTAAACTCAATACTACAGAATGATACCTATTCCGTTTCCAAAAAGCATAGGTATGGTTGCCTTCAGATAATTGGAGTTCTAACCATTTGGTACAAGTTGTTCTTTGCTTTGCCACACATGAAGGCAAGCATTTGTGTTACAGCATTGGCAAGAATGCATGCCCACCCAACCAACTAAAGGAATGCAATGATCAAGTATTCAAGTGCCTATTGAAAAATTAGTCCACATCCATCTTATATGGCCAGCCAAACCCCACTTGGAGACTTTTTTTTAAAGGTTACCACTGGATTAATATTGATATCACCTTACACACATGGCAAGTAGATTTTAGGTAACTCTGATCAATAACCATATAGTAGCCACAAAATGACCATCCTTACTGCTCCATAGCCTCTTAACATACAAAGGAAAGAAATGTAAGGTTCACGAACACATGGCATAGCTCTTACCTCCCTTGGCCTAGCTATAATTTCTCATTATTCATACATGTACCAAGGTACAGCAATATTTGTAATGAGAAAAATAAAATTATAATATGATCCGTAAGGATCCAAAAATGAATGTAATTTGACAGAATCAAGTTTTTCCAGATTTTCAGATTGTAAAACAGGCTACAGAATCCAGTAGAACATAACCATCAGTTCGCACAGGCAGAAGTTATGAAACAACTAATTCCCCTGAAGAGACAGTTTCAAAACTTTCAGTTCTGAATTGGCGGTTTCAAAACTACCAGTCTGCACAATCTAGCAGTTTCTTCATGACATATACGCAGAGAAATTATGAACCATATGACCATGTCCCTTCAAATTGGAGGCATAATTGAAAAACCCGACCAATTACTCATGATCAAACTGACTCACAAGTAACTCACTCAAAAACTCATAGCCAAGTAATTTTGCAAGTTTTTCCCAAAAACTCAGAAAAAAAAGTAAAAACTCACAATCCTGGCAAAAAGGTGCCCTCAGTTTCACAATATGATTTTGCACCAAAAATGAAGGTCATTTTGCATTGTTTTTGAGTCTTTTCTTTTTTCTGAGCAGCAGGGGCGTTTCAGTTTGCAGTTTTATGTTGTCGCAAAACAAAAAGATCAAACTCAAACATTTCTTTTGTGCAAGCAGATATAGGCCTGTCTGCAATGAGCTTCACTCTCCTTGAAGCCTCAATCTGCAGGTTTGTTTCCAACCTGTGTTGTCAAAGCTGCATATTACATTATCTACAGCTTTAAGGAAGGTGGTAGACTTGGTGATTATTTCAGGTAAAGTGAAGGAGATAATTCGTTGTTGTGTAAGGTATGGAGACATTTATAAATGTTCATCATAACACATTTATAGCTTTTTGTGTCTTTGTCCCTTCATTTCTAAATGTTATGTGCTAGGCTGCTAGCATTTTTTGTTTTATTTTTTATTTACTCCTAGGATTTAGTAACTAGGGTTTTGTTTGATTTTTTTTCTGTTATTTTCCTTTTGCTAAGGTTTATTTCCAAGTAGGAAGGCGGTAGCAAGGCTGGGAACCCTACTTAGAAACATGGGACAATAGGTATAGAGCTAAGAATAGTTGTCTGAAACTATTGTGAAATGCATATGAGAGGAGGCCTAAATCACCTCAAGTATCATCTTTCATGGATCACTTACTAAGATGTTGTGGCACATACACAAACATCCTAGGAGGTTGAAAATGAGGCAAAAGCTTTAGTTGCAACATATGATTAGAAGAAAGTAGAGAAAAAGAGGACAACAAAGGCATTGGCAGGCCCAAGTAAAAACTCTACAAAGTCAAAAAGAGATATAGGGGGCTCTTCTTCCATTTGGCCATAGTTCCGACTTCTTGTTCCTTGTAACATTCTTGGTGCACAATCTTCATTGGAGGGTACATTGTGAAATAAAGAATTGAAGCATTTGGGAATTTTTGGTACAACATTTTGTTTAATGTTGCTACAAGTCCTTATTGAGAATAGTTGATTACTACATTGATTGTGGCAAGGGATTCAAAGTCCAAAGCCATTATTATTTAAGTGGGATGCAGTCAAAAACAAAAATTAGATAATAGAGGAACAAAAACTAATTTAAAAAAGGAGGGCTACAATATTTTATTTGACAAGTAGACGGATGGCAAGAATAGGGCATTCAATGACTTTTTAGTGGCTTTAGGAGAACAATTAGTCTTTTTAAAGTTAATTGATGCCTCTAGTGAAATAAAAAATGTTGAGACCTTGTGCAATATTTTGGCTGAAGTGGTCAGGGAGGTTGGAGTGGAAAATGCTGTCCTGATTGTAATAGACAATGCACCTTTGTATTTGGTAGCCAATAGGCTTCTAATAACAAGGCACCATACATTGTTTTGAAGCCCTTGTGCCATGCATTGCCTTACCCTTCTCCTTGAGGGCATATGGAAACTAAGCTAGGTGAAGAATGTGATGGAAGCTGAAAAGAATGTCACAAAATACATCTACAACCACACAGATCCTAAATCTCATAAAAGAGCACACCGATGGCAAGGAGATTGTGCAGTCAAGAGTTAGCACTTTGCCACTAATTTCATCACCTTGCAAAGTAATGCAACCACATTGTCTAACCTTAATCACATGTTTGTGAGTAAAAGGTATTTGGAAATTCCTAATTACAAGAAGGCCAAAGCAAAGAGGATTGTGAAGACCATTTTTTATGATACATTTGCCAAAGGCATGCAAGAGATCAACTAGGTTAAGTTTTCAATTAAAGTTTCTTGTTCTTTTTGTTTTAATATATTACCATTTGTTGAATTTTTTTTTTAAATTTAGTTTAATTTTCTAATTTCATTTTCATACTCTTGTTTTAGGTGTTAAAATCATTGGCTACAGTTGATGGATGGGGATAAAAATCCCATGGGGTTATCTATATGAGGCCATGTATCTAACCAAACAATCCAACATTTGTATGGGTCAAATAAAAATAATTTAACAAATATGAACCCCATATGGCGCATTATTGATTGAAGGTAGAATTGACAACTCCAACAGATTCAAGTTGTTTTGAATCACTTGAACCCTAATTTTTTCTTTACTTCATTCAAAGTAGGTAAGGAGGTTATGGATGGCTTCTATGTGTGTTTGGAGAGGATGGTCATCAATGAGAACCTTAGAGACATCATACATGATGGGCTACAAATTTATAAGAAGGCAAAGGGGAGGATGTTTTCTTCACCTTTATGCATTTGAAGGAGAGCCACTCTATAGCCAAAGAAAAAAGAAATATTTAATGTTAGTTCCTTCTTACTTTAACTTTTAGTTTTAAGTTTACTAAAATCCTTACAAAGTTATAAATGTTGTCCTTGCAAATTTGTGGTGAGAAGATTTTGGTGCAACAACACCTAATCTTTGAAAGCTTGTTATTCACATTTTGTTCCAATCTTGTAGAGCATGGGCACATTTGGAGTGTATTTAAGGCCATTAATATAAAGAAAAGAAACAAGTTGACTTAAAAATGCTTGAATGAACTTGTCTTGTCTAGTACAACCTTTGATTGCATGCAAAGAAGTAGACAGGCAATAGACACATCATGAGCTTGACCTCAATGACATTGACCCATATTTAGATTGGGTTGCAAAGGATGTGGATACATTGTTACCAATAATGATTTGGCTACTTTGGAGAGGGAGGCAAAGGAATAGCAAGAAAAAATGGCAGCATTTGATAGGGTGAAAGGCAAGGTTGACAAGCCATCAGTGGGTTGTTCATCACAATCCCAATATGATCCTATGGCTGAGGCTTCTCTTGAGGCCCTTATCAAGGATGATGAAGCTATAGCATCCAGTTTGAGGACACTTACATAGTGGAAGCCGACTTTTTTGAGCTTTAGTTGTTAAAGGAATTTAAAATTTGCAATTTTTATTTCTATTGAAACTTTAAGTTGATATGTATTGAACTTGTTTTTTGGCCTATGCTAGGTATTGAAAACAAACTTTGATCTATAGATGAAGGAAATCAATCATATGTTCCCTAAGTTCTGTAATAAGCATGTTTTTGAAGAATATTTTTTCAAATTTATGTGTTTTTTAATGTTCAGAAAATTTGACAAGGTTTTTCCAAGTTCAAATTTTTAAGTTGTTTTGGGTGAAGCTGTTTTATTGCTGAATGCAAGTTTTTCAACTATGATTATGGGTGGGAAGACCTTTCAGACTTCAGTGCATGGCTAGGGCCTTCCAACATCTTCAAAAGGACATGGGGAGTCCATCACAAATCATCAGAGGCTCATTAGAGTATTGTATATAATTGAATTCAAAGGATAACTCAACTGTGTGGAGAATTGACAACTTGGCAAAAGCAATTGGAACAACAAATTGTTGTATCCACTCACTGTTCTTGTTGCCTTGAATGTAATTGATTCAGTAGACAAGCAATTACCACTACCAAAACGATCCACAATTTCATTGAATATAGTAGGAATTAAGAAATCATGAATTTTTAATATTGTGCTACTTAATTAATTAATTGACAGTCAAGAGGAAGGAACTACTACATAAAACAGAATTAAATGCGGAAATTGCCACTACCAACTGAATTTTCCCACCACTAGGTTTTCCTAAACAAAATCCAATCTGTGAGTTTAAATTACTGATATTTTATTCTGCATTTAATATGATTCTACACAACACTTCCATCCTCTTGACTGCCACTTGATTAATTAAGTAGCATACTATTAAAAATTCAGTGTTTTCTTAATTTCTACAAGCATTCGACAAAATTACAGTCATATTAAATGGAGGATATGAAGTACAAAAATTACAGGATCAGTCTGCTACTTCAGGAAGGCAATGTGATATACTTATTGGATTATAATTATATAAAAAGTAAATGGACTACCAAAGAGATTTAGCCAAACAAGGGGATAAAAAACCAAATGTGGGCAGCTAACACTTCAACCAGCTAAGTTTCCACCATGATAATTTCATGTCCAAAGCACATTCGACTTAATACATCACTCAAGGGCATTCTTAGTCTTGACTTACAATATGTATGCAATAATCATGATCATCATGAGTATAAGAGCTTGTGAAAAATATTTTTGTTAGATATTGTCTAAATTTAGCGGATGCATGCATGACCATCAACATTTCCTCATCATATAGACAAATTACGCTCTATTTCGATCCATTTTTTACTCTCAAATGATATGGTTTGTCCTATTTGCATAAGAACAACCCCTAGACCTTCTCTTGAAGCATCACACTCCACCCTAAAAGATAACAAAAAATCAAATATTGCAAGAATGGAAGTAGTGTGCATTACCTTCTTTAATTGGTCAAATACCCCTTATGCCACTACAAACCAATGAAAGGCACCTTTCTCGGTCAACCCCATCAAGGGCAATGCTAGCTATGAGAATCCTCTAATGAATCTCCTATAGTAGCTACAAAGGCCCAAGAATTCTCATAATTTTGTCAATGTCCTCGAAGTAGGTCATTCTTGGATGAGTTGCATGTTGGATAGACCAATCTCTACATCAGCGAGCTGATTATGTGTCCTAGTTAGAAGATTTTTTGCATCCCAAACCCACATTTACTTTTTTTGCAAAGTAGGTCTATTGCTACAAAATAGCCAACACTATATCTAGGTGTTTTATGTGTTCCTCCCATGTCCACTTGTAAATCAATATGTCATCAAAGATTACAAATACAAATTTCCTCAAATATGATCTAAAAAATTTCATTCATTGCTAATTGCAAAGTGGCTAGCGAATTGGTGAACCCCAAAGAGATCATCAAAACTTTAAGTGCCCACAATGACACTAAATAGCAATCTTAATGTGTCCTTGAGTTTAACCCTTAATTGGTGGTACCTAAACCGCAAGTCAATTTTAGTGAAGTATGCTGCCCCATGTAACTCATCAAGCAACTCATCAATACAAGATATAGGATGCTCATTCTTGATGGTTTTCTTTTTCAAAATCCTATAATCTACACATCCTCAACATTCCAATCTTTCTTCATTACCAAAACCATTGAAGATGTAAATGGACTCATACTGAGTCTAATGCATCACAAATTCAGCAGCTCCTCCATAGTCCTCTCTATCTCATCCTTGTAAGCACAAGGGTGCCAATGAGTCACAATAACAAGTCTCATCCCTAGATCCAACTCAATAGTATGCTAGAAACCCCTATCAAGTGGAAGTCTTGGAGGAATGTTCCCAAACATAGAAAAATATTTATCTAACATAACTCAGATATCTAGTGCATATTCATCCTCCTTTGAGTCCATGGGAGATAAAGGTAGCCTTTTCATGGTGAAACCAATTGCCATCAAACTCACCTAGTTCCACCTCAAAACTTTCTCCCTTCAATGAACTAAAACCTACTATATTGGTGCATTCCTAACAACTTTGACAGTCTTCTTTCATCCTTATTCCACAAAACCGAGTGTCATCATTTGATAGTTATGTTTGAATTGTCCAACCAAATGCAACCATCACATGCCCAAGACCATGTAAGATCCCCCGAGTAAGATGACATAAAATTCATGCATGATAGTATGCCCATCTAATACTATGACATAAAAGTCATGGGTGATAGCATGCCCATCTAATACTATTTGTAACTAGCAGGAAACTTGCTTGCAAGCCAATGAATAACCATCTACTATTGCCACTTAAAACCCTACAAACTTGTAATGTCCCCTTCTAGCTAGACCTTTGTAATCAGTGGATTAGCCTATCATGTTGACCCTCGTAGGCTAATGGTTCTGGATAGAGGATCCCTTGAGATGGTCACTTGGTCGTCAAATTGCAGTGTTGATCCCTAGAGTTCAATGGCAGGGTGAATTTAGGCATTTGGCATGATGCATTTGATTAAATTATGTTATTATCTTTTATTTCACCCTTTTTGGCCTAGGGACCATGTGTCTTTTAAATAGGGGTTCACTTTATTTTTATTTGGCACTATTCATTTATAAAGTGAAAATGTTATAACTTAAAGTGAATAGTGTTCACTTTAATGAATAGTGATTTCAATGGAAAAAGATATATTCTCTTGAGAAAAAGTTCAACCCATCTTGGAGCCTTATTTTTCTTTCATTTGGCATGTTGAGCTTGGCTTGGAGGAAGAGGGAGACAAGGGTTTCCTGATTTCTGCACTTTGTGTGAGCCTGGAGGGGCTTGGTTTTTCGTGGTGGCACTGCTTGAGGGTGTGAAACACCATCTTAAAGTTGTTGTTCAGATTTGGCTACATTTTGGAGATAGAAGGAGCTGATTGCATGTGGTTTTTGAGCAGATTTTCAGAGCTTGGGAGCAGTTTCAAACTTCATTCTAATTGCAAAGAAGGCTGCAACAAGTTTTGGTGTTTTTGGATTGAGTATCTTCATCTACAGCCCAGCTGTCCCTTCTTCATGAGGGTTTGAGCAAGAAGACTTAAAACGCCCCTCTTAGTGGGCTGCATTTTTATCAAAAGGGGCACCCTTACCAGTAGAGTCTTTTCCCATCAAATTTAAGCTGGAGAAATCATCTTTGCAGCAAGTGTGTGCAGATTTATGAGGGTTTCTACTGTAGAAAGTACTATTCATTCAGCTGTGTATATCTAGTATATGTTTGGTATGTAATATATAAATTATTACCACCTTAGACAGATCTGATTTAAGCTTGTTTAGTCTTGAATTGAAAGCATATTTGGTTCCTAGTTATGAATTGAAAATCAGAAATATATTTCAGTTGTTTGTACCTTGAAATTTTATATCTATCTATCTATCTATCTATCTATATATGTATGTATGTATGTATATGCATGCAATTGTGGTTCTTTTTTGGCATCATTGCAAAAAACTCAAAAACAAAAGAAAAACAAACATAAAACCAAAAAATCAGACCTCCAAAACTCAGTGAAACCAAACAAGCAAAGGGGTGGAACATTACAAAACTCTTCAACTTTCAATTTGACACATGCTACCACCCATTGATTAATGAAGATATGGATCCCTACCCAATCAATGAGCACCACTATGTGTTGTTCTCCAATCCTCCTTTGAGCTTGGAAGGAGTGATACCTTGTGCTTCTGGCAAAGATGTAATAGTAACTAGTCAAACTCCCTTTCATGTGTCTGTAGATCTTCAATTACTATACCTATGGTGAAACCTTATCCTCTTCCACATAATGCCTCCATACTTAACTTGAGCTCTCCCTTGTCATCAAAGTACACCTCAATCAAATGGACCTACCCCTGTCCCAAATATTTGTGTCAAGTCCCATGATTCTTTACAATTAAAATATAATAGTTTCCTCTACAACTCATTGTGGATTTTGTCTCCAAGCTACTAGTTCCTAAAAGTGGATGTGATCCCCTAATGACCAATGGGTTGCAAAGGAGTAACCCCCATTTTTGTAGAAAAGGTTTTATGAAGTTCCCTATTGCTATTGAGTTGGTAATCTAGAACTCATACCCTTTGAGATAGACCCTTGGAAGGATCTACTAGGTGTAGTGGTTTTCAATGTCAAGGCTCTTTTGACACAAAAAGGAATATCAAACATCTCTCTAACAAATCAAGCACCATCACCGATATCCTCTAGAAATAAGCTACCTATGCACCCAATGAGCCTTGATGTTGTAACTGAGCCAACTCTTTAAAATGATCCTTTGGGCCCTATCACTCAAATCTATCAATCAACCTATTACGAAACTTCTCACAAGTGGTGATGAGGCCATGCCCTTGAGTGACTAAACCGTAATACTATCACTCATGTGCAACCCCCTCTAGGTGACTGATTAAGTGTTCAACTTTTGGATCCAAGCTTGTGTTAAGACTTTGCTAGATCCATCTAATGATGTGACAATCAATTTTTTGAACCTACTTCGCAAATATTTATGAGGCTTGTTCAAGGTGGGTTTACTTTCATTCTTGGTTCCAATTTTTTACTTTGGCATACAAAAATTCTTGAAGGAAATATCTACCTAAAATTTTGCACCATGTGCCCCACATTCCACATGAAAAGCATCCAAATCCTCCTACTAATTTTCCATATCTTCGTCCTACAACAAGGATTTTTCCTGCATGAACATGACTATAGGTAGTCCCCCCTTATTGATTTCATTGGGGTGTTTCGGTTCGTTGTTGAAGATGAAGGCTCTCCTTGCGCGCCATTTCCCAAAGGTATAGTAGCATGATTTGTTTCCTTATTTTCCTTACCCTGCATACTATGAATGAAGACTACAATAAGTTGTTACTACCCATCCTTTAAGAATTTCATCCCCTTGAAAAAATCATGTTCTTTGTCCTCATGTGCAATTTCTACTTCCTCTATTCCCTATGCTAATACGACATTTCCCTATCACTTTATGATATTCTGACATGCAGTAGAGATGTCTGATTGTTTTAGTTTTTCCCTATTTGTGTTTTGTTGTTTTAGTTTTTCCCTATTAAAACACAAATAGGGAAAAACTAAAACAACCAGACATCTCTACCACATGTAAGAATATCATAAATTGATAAAGAAATTAGCATAGGGAATAGAGGAAGTGGAAATTGCACAAGGACAAAGAACATGAATTCTTCAAGGTGATGAAATCCTTAAAGGATGGGAAGTAACAACTTATGTACTTTCATTCAAAGCATGCAGTGTAAGGAAACAAATATATATATATTTTGTGTTTTTCAAAGGGTGGCAAGATCACAGCTCTAATACCACTATAATAACCTAGTCTAAAACACACACAAAATATTCCTAGAAAAGATTCAAACAATTGAAATATATTGTGAATTTTTTAATGTAAATACACACATTCAATAGAAATTACTTCAAATCTTAGCCTACTTACTGGGCATGCCCAGTATGCTCGTTTGACTCCTTAAAGCTTCCAAACTCTGCGAACATTCCAGCTGAATGCCTATAGATATCAACGCCCTACTCTACCATTCTGTCACCTTACAATATTGTTAGTTACTGGGGGCTTTCATCCTCAAGAACTTGCCATAGAAGCACCTGTGGTTTTTCATCTAAGATGCCAAACAGCTGTAGCTACACCATATTCAGAATGAAGTTTTTGGTTTGTAATTTCCACAATGCCCTGTACTTCATTTCCAGCACTTACCATACTCTCCAACATATACAATCCTAAGTCAATGGAAGTCAATTCCACATTTGATTGTATCCAACTGACAAACAACTCTCAACAATTTATGGCAGTTACTGACCAAACACTACCTCATTTGCTGATGAAGGCTACAGGTGCATACGGCTATGGGATTAATACAAATACAGCAACCCTTATTTAAAATTACAACTACTTAACAGGCCAACTGAACCGCTTCAACAGGAATACTCAGTTGGCGCCCTCTAACTGAAAGACATACCCCTTCTAACTGCTGATAAGCACTTGATCAAAACTCTGTCCTGTCTAACTGCAAAAAAAATCAGTATTTGTGGATTGAAAAGGGGACAGTACAAACTCAAAAAGTGTCAATTTGTAATTTTAATAGATTATTACAGTAACATCTTGATGCTATTAATATGTCTTTGCATTCATTATATAGAGAAAAACTTTCACTCTTTAAAAATCTTGCAGTTAACAACTGAGTCTTTATGTATTAAACCATGTAACACTAGTTTCAATATTCAATCATTTGCAAGGCATTGTTAATACTTTGCATGCCACCATCTTATAGTACATTTTATTTTTCATTTGAGAATGCCTTGGTAACAAAAAGATAGTCTTAAACCATAAGAGCAGCATTTGGTGCAAACAGATCTGAAGGCATATTTCACTTTACAAGTTTGGTCTCCTTGCCACCAAATGTCTCCAATGTGTTCTTCAGCATTGTTATTTGTCCGTGGACAAACTAATTATTTACAGCTAAGCCCTGCAAATTTCTAAGTTGTTCTATGATGCATAATCATTAAAGGAAAAGATTTACAATTTCTCTTGATGAAATTGCGGGAAAAGTCTTCACATACTAATAGAATCGTTATAATCTATCCTATTCACTTTCTCTCCATTGTTACCATGTGAATCTTTGTGAAACCTGTCAATTGCATTGGCTAAATTTAATTTGATTGTCTCTTCTCAACCTTGGAGCTAGAAACCTAATGCCCCAGCATTTCGAGTCTATGAATCTATTGCATAAATGCACATGTAAGAACAAACTTACTAAATGATCCCATAAAAAATGCACTACTCAACAGAATGAATAAGATTAATCAAATATAACCATCTATAACAATGAAATATCACTTGCAGTGCCTGTGAACTTTTGAGGGTCATTAGTTTCACCCAGTAGATCTATTGTTACACAAAATTTATAGGAATCATCTGACATGTTTTAAGGAAAATCCAACCAGCTACAAATTTCTTAATATCTGGTTTTCAACATGAATATTCTACTTCATTCTTGCATACTACTTTTCATGAAATATAAATTTTGCATGCAGTCATATGTCACAAATGAGCATTGCTGTAAAGAGGGAAAATTTAAGCATTTCATTGATAACAAGAGAATCTGTCCCTAAACCTAAAGGAGAACTCTGTAGCAGCATGCATTTCTTCATTGATTTGTGAAATTTCACAATGCCACCCTCTTTGTCCAAGATGTCTTAACTGAGAATATACTATTTTATTTTAGGTAAGAGAAAAGTTTATAGACGATACATTTGACCAGTTTATTAACCATTATGTTTGCTAAATACCAAAGTTTCTCTGAAACAAAAAGGAAATTTCTATATCACTATTGCCTTATTTTACCTTTTTTTCCTCAATTAATTAGAATAATAAGAATTAAGTACTTTGGCAGTATATTTGTTAAGCTCCATGGATTTCTCTACCAATCTGTGCTAAAAAAGTTTGGGGTCCAAGTGCCATCTTTCATATCTAAGGTAAACGTTGTTTTATAGGTCACTGCCAAGTGAGACATAAGTTTTGCATATGAGATCTGCCTTTTGAAAGCCCACAAAGGATCGGTTTACATTTACCTTGTATGTTATTCAAGTTTGTACCCCTATAGGTTTTAACCCTTTGGCCTAGCTTGTGATTAATCAAGTCTTTCCATTTACTGTAAATATTTCAAATTTTGATTTATATTTTTTTTTCAATAAAAAAAAGGAATCATGTACATTCTTTTAATAAATAGCTATTTTCCATATATTCTTTACATTATGTATAACATTGCTGTTTGTTTGCATTCCCAGACAAGGGAATGTGATGTGGGAACATGGTTTTGAGGATATAATTTTTTTTGCTGAATTTTAGGGATGGTGGGGGGGGTGGCTATTTAAATAACTTCAACAAACTTAAAGCAGCTGAAATTTTAAAAATTAAATTTAATGTGCTGCATTTGCAATGACAACCCTTCTCCTCTTACCTTTTTAGGGTTTTTTATCATTTTATGAACCAAATGGAGCAGGTTGTCTAGTTTTGAAAAAGAGGGATGACCCCTTCAAGTTCGTATGTCCCTGGGATGTCACCTAAACCATTGGGAACACATCTCCATGGAACACTGCTAAAGGTCCATAAAACACCTCATTCTTCACCATTTTCCAATTTAGAACTCACAACGCTACAACTCCACATTCAACATTACATATTTCTAGCAAGAGGAAGCTTAATACACAACTCAATCCAAAATTCTTCTTACCAAGCAGAACCAACAAAAGTAGGCTTAGTTTAAAGAGTTGTGGGGTAAATGGTGTATTCATTAAGCTAACACATCCAAGACTAAGGCCTGTTCAACCCTAGAATCATTCTAGGCCCATTATACTCCCTGTTCCCAACTACCTTAACTAGGGAAAAAATAGGCAAACCTATGCCATAAATTCATGCTCATATCTTTTAAACTAATAACCTATCTTCAAAAAAACTTTACACTCACTTCCTTCACTTATGTTTTACAATACTTAGATGCTTGGTGATAAGTAACCTTCCAAAACTCATGGTTTTCTGCAACCTGCTCCTTTTTCAGAATCTAGAGTCCTTTGTACTCCAACTTCTTTCTAATGTAAATGAATGTATTTTCGATTCAATTGACCTCCTTCGATGATTTGTGGACATGGACACAAATTCACTGTATTTTCCTAAATTTGCTTAAAACATAAATTGTGTAGTTATTATTGAAAGTTTAACCACTAGGTACTTATTCCTTATGTTATGTGGATTGGTATGACAAGATAAATATAAATTCTTTCATTCTCTGCAAACCATTAAATCCTGATGTCCCTCTACTTTCATAATTTTGCTTAAATAACAACTTGCACACTTTTCCCTGAATACTTAACCAGCATGCATGTATTCCTTATGTTATGTGGACTAATTTGATAACTCTATTAAAAGATACATTCTCTTCATTGTCTTACATTTGGCTGTCTAGACTCTAGAATCCAAAATTTTAACACACATTCAATATTGTGTATTCTCATTTCTTATTTCAGTGGGAGGCTATAAACATCTTTATTGAAAATCATTGTTTATTGAAAATCATTGTTAACAAGCAGAATAGGCAATTAGGCTAGCTTAAGCCATATATTCATGCATCTCATACTTCCGTCAATGGCATGCAAAATGCCATAATATTTCTTATTTTGAAAATCAGTGTGATTGCACAAGAACTGAACCTGTGAATGCATACCACCACAATTTAAAAAACTCCAAATGTCAAATTCATGCATCTCAACAGAATCTAAGAAAGGGTGATACTTTACTTGAAAAACAAGTGCAATACCATGAAAACTGAAACTAATACCACATGCTGTAAAAAATTGCAAACTTAAGTTGCCAATTTCATGTAGCTCATACAGCATTAATGAAGGCATAATATTTTACTTAATACAATATATTGCATGAGAATTGAACCTATGCCTGCACATTGTGGGGAAAAAACAACCTCCAGTGCCAAATTCATACATCACATACAGCATTTAAGAAGGAATAATATTTTTCTTGGGAAAAAATGTGATAGCAAGAGAAATAAACCTATAAATATATGCTGTAATACTTAAACTGAGAAAAAACTCATGTTTTTCTGCAACCTGCTCCTTTTTCAGAATCTAGAGTCCTTTGTACTCCAACTTCTTTCTAATGTAAATGAATGTATTTTCGATTCAATTGACCTCCTTCGATGATTTGTGGACATGGACACAAATTCACTGTATTTTCCTAAATTTGCTTAAAACATAAATTGTGTAGTTATTATTGAAAGTTTAACCACTAGGTACTTATTCCTTATGTTATGTGGATTGGTATGACAAGATAAATATAAATTCTTTCATTCTCTGCAAACCATTAAATCCTGATGTCCCTCTACTTTCATAATTTTGCTTAAATAACAACTTGCACACTTTTCCCTGAATACTTAACCAGCATGCATGTATTCCTTATGTTATGTGGACTAATTTGATAACTCTATTAAAAGATACATTCTCTTCATTGTCTTACATTTGGCTGTCTAGACTCTAGAATCCAAAATTTTAACACACATTCAATATTGTGTATTCTCATTTCTTATTTCAGTGGGAGGCTATAAACATCTTTATTGAAAATCATTGTTTATTGAAAATCATTGTTAACAAGCAGAATAGGCAATTAGGCTAGCTTAAGCCATATATTCATGCATCTCATACTCCGTCAATGGCATGCAAAATGCCATAATATTTCTTATTTTGAAAATCAGTGTGATTGCACAAGAACTGAACCTGTGAATGCATACCACCACAATTTAAAAACTCCAAATGTCAAATTCATGCATCTCAACAGAATCTAAGAAAGGGTGATACTTTACTTGAAAAACAAGTGCAATACCATGAAAACTGAAACTAATACCACATGCTGTAAAAAATTGCAAACTTAAGTTGCCAATTTCATGTAGCTCATACAGCATTAATGAAGGCATAATATTTTACTTAATACAATATATTGCATGAGAATTGAACCTATGCCTGCACATTGTGGGGAAAAAACAACCTCCAGTGCCAAATTCATACATCACATACAGCATTTAAGAAGGAATAATATTTTTCTTGGGAAAAAATGTGATAGCAAGAGAAATAAACCTATAAATATATGCTGTAATACTTAAAACTAAAAGAACCACCTTATATTGACAAATTCATGCAGCCCACACAGCATTTAAGAAGGCATTCTACTTTACTTGAAAATTCCAACATGACGGCGCAACGATTGAACCTATGCAAACATACTGTCAAAAGAAAACAACCTCAAATTGTCAAATTTATGCACCTCATACAACATTCTGGAAGGCATGGTATTTGCTTTAAAAAGCCACTGTGATTGCACAAAAACTGAACCTAAGCCCACCCAATGGCAAGAAAACTGCCTCAAATTGCAAAAGTCATGCGTTTCATAAGCCATTAAGAATGCATGCTATTTTTCTTGAAAATGTCGGTGTAATTGCATGAAAATTGAACCTACAGCTGCCTACTAGGAAAAAAGGACAATCTCAAAATGCCAAATCCATACATCTCATGAAGCATTTGAAAAGCATGATATATTTCTTAATCAGTGCAATTGCACAAGACCTGAACCTATGCTTGCAAACTAACAACTAAAATTGCTGAATTCATGTATCAACAGCATTTAAGAGGCATAATAATTTCCTTGAAAAGTATAAGTGCAAATGCGCGAGAACTTAGCATATTACCACAAACTGGCAAAAAACACAACCTAAAATTGCCAAATCCATGCATCTAACAGGGCATTAAACAAGCCATGTTATGAGTTATTACAATAGAAACGAAACTATGACCACATACGGTGAAAAACAACTTCAAAATGCGAAATTCATTTATATCATATGGCATTTAAGAAGGCAGGGCATTTCGATGAAACATCAATACAATTGCACGAGAAAGGAACCTATACCCACCTGGGGATAAAAAAAACAGCTCAAATTACCAAATTCATGTATTTTAGTTACAAAGGCATGAAGTTTTGGTTGAGAAATAAAGAGTGCAATTGCAGTAAAATTGAATCACTACCTCGAAACAGTCTTAATTCAGAGATAAGGATTTTGGTAAAAATCTGTGCGCAAGTTCTTTTTCTCATTAGCAACTTTTTCTTAATTATGGACAGTCTAAGCCTGAGATCTTTAATCAATCTTAAACTGTCAAATTCAATCGAATTTCTATTAAAGTAAAAAGAAAAGGAAGATAGAAGACTACGATAGATACATCTTCAAGCCGTCTCTCACGGAAAGCCATGTTGCCCTGCAATACGAACTCATAAACCTGAGCCCTCTGCTCCCGCGCCGCACTCGAACTCACGTCTCCGAACTGCATTTCGCCATTACAGGCATTAAAAAGACTACAAATTTCAAACCAGAAGAAACAATGAAATAAATTAACATAACATAATCCTGTAAAATATCCTACGCGGATTTCGCCAATTCACAGAATTCAAACAAATAAATTAGCAAATTACATATATAATCAAATATTTCCCCGCATTTCACCATATCATATACATCAAAACTTTGCAGAATTCAAATAAATAAAAATCCAATCAATAGACAACGTAATAGAGCAAGATTGTTTACCCGCGGAAACTCGTCGACGCCATCAAAATCGGAACGAGAGCTTGACGAAGCCATGGCAGTCCGTTACTTGACAGAAAATTGAGATTTATTTTGATTTAAAATTTGATCTTCTAACGATTAGAATGCTGTTCTTTAAAAGCGAAGGATGAGGATTCTTGAGAATAAATTTCATTGGTAGGGGCTGCTGTAGGGTTTTAATGGCTCCAAATAAATACTCGTTTTCTTTCATGTGCTTGTCAAAGCAAATCTGGCGATGTGCTGGTTCTGCTCCCTGTACTTCCACGTTGTGTGTCTAGGGACGAAATATTTCCTTCTATTGGTGGGGTATTCAATTACGTGGTTGATTAACGACCTCGGAAGAAGAACCGATTGAAGAGGTATTGTCATATTTGGCCTTAAAACTGCCTCATTACCTTAGCCAATAAGACAAGCGCTTACATGTCACTCCTGAAGAGGAGAATCTGAAGTTTGGTATATTTAATTATTAGTTTGGTTTACATATGTTTGGTTTACTGTAAATTGTATTGGTCTTTTAAGTTTGGAAATTTTATTTTATTAATTCAGATGATATTATTTATAGGATCTTTTTTAATATAGAGTATGAGATGTATATGAAGATTTAACTACCACCGGCGAGAGTGTGTTTTAGGTTGGGGATTTTTATATAATTTGTATATTGTCATAGAAAAGTATTATTTATAATAAAAAAAATATATTATTATTATTTTAAAAAAAATTAATGCGTTATAAGAATTTTTAGATTGGTAATGTTTATATTTTAACAGGATTTTTCTTTCTAAATTATGTTTTTACTTTTAAAGTTAGAATCTTATTAAATTTAATTAAATAATTTTATTTTTGTTTTATGTAATCATATTTTTTATTAAAAATTTAAAAAAAGATATATGGAATATTGTATGTTAAATTGAGAGTAAATTATAGCATGCTAATCCTCTACCAATCTAATATTTAAAGAGTGATAATCAAATGACAATAAAATAGTTTAAAGATCATAATAATATGACAATATAATATAGACATGTATTATTGCAAAATAGTAATATAGTAGACTTCAAAGTCATTATAGTACGGCATTGCAAAATAGTCAATAAACTATAATTGGATAGTAGCATAATGATAGAGTTCATTGATGGAATGACCCATTAAGGTCAATCAAAAGTTTGAGTCATGCTAATAACCTTAATAATAGATCAAATTCATCCATAATTGATAGTTTTCAATTTGTTGGACGCCTAAACGATTTGATCTATCTTCATCTTCATGATATCTCATTTGTCTCAAAAACACAGAGTTAAATTTGCAAACTTCAAACTTGAAACCACAAATCTTACAAGTTCATATGTATGTGTAATTAAAGTTGTTTTAGGCATTCATTTAGCAATCAAACTACTAATATTTCATGACCAAAAGACAACTAAGACTAAATCTAGATTTTGTTGTAAATAGATCATCTTTAAAACAGTTTCATTACCAATACTTTATGTGCGAGAAATAAATAATTCAATAAAAAAATTAATCAAAATAAAGATACTATTTATAGTTGAAACTATTAGAATTAAATATGTGCAATTGTTCTAACTTGAATGATATAAAGTAGTTAATGCATATTTTAGTTAAAGCATTAATAGCTTTATAATTATATATTACACTTGTTAATAGAGTTTTCTTCATTTTAGTCATACTTAGAGTGTTAGAGTGGTTATAAATAAAGATAAGTCATTAATGTAATAGTCATGTTTTCACAAATAAATTTATTATGATAAATATGAAAATTATCATCAATATTTTAAATGAAATATCATGATTCATCTTAGAATAAACAGTACCACACTATATTTCAAAACTTACAATTGTACCCACACTATATTTCAAAACTTACAACTGTACCCACACTATGTGTCAAAAGAGACACCAGACATAGAAGAATTATCCCAAAATTGTGGTAGGAATGTTGGCCGTCCATGATTATTGGCTTCATGTCCATTGTCTGTGTATTTAGCTTTTGACTTTTGAACGCCAGTTGGAATTCCAATTTTGTAAATTACCATTCAAAATATACTTGTTTTTTCTGGAAGATTGTGGTTGACTTTACGAGGGCCTTGGATAGATCGATTAGGCCGAGAATTTGATTGTGGTTGACTTTGCGATGACATTGGATAGATTGATTAGGCCGAGAATTTGCATCGCATGTTCTACTTTATGATTGTGAGGACAGTTATAAGCTCACGTGGCATTAGGACGTAGGACGTGGACACTTTGGATTTTATCTGAGTCTTTACTTGTAGAGCCGTCGGGGAAATCTAAAAAGTAGTTTCAGCCGGCCTTAAATGCCGATTTACACACGGTATAAGTAACAAATTTTTTTTGAAATTTGAACTGTTTTTTTTATTTTGGTTTTTCTAAATTTGAAATTAGATAGAGTGCATTTTAATAATTATTATGATGCCATGTAATTATTTTTTATTATTATTATTTGTAATGTTAAGTATTAGTAGGTGTTATATTTGTATTTAAAAAATGGATACAAAGTATTTATTTTTAAAATTTACATTAAAAAATAATTAACCATACATAAGGTGATTAATAATATATGTTTTGATGCACATGTTTAGTCTAATTATTTTTAGAGGTGTTTTTAGACAATTTAATAAAACAGTAGCTGATGTGGCTATATTATTGATGTCCAAAATCCCAAACAATAAACTTAAGCTCTTAATTCACATATGGAGATATGGTAAAAAAATTGTGAAAAAATTATGAATCATTTAAGAACTTGAGATATGTGAAGTTTTTGGTTTTTTATACTGAATCAAAGCATATTACAAAGAATAAGAGCTACCAACAGGTAGGTAGGTGGAAGATACAAAAACATACAGACCATAAGTACAACGCAGCCATAGGAAGGTTGTAAAAACGCATTCATTTCATAAATTGTGCAATTTTACTTTGACAAAGCTTGTTATCATATTGGAATTGTAATACTTGATCTTTAATTTGTTGAAGTTGAACTATGTTTGAGATATGTGAAGTTGGGGTGCACACCTATTAGATCCTCTCTCCTAATGTGTTTTGACATAAAGGTAAATTATTTACATTTATATTTTAGGGATCAATTTTAGTGTATTTTTTTCTTATTCAAGTAAAATCTATGAATGCAAAAAGGATTTTGATTCAAATTGACAATGCAAAAATAATCTCATAACTTTTAATATTAGCTTTTAAAATAGACCCAAGTGGACTCCCTTTTAACTAGGTGTATAAAAAGATAAACTACAACTCACTTTTGATCATGCATTAAATATTATTTATAATTTACATCATCATGTGAGAAGCATAAGAACACATCACATTAGTTGTTTACATCAACACATACATTATTAGCAATAAACTAAGCATATTGCATTGTTGTTGGCATGTCTTCAACCATTGTTCAAATTGTTGATTTCAAATTGGGATATGTCACAAGAAAAAAGTCATCACTTGATAAGCTCACAAACATGCTTATCAACATTATTATTCTTTTATTGTAAGTCAAGATATCAAGATGAATATTTGTTTGCCAATACAAAAGATTTACACAAATTTAATCACAAAACATACTTCAACCTCAAAACAACAATCTCCAGTCTTTCGAAAAATATACTCACATTTCAATTACTATCACAATTAATTAATCTATAATTAATTTCTTGTCATTGTATAATTTATTGTGTTAGCCTAAATTATTTTGAAAGCTTCTTGTTTCATTCTAATGCTTTTGAAGTGAAAAATTGATCAATATACTCAACAGACAACATAGTTTATGTTGCACATGCCACTTTGTGGGCCAAGGGCTTTGTTGGTTTTGGTGTGCCTATAAAAGGGAAAGCAAGGGTGTTAGTTGCACAGCTGAGGATGGGATTGCATCATCTTAGGTGTGAGACTAGTAGATGGAAGTTACCTAAGGAAACTCGAGAAGAAAGAACCTGCATATTCTGCAATAAGGGGGCGGTGGAGACGGAATGGCACTTTGTCATGGAATGCATAGCTTATGATGAAATTCATAATCAGTATGCAAATAGTTTGGGTGTGGACGATATGCAGCAACCATTTGAGGAGGATAGGATCAACCAGACGGCCAGCCTTCTAGTCAAAATCAATAGCAGGAGATCCAACTTGGAAAAGAGCATGAAAACAAATTAAGTTGTGTCTTGGTCCCATAGACTGTTTAGTCTCGTAGACATCATTAAAATCTTTCATTCATATAAAGATGCAAATCTTGGGAGATTTTTTTTCTACACTAAAAGTATAAATTATCTTTCAATAGTTTCCTCGTGAGGATAAATAATCAACGCATAGGTAATATTTATGTTATCAAGTGAGAACTATCCAGAACTTGTGGTCTTGTTATAATGAGCATGTGTCATTTAGAACTTTACGCTTAGTTTTTTTTAATTAATAATATTTAAATGACCTTTTATGATTTTTTGGTAGGTAAATTGCTTTTGGGTTTGTAATGCATTTACAATCACTTTTTAGTTTTCCAGCATTACATTTTTCTTTTAAATGTAGTTATTTATCCATTTTAGATGCATTCCAATGTCTTTTTAATATTTAAAGATTGATTTTTCTAAAAAAAAAATTATTTTTTTTGTGTTTAAATGGATAAAAAGGTCATTAATTATTTGTTAAAGATAAGGTTAATTGTATAAATACAAAAGAACATAGTAGGTAATAATAAGTACCAGGAAAATATAATAAAAATTATTATTGTACATACACTTAGTCATTTTAGATACTTCTACACATTTCATTTCCATCTTTCAAAGATCGAAGAAGTTTTGAAATTCAACCTCTTTGGGACAAGCCCATAAAGGTGTTATGACACTACCATGCCTTAGATATATCACGAGTTAAAGACAAGTCAAAAAATACAAAGTTGCAAAGACGTTGTCATGGTTGTATAAAATACCATTACGGCTAAAGGACACCAATGCACTAAAAGAGGTAGAAATATATGCATAATGGTATCTTCTAACAAAGAGGAAATGAGATTACTCAAATTTATAATGACAACCTTTGATCCAATGTAACAAAACTAGAACAAAATAATAGCAACCTCTACAAAGGACTAAGCCTCTCTAAAATGTATCCTCTTATTTTATGTTCTACAAGCAAATCTTTTCTCTCTTTACTTTAGAATTTGCAAGAGTGTGTATTGCTTTATTATGCCTTATAGTTATATTTAGATTCTAGATTAAAGAAATGATATAGAAAGGATTATTCCATGGTATTTTATTTTTCATTTTGATTAACCTAAATATTAAACACCCATATCTCTGTAAAATATTTCTCTCTCCTTCCTTGAGTGTGTATATCTTATCTTTTAAGTGCATCCCCAAGTTTTCTCTCGATCTTGTTTCCCCCCTACATGTGCATGTATTCACCTGCTCATGACCATGGAAGACCACCATGAAGAACCACTTGAGCACGATGCACATTTAACAAAATGAACATAAAAATTTAACAATATAAAACAAATAAGCTATGCATACATCATGAAGAGATTAGCAATGACTCTCACCCTTCTTTGGTGGTCGATTCCCTCTTATATTTATTACAATCCACTACTCACTACAAGTGGATGTTCTTTTTGGTCTAAAAAACCAAGTGTCTAAATCTAAAAGCACACATGACATTTCTTCCCAAGTCTATTTACTACTCTTTTCACCTTATCTTTCCATTCTCACACCTCTCACATTTCATTCTCAAGCACCTCATCTTCCCTCTCCCATATCCCATTGTACCCCTATCTCCAACTTCTTGCCCCAATCATTTACCCCACCCATTGGTGATCCTCCTTCATCCAACTATTATCATCCCCTTCCCTATACAATTCCCTTTTTCATGTGTCTTGATACATACTCTTATCTAATTTCCCATTTAGCTCCCTCATTTGTACCCCTACTATATTGCATGTATATCCTCACAACCTTCCTCCTACTCCTCATATTCCTCCTAACCACCTCCATTCACCCAACCCATTATGTCTACCATTCATCCAACTTACACTCCTTTCATTATCCGTCATAATCATACTTCCTTTAATCCTCCCACCAACCCCAAGATCCAACATACCCTTCACCAATTAGGTTTCATGCAAACTAGATTGAACATTATCCCTTTAACTTCACACAAATACATAATGATGTATCTTAACTATAATACCCTTTATTATGGCATTCTAGCTTATCCTTTCCCCATTGGTTTCATGACTACCTACTTTGAAATCTATATTGGTAAGGGTCCCAATGACCCACAATTATTCTTATAATATCACTTATCTTGGATTCTTATACAATGACCAATTTTAGCCAAACTCTTCCATCAAACATTGACAGACCCTTGGAGTGGTTTTATTATAACATTGATAGACACATTGATGGTTACTATAGAGTTCACCATCTCTTGCACTCAAAATGAAAGGAAGTTTATGAGGAATCATATAGGGCTTGTTCTATATTCTAACCATTTTGTGAAGGATCAATGTTCACCATTTATAGATCACTCATGGAATCCAAGTACCACAATTGAAGAGAAGATTGTGTGTGATAGCCAAATGGAGATAGTCACCTTGGGGTGCTTGATGCTAGATGATGGTAAGGAAAATGGGTGTTATTTTGATGTTCAATATTTTGTGACTAAGTATGGTATGGTGTTTTAGGTATTATGCTACAAGAAATTTGGAGGATTCATGAAGGATGAGACACTACAAATTCCTAACATCATGAAGGCAAGGCAATTGGTAATAATTTTGGGTGAACATGAGATTTGCAAGGACTTCTATATCATGGTTTTTTAGAGAGGTCAACAAAACATGGAGCTCACATTGGATGCACTTTATGGGAGAGTTCACTATGGAGTTGGAATCCAATAAAGAATATATAGAAATTAAAGGCATTGAAAAGGGAGATCCTAAAGTTACCAAGGCTATGTGGATGAAGGATCTTTGGTGACAATTATAATGTTTTTCAAAGGTGAGATGCTTGATCATAATGATATTTGATTTATTTTGGTCATGCTTCTAAGGTGGCCACCAAAAGGGATAATTTTTAAATATAACTTTTATTGAAGAACACCAATTTGACATTGCTAGGATGAGTATTGGTTGTGATAAATATGAGCTAAAGGCCATTTTGACTATAGCTCCAAATTTTAGATTTGGTGTCCTCAACATTTCTATCACTTCCCACACTTTTCTTGTAGCCAAAGAATATTTTTCAATCATGTGAAGGGGGGATTTTTTACCCATTGCCATTGTTTAAGTGTTCTCAACTAGTACATGGTGGTTTCTAGCCTTTACTTTTTTAAATTGAATAATGGAACTAAATTTTATAGACAAGGTATTAAATGTTCCTATTGATCATTTTGATAAATTCATGTTTTGGATTGATTATATATTTCGTGATCAATTAAAAATCTACAACAAAATGTGATTGTTACAACCACCTTCCAACCTACCAACAAGCTAATCCAAACCATATTTTTAGTGGTAAGGCTTGGAGCATCATGATAAAAGTCTTTAAAGTCCAATGTAAACATTATAACTTTATCTTAGAGGAGGTGAGTAAAATTGTTGGCATGCATTGGTCACATTTCTTTGAAAGGGAAATTATAGATATGAAGTTCAAGTAAAAGGAGGTAATACTGCAAGGCATATTGAATGGAAACCCTTAAGCATGGTTGAAGTTAAAAGAATGGAGGTGAGTGTTTGGGGAAACCAAATCACTCAATGCATGGAGATAATCAAGAATATACTCCAAGGTAAAATACTTTGTCATGATAATGTTTGGTCCATTTTGAATATGTTCATTATGGCACACCAAAGATGGCTATTCAATGATGTATTGGAAAATATGAGCTTTTGGGTGAGAGTCGTCAAATTAACATGGTTGATAGAATTTTGGGCAGTAAGAACTCTGATCCATGTATCATGATGAATGTTGTTTCATAATTTAGAATTGTTGTCACCAACAATTCTAGTTTTCCATACATACTATTGGTAGCCATAAAGAACTTATTAATTACATGAAGGATGCATTTTCCATCTATTGTCTTTGATGAGGTATTTTTCAATGATCATTTATGGTTTCTAGCCACCACAATTTTGATTTTGGGAAAAATAATTCAATTTTACAACCATGATATCGAGAAATTCTCTTGGTTTAATATTCTATATGAGAGGGTTCACTTGTTGAGAATATTAAGTGCAAACATTTCAACTCCCTTAGAGTTGTTTGTGAAGAAATTCATAGCAATATATGACTATTACTTTTACCTATCAACACACATATGGTTTGGATAGAACCATCCTTCTAATAGTACAACTTAGGGCATCATGATAAGAAATTTTGGGATCCAATCCATAAAAGAGGTGAGCTTAGTAGTTGGCATGCATTGGTTATATTAATTTGGGAAGCTCATTACCAAGATGAGATTCAAGACGAAGGAAGTTGTGTGTCAAGGTAGTCATCTTAATAATGCAATCATGAGCACCACATAGATACCTCACAGAGAAGTTTACATTAAAATTAGAGTGGTGTAGCATAAGCATGGTGAGGTAGCACCAAACTTGGAAGGTTATGTAAAAAATTTCCCACAAGGAAGAAAGAGAGTGATTGTTAATGATCTCCTACCACTCAAGGAATGAAGGAACATACTTGGGACAACCATGTACCAAATTTTTAGCTTTAATATTGTTATCATAATCATTATCAGTCCCCATACCACTTCAATACATTTGGTTTTGAAGGGATTCTAATCATAAAAAGGAGAGTCACTATCCATGATTGTTGATAAAAAAATTTAGTCCCTACACAATGTTCACACCCTTGATTTTAGCAATTATCGGTCTTGTTACTATTATATCACTATTAGGTTACTAGAATAGTTGTTATTAAACATGAATAGTAGCAAGTTGGCTCAATTTAAGGGAAAACCCTTGATGGAAGAAGTTGAAGATGGGTTGCAACAGAAGGGAATCATCATTGTAGCTATCATGGTACCTATGGATAAGATTTTAATTGAACTGTGAAGTTATCCTAACTCATTTCTAAAGGTGTAACAAGGATAAAATGAATTTCTTATTGTTATCATGAGGAAAAGAATGGGAAGGCATTGGCCTAAGTTATTACAAAATGAAATTCTCAATGATGTCATGTTGGTGCTAGAGTATCCCTGATTATAGAATGCTTTAGAACAAAGGATATTCCATTTGGGAACTTGTAGGGTGTTTTGAACATAAGGTATTCCATTGGATAGGTGTGGGACCCAAGATCAATGAGCACCACTCCATGATATTTTACCTTGGCATGAAGTGGGTCATGCCCTTGAGTTATCATTGCTTACGGATAATCAATTTGGAGGAGGGTTGTCATGTCCCTTTTCTCACTAATAATATCACTATTATTATTTATTATTTAAATGTGTTTTTCAATACTAATATTATATAATATAAATATATAAATAAATATACAATAATAGTAAAATATAAAATAAATTTAAACATTTAAAGGTGGCACCAAATTTGAGTCCATGTGACCAATTGAGGAGGCGGTATAATTATAAGTTTCATTCTTCATTTTGAGGAAGGAATTTTTGATGAATTTCTTTAATTCTCAAGATTTGAGAAATCACATTAAGGATGAAAACCCTTGATCATTGAATTATAGAGGTGAGGATGAAACACCAAACCTCTTTCTTAGAAAATCCACACAAGGTTTGCAAGTGGGCTGAAATCAAAGTTTGGTGCAACTTGTAGCTTAGGTGATCAAAATTTGCAAGAAAATCAAGATCATTAGTGGTTGTTTCACCATTATTGGCATACTTTATTTCAAGTGCTCTTATCATATTCAATTAGATTATCAAGATTTTGCATATAGTTTTGTATTGGTCCAAGGGTGAACTGTGGCATAACTCAATGTTTCAGGTTGGTTGAAGACAACTATGAGCAGATTTGGAGATGATTATCTTGATTGTTGCTCTCACTAATATTTTGTTCCAGGACATCAAACCACATTTACAAAGAAAATCTATGTTGATTTTGATTATTGGCTAGGAATACATGGGTAGCTGGAAATTCTCCTTGGTTGTTGGACACTAATCATAAAAAATTCTAGGGAGGGAAGACAACAAGACAATGATCCCACACATCATAGCTCCATATCCATTATTGCTACAACTTCATAACAAATCCATTCATTCATAGCTTCTATGATATGAGTTGGAACAACCAACATCAAATATTTATCAAGACGCCAACAATATACATGTTAATCAATTGTTTGCAAGTTTGTGGAGGTTGTATTCATTGATTTAACATTCTAGATGTAGATATTGTATACATATATTTAGGGATGTATATTTTTCATGAAACAATCACATAATTATTTCATTTTTTGTTGATATACTTCCCAATAGATTATACAACCCAAGTAATTTTGAATAATGGTGATTGATGGAAGCATACTAAAGTTGTTCCTTTTCTCATATTTACAAAATTACTATTTCATTAGAAGGATTTATGATTGTGATCTATATATTTGGAGTTGTTGGAAGTTAGCTTTGGTTTCATTATTTATTCCTAATTAGAAAATACAAAAAAAAAATCAAAAGAAATAAAAAAACATCTAATTGGGGATATTTCACTTTATGTTAATAGTATTAGGTTAAAGGCCATGACACTAAATGGTATGTGGGCCTTAAAACACAAAATTAAGGGCTTAGTAGAGAATAACATAATTCATGTGGAAGGTCTAAATAATCGAAGCAATCAATCCATTACCCCTCCTAGAACCAAAACTACAAACGTACACTAATCCCTTCCCTTAACTCACCCAAGCCAAACACAACTCCCACCTCATCTCCTTCCTTTGCCAACTTTATTATTGCCCTTAATGTCCAACCATCTCATTCATAAACCCAATCCATTATTTTAATTCAAAAATTTGCACATAATTTAATCTAGAAACAATGATAATCTATAGTATGTATTGTGAAAATTTGATATCAAATTAGCCTTCTTTAAATTCCAACCACTATTTCTGACAAGCCCACATAAGATATTATGATCAACCTCGATTCACAATTTAATATTTGTATTAAAGAGTATATTTATAATAATTATTGGCAACAATCTTCATATGCTCATATTGGTGTCTCATTAAATACCTTAGGATCCTTCCTCCGTGTATTCACAAATGTGAAGAATAAGTTCTAATTCACATTATTCCTACTTCTAATCGCTTCAGCCCCCTTAGATTTCACTATTTGAGGTTATCCCTTCTATATTACATTAATGTATTAAATTCCTACATCAAGGAAAAATAGTCACCATCCCTTGTGACTTATATCACTATGAAAATTTTACTATATACACATTCATTTCCTCTCCAAAAGAACCACTTTATGAATGCATTGAAGTGTCTTATGCTAGTATCTATAGAACATACTAGGAACAACAAAAGATAAAACATAAGTTGTTTTTATATTGTACTTCCCAAAATCTTAAACCTCATAGCATCGATGATACTCCTCTTTTGGACCATTTATTTTCAAATTTTCTATATGACACCTAATTGCTCACGTGCCTCTTCATCCCTTTCTCTAATATTAAAACTACATCTATTAAAGTTTCAAATATGTCCAATACTCATGTCACATATAGAGATCAACAATGATAAGTCTTATAAATAGAAAGAGATTGTTGATCTCTCGATGTAAATATTAAACATATCTGAAATTCCAATAAATTTAATTATAACGGTCATCAACTTACAGAATGCAAACCAAAATAATAAATAGATGAAATATATGTAGTAGAAAATATACTGTTATGGACCATTACATGGCATCAATTGGCAGAGCTCAAACAAGAGAAATATCAAGAAAACAAATTAACAGAAAATATAATATTGCACAAAATTTTCCGCACATTTCGCCACTACAGGCAGAACTCTAACAAATAAAATAAATATATTTAACAGAATATACGATTACTAAAAATATACCCTGTATTTCGCTACTTCGTTTAACTCTAACAAATAAAATAAAATCTCTGAAATCTATTTCAGGGAACATATATTATTACACAAATTTTCCCCACATTTCGGCATTACAGAGATAAATTCGTATGATCAGAAAATATACTGCTACATAAAATGTTTAAATTTGTATGATCAGAAAATATACTGCTACATAAAATGTTTAAATTTGTATGATCAGAAAATATACTGCTACATAAACTGTTTCCCTGAATTTCGCCATTCATAAATTTTCATAATTCAAACACGGAAAATCAAAGAAATAAAATAATCAGCAGCGAATAACCTCCAACGCAAAAATTTTACGCATTTAGCAATTACAATGAACAAACAAATAAGAAAAAAAATAGTTTCCACAAAAAATTTCCCGCATTTCGCCATTAAAAGCATAAAAATTCGCTTTATTTATAGCATAAATCAAAATAACAAAAAACGCGGTAGGATGCAAAATTTACCGGAGAAAGATCATCGATGTCATCAGCTTCTGAAGGAAAGCTTGACGAAGCCATTGCCGTTGTCCAATCGACAGAAAATCGAAGTTAATTTTGAATCAAAACTTGCCCTGCTTATCCTTGAAATTCTGTTCTAGTTGTCCAGTAGACGAAAGGAATATTTAAAAATAAATCCCCTAGTGGATGATGAGGTAGGGTTTTAATGGCTATATTAATATCACATTTCTGAAAGCAAATATGGTGCCGCTATTTATGCTTCTGGTTCACCCACGTTGCAGTTTAAGGGACCTGCTGCCGGATTTTCTCCCCGTTTTATTTTCCATGTACGGGAGATAGTGTTGTTTGGCATGTGTGGGAATATTTGCTTTTTATTGGCCTTAATTGAATTACGTGGCTGGCCTAGGATCTCGGAAGGTCCAATACTTTATTGCATGGATGATCCTTCACGTGAAGTTTTTAGGCTCTTTTAAAAATGGACAAACCACGTCAATGGAGTTCTAGGTGTGATTGTATAGGCCGTAAATTGCATTATGGTCCAGGTTTGGGCAACTCTCGCTATTTCTTGGTCAAATGAAAACTATTTTAGTTTTCATTGAGTTTGGCTTATGACTCAATACTTATTGTTGTCTATATGTGTAGATATTTAAGTCGAAGGTATTTCATTTATGAGTGGGAGCAATGGTTGTCATATATGTGATTGTCATGGTATCGGTATCAATGTAAGACGATTGAAGAGATCTTGATAAGTAGGAGGTATTTTTCACATCGTGTCAAATTGTGATATTGCTATCAAGATTCTTGTAGTTTTATGAGTCAAATTCATTGACCCATGGAAAACGACTCATTGAATAGATCTCATTTGTCTATATTTACAAATACTTGTCACAAGTTTATTAATTTCACAAGGAAAAAGTTGTAATAGTTCTTGTAGTCGGTTTGAGTAAGTTTTTTTCTTTTAAATTTGTTAGTAAAAATATATCACAAAATTTCTCTAGTCCTAGTTCCTTGATATATTGAAATATGACTCCCTCTCTATTACTTAATGGTTTGTAAATTTGTAATTTAAATATAGCATAGCAATAAAGCACAAAAAGAATAACATAAGGTGTGATTGCTATTGTAATGGTGTATTGCTATATAGAGAGGGTGTTATATAATAATGTTTAATACAGTTTTGTTAATTAAATTTTTATTATAAGATGAAATTGATAATATCAAGGTATGATTATTATATTTAATACAAATTTGTGTAATTAAAATATTATTATAAGATGAAATTAAGCATGACATATTACAATATATCCATTATTTAGGCAATCCATCATTACATTAATTTAATAAAATTTGTATTATACTTAGGTCTTTGGTTGCCAATGGAGGCAAATAGAATTCCCTGTACAAAAATTCAAAAGACCACCTTGAGCTCTACCAATCAACAAAAATTTGATTTCTCTAGACAAACAACAATTTCTTCTTCAACTTTGTACAATGGGGTGAAAGTACAAACTTGTGTCACATTTTTAGCCAACTAAATAGTTTCTATCAAATGCCTTTCAGCTGAAAAGTACTTGATCGAAGGGGGTTCAACTGAAACCAAATAGCAATGAAATGAAGCCTACATGGCATACAATAATCGATCAAAAAGGTTTCAGGTGAAAGGTGTATGTTCGAATATGTTTAGACTAAAAATATTAAAAATGAAATTAAAAAAATTGGGGCTCAACATTTTCTAAAATTCTATCTTCCAGGAAACCCTACAAATATTTATCCAATTGTTTTCAATGTTTTCATCTAATATGTTTCTCTTCATAATACATCTTTGAACAATTCTCCTAGATACATTTAGTAATTGGGCAATTGCTTGAACTTGTCTTCTATGTGATAATTTCTTACTAGAAATTGTAGTCCTCAATGTTATACATGCAATACTTAATTAATAGCTCGACTCTTGCTTTTAATGTACATTTCAATGCTTCTTGCAAGTTTTCAACAATTCTCTGTTTTAATAAATTTGATGAATTTTTCTTATTATCAACCCCTAATAACTCCAAAACTAGGGTCATTTCTTTTCGCCTAAATAAATTTGCACATAATTGTGCTCTTCCAATTAAATATAAAATTTTCTTTAAAAAATTTATCCCATATTCTTTTAGAGTGTAATTTTATTGTGCTTTTAGATAACATATCTTTAGGTGAAATCTCCTTAAAAAGATAATCCTCATCCATCTCCATTAGATTTTTTATACCATACAAAAAAAATATATCACTATTATCAATTTATTCTTGTGCATCTACATTAACAAGTGGTCATCAATAATTTCAATGGGTTGTTCTTAATTAGATGTTCCTTCATCTATTTTTTTGTCTCTTTTTTATCATAGAACCTTGATCTAGTCCTTTTATTCCCCATCACAAATTGCTCAAGTGTTAATTCACCTATAGACACATGTACACATACATGTACTTCCCAATTTAAGTCAAAGAGAAATCTATGGTTTTTTTAAATCATTTGGGCAATATATATGAGAACTATTCAAAAACTTTAATCTTTTCTATTTTGATCTAGAGATATCTATGAAAATTTACTTCAAAAAATAATTGAGAGAAAAGGAGAGAGAGAGAGAGAGAGTAGCACTATTGTCATGCCCCCAAGGTAGGAGAGAGGGAGAGGAGAAAGAGAGAGAGGGTAACACTATGGTCATGCCCCCAAGGTAGAGTGAGAGAGGGAGAGAAGATAGAGAGGTGTCTAAGGAGAGAGAGAGAGAGAGAGAGTTATGGTCATGCCCCAAGGTAGAAGGAGAGAGGGAGAGAAGAGAGGTATATAAGGAGAGAGAGAGAGGGGGGGTAGACCTATTTTCAGTAATGTTCAATTTTATAGTTTATGGAAGGCTCCTTTTTATGAATTTATGGCATCAAATGGTTTATATTGTTAGCTTACCTTTAAAGAGAAACCAACTCATAACTAATTTATTGATGTAAGATAAGACTAATAAAATGAAAGAAAATCTATGAACTGCATCCAACAAATCACTATCTTGGATGCTAATTTATACTTACATTATCATCAAATTTCTATATTAGTGTCCTATGTTGCATGTTGTCATCTTAGGATTGTCTAAAATGAAAGTTATTCTCTAGAAATTACTTTTTCTACACACTAAGATATAGAAGTATACCAAAAAAAAAAATGCTAGAAACTAATAGAAAGGTACATAAATTCCAAAAACTAAACCTAAGTTAACTATTTAAATGAAACCTAGTTAATTAGCCTAATTTTTTTTTCTATGAGTTGTCAATAAAGTGAGGAATAATTTGGATTTTAGTACATGTTTACTTAGCCTTTTTATATCTAGATTTAAAGGAAATAAAATAACCAATCTATATAACTATGTTGAGTTTTCAGATAGGAGTAAAAGAAATGGCGGAGCAACAGCAGCGGGTAGGGTTTCGAAAGTACAGAGATCTGGTTTATAGCGCAGGAGTTCAGGCTCGTTGGCCTTTCAATAAACGTTGGAAATGGCATTCTCAGAACACCAGTTGGGCGGGTAAGAATCAGGCTTGGCAGGCTCCGGTGAATAAGGGCTTTAGGGCAAGGCCTCAGAACAATGATGGACAGAAAGACTGGTTTCATCCAAAGAAGGGTGAGCAATTTAGGACGTGGCATCTAGCTGAAAAGGTGGACTTCAGGCGGGTGGAAGGAAAGTTCTGGAGGCTGAAGGTTCTACCGGATAAAGCTGGTTCTAGTCAGGTATCACCGAGTATCTCTGTAACAACCTTATCTTCGTTACTCCTAGATAATAGAGAATGGAGTGATACTGTTAAGTTCTTAAAAGCAAAAGCTTTTTTCATGAAATGGGGGGAAAAATGGCTGGATTTTGCAAAAATTAGGGCCTGGTGTGATAAATCATGGGGAAAAGAATGCGAATTGAAAACTTTGGAAAATGGCTTTTATCTGGTGATTTGTAAATCTGCACAAGATAAGGACTGGATTATTGATAATGGCCCATTTGAAATGGATGGTTTAGGGTTTCCTATTAAAGATTGGACCCCAAACTTTAATCCTAATGAATCTTTCCTTGAGGAAATCCCGGTATGGATAAAACTGAAAAACCTACCTCATGAATACTGGGATTTTGAAACCCTGAAAAGAATTGGCAGCAAGCTGGGGAGTTTTGTGAAGTCTGAGGAAGCGGTGGATAGATCTGATTTCAGCATATACCCCAAGATATGTGTAATGAGACAGGGTATCCACACTTTACCTGAAACTATTGAACTACATACAGGGGAAGGTATTTGGCGCCAGAAGTTAGAGATAGTTGCTAACCCTTATGAATGCTTAAGTTGTGTGGGAAAAGTGGTCTCTTACAAGGAGTGTCCTCTTAATGATAAAGGGAAAAATCCTGCTCATAAATCCTTGTCAGAGGAAATAATTAACCTTTCAGAGGTTAGGGTTCTTGATGCTGTTGATTCTTTGCCTTGGGTGCCGGATGACTCTTGGGGCTTTTCACAACCTTTGGTGGAAGAGGTCCTGGGGGGCTTTTTGAAAGCTGAAATTGATGACATCTTTGCGGGAGCTAGTTATGGGCATTCCCAGGGACTGCCTGTTCAGGTTCCAACAACGGCTAGCACTACAAAGCAGTTCTTGGGCCAAGAGGTAGGTGCTACTTTGGTTTCGATAATGGGGATTTCTATGGGTCTGGAAGATATTAGGAGTGAGAATGTTTTTATTCCAAGGCAAGAAAATGTGCCACATGTTTCAAGTACCCCAGCTATGGAGCATGTGTGTTCCCAGCCTCGTGAGTTTTCCAATGTTATTCAGTGTTCCTCCATTGAACTAGAATCTAGGCATAAGGTGGATTCAGTTTTGGTTGCTCAGGTGAATCAGGACAATTGGGATCAACCGATTGAAGATCTGGGTTTGCTAAAACAAGACCAGGAGGATTCTGTTGGTCATGCTTCAATGATGGTGGATTAGGGATTGGAGCTAGATGATCAAGTTTTTTTCTCCTATAAGAAATTTAGATAATGCCTTTGAAGGAGTTCGAGATAGTGGTGGAAATTTAGAGGGTGCGTCTTCATAATCAGATTCAGAAGAGGACAGAGGGCATGAAGATATTCTGGGTTTGCAGGATAACATTGATATTGTTGAAAAGAGAACCATAGCACAAACTCTTTCCCAAAACAACAAGGTTAAGATAGGGGAAAAGAGGAGGAGAGGTCCAAAAACTAACAGAATGAGGCTGGAATTGGCAGGTAATGCTGCGGGTCAAAGTAAATTAAGGTCGGGGAAAGGCTATGCCTTCCCCTGACAGCCATGACAAGATTCGTTTGATCAAAAGATGTCTTGATCAAATGAGACCGGCTCTACTTTTGCTTCAAGAGACAAAAGTAAAAGATTCTGATGTTGCTCTTTTCTCAAGGAGTTTTACCCATTGGAACTGCACCTTAGTTGGGGCTGAAGGTGCTTCGGGTGGTTTGGGCATTCTCTGGAATGCGTCGGTGGTGGATGTCCAGGTTGTTCGTCAAGAGAAAAATTGGCAATGGATAAAGGTGGTCTCTTCTCAATTGCAAAATTGCTTTTTTATTCTCAATATTTATGGTCCTAACAATTCTGCCAAGAAGAAGGAGCTCTGGCAAGATATCTCTTTGCATCTAAATGTAAATGACGATAATAGGTTCTTCCTAGGCAGCGACTTTAACACTATCTTGAGGCCATCTGATAAGTCTGGGGGCGTGTGTTGGCATGGCTAGAGTCAACAGGATTTCAGTGATTTTGTTCTTAACAATGGGTTGTGCGAAGTTTTTTTTAAGAAAGGCGATTTTACTTGGACTAATAGAAGGAGAGGTTTTCTTAATATTGCGGAGAAACTAGATAGGTTTTTCCTGGCTAGAGATTGGGCCTCTGTGAATTGCACGTGTGAAGCGGAGATTCTGCCCATTTCTGGTTCGGATCATTATCCTATTTGTTTGAGGATTCAAGAGGATGCAACCCCGGACAGGTGCCCTTTTAAATTTGAAACGATGTGGTTCAGAGCTGAAAATTTTGAGGCTTTGGTTAGGGATTGGTGGATGAACGCTCCAACTTGGACTGGTTGTAAAGCTTTCATCTTCTTTAAGAAGCTGCAATATGTTAAAGAGTGTTTGAAAGCTTGGAATAGGGAATCTTTCAAAAACATTTTTAGTGAGAAGCTCTTGATTGAAAAACAGTTAAATGACCTTCATGCCAAGATCATAGAATTTGGGATGTGTGATGTGGACTTTAAGCTAGAGAAGAAGCTAAATAAAGATTACTTTGAAATCCTAGCGCGTGAGGAAATTTTCTAGCGCCAAAAGTCTAGGGAAACATGGCTGAAAGATGGTGATAGGAATTCCAAATTCTTCCACAATTCTGTCAAGGTTCGTAGATCTATTAATAAAATCTGGTCAATAAAGAATGGTGTGGGGGAAACTCTGTCCAATGCCGATCAAATTAATTTGGAGGCTGTCAAGTTCTTCTCTAATTGTTTTAATTCAGGGGTGGTTGTTTCTGGATCAAATTCTAATGTTTTGGATGTCATTCCAAGCTGTATTTCGGATTCCCAAAATAAGTTGTTGATGGCGAAGGTTTCTTTAAAGGAAGTGAAGAAAGCTTTGTTTGGTTTAGGCGGGGACAAATCCCTTGGTCCGGATGGTTTCCCCGCTATTTTCTTTCAAAGGTTTTGGGACCTTTTTGGTTATGAGATCAAGGAGGTGGTCGAAGAATCTAGGAAAAAAGGTTTGGTTCTTAAGGAGCTAAATAACACCTTCATAGCTCTAATTTCAAAAAATTTTGTGGTGAATTCCTTTGAGGATTTTCGTCCTATTTATTTATGCAACACGATTTATAAGGTTATTGCCAAAGTCATTGCTAACAGGTTAAAATTGGTTTTGAAGTCCGTTATCTTAGTTGAATAGAGTGGATTCTCCCCAAATCGTTCAATCTTTGAAGGCATTATTGTTGCCCATGAAGCCATTCATTCAGTCAGAATGGAAAAAATTGAGAAGATGTTGGTTAAGCTGGATATTAGAAGGGCTTATGATGAGGTCGATAGGGGCTTTCTGTTGAAAGTACTTGAGAAATTTGGTTTTGGGGTGGAATGGCAGACGTGGGTTGAAAGTTGCATCAGCACACTGCGATTTTCTGTCTTGGTCAATGGCAGTCCACAAGGGTTCTTTGACTCATGCAAAGGAATCAGGCAAGGCGATCCAATGTCACCATTTCTTTTTATTATCATGGCTAAGGTTTTGGGTAGGTTGATTTCTCGTAAACGAAGTGAAGGTATATGGAAAGGTATTAAAGTGGCTGATGGGGTTGAAGCTATCTCTCATTTGTAGTTTTCGGATGACACCTTTCTGCTGGGGGATGCCTCCTTGAGAGAAGCCAGGGTGATGAAGAACACGCTTGATTTATATGGATCGGCCTCAGGACAATGCATTAATTGGCAAAAATCTGAAATTTTATTTTTTAATACCCCTGTTCAACGTCAACTTGATATTAGTCGGATTCTTGCAATGAAGGTTGGTTCTCTCCCAGGCAAGTACTTAGGTATTCCCTTGTTTGGTGGGGTGAATAAAGCTTGTTTATGGAAGGATCTTGTGGATTCTTGTATGAAGCGTATGGATGGATGGAAGAGTAAGTGGCTTACCTCTACTGGAAGAATCTTATTGCTTAAATCAGTGATTTCTGCTATCCCCATTTATTCTATGATGTGCCTGAAAATCCCCAAGAAAATTCTGAATTCTATAGGGCAGCGTATGAGAATTTTTTTTTGGAATGGAGCTAGTGATGATGATAAAATTCCTTTATTGGCTCAGGATAAAATTTGCAAGGCAAAGGTTAGTGGTGGTGCTGGTTTGAGGAATTGGCAGTTGTTAAATGAAGCTCTTGGTGCGAAATTAGTCTGGAATCTTTATGCTAATCCGGAGCTTTTGTGGGTTAAAATCTTAAAGGCGAAATATCTTGATTCAAATGAGGAGCAAAGAATCTTTACAATCCGCAACCCTCCTAAAGGCTCTGCGATTTGGAATTTTATTGTGTCTTGTAGACCTGTGATCCTAAATCATCTTTCATGGAAAATTGGTAATGGTGCGAAAGCTAATTTCTAGGAGGATTCGTGGGATGGTTTGCCAAACTTTGGTAATGGGCCTGATATAATGGCTCTTAAACAATATTTCTCTCGTAAATGGGGAACTAAGGTTTGTGATTACTTGTCTTTAAAGTTGGGTCCTTTAGGTAATGAATGGGTGTGGAAAGATGTTAGAGGGGAGGACCTCTCAGAGGATCAAATTTATTCTATGTAGAGACTATTGCAGGGAAGGAAAGTTTTTATTTCAGGAAATGAAGATAAATTGATCTGGTGTGGATCTTCCACTGGTTCTTATTCGGTTAAAATTGGCTACCAACTTTTAGACTCACTAGAGAGGGAGGTCTTTTGGGAAAAAGACTTATGTTGGAGTAAACATGTTCTTCCTAAAGCAAGATCTTTCGCTTGGCTAGCTATCAGGGGGAGAATCCTGACAGGGGATAGGCGGAAACGTTTGGGATTTGCTAGCCCATCCAAATGTGTTCTATGTAACAGGGCTGAGGAGTTGGTTGACCACTTGTTATTACAATGCGAGGTGGCCTCAAGATGTTGGGATTTTATGCGACAAAAGTTTGGGTGGCAAGGCCCTTTGCAAAGGACTGTGCGTGAGGTTTTTGAAAGTTGGCCTTGTTTGATGAAAGGTTCCTTTTTGTCGAGTATTTGAGTGGTGACGCCCTCTTTGGTGATTTGGGAGATTTGGAAAGAAAGAAACAGGAGAATTTTTGTTGAGAAAAGTGAATCCTTACCAAGAGTCTTATGGCGGATTGAGCATAGTATTGAAGAGGTTGTTAGTAGTGCAGTTTCAATGCCACAGAATTTGCGCCTTCCATTTTCTATGGAGGATAGGAGAATTCAAAGGGAATGGCCTAGAATCCGGATCAAATCCTGGCCGGGTTCTGTTAAAGTAAAATCTTGTAATGATCTTAAACCTATGGTGAGATGGGACAGACCTTTGAATGGATGGATTAAAGCAAATTTTGATGGGGCAACCAAAGGTAATCCTGGTCCGTCTGGTGCAGGTGTGATTCTTAGGGATCATCTTGGTAATACAATTGCTCTTGTAGCAAAAAAACTTGAAGATGGATCGAACAACTTGGCAGAAGCTAAAGCAGCTCTTTTGGCGATAAAGTTGGCCAAACAGTTTGGAGTAAGGAAACTGCATCTTGAAGGAGATTCCTTAATTATCATCCAAGCCATCAAAGTTGGGGAAGCGAAGGCTTGGCATCTTCAAAACTATGTCAAATCTATCGTGCAAGCTCTGGAAACATTTGACGACTTTGTTGTTAGTCATATAAAAAGAGAGGGGAATAGGGAGGCGGATATTCTCTCCAAATGGGCCGCGTCCTTTGAGGAGTTTGAAAAATTAACCATTGAGGATTTTAGGAATTGTATTTTTTAATGTTTTCGGGTGGCGTGGTGCTGGTATCCAATTACAAAGCTTATGTGGTGGTTGTTTTTTCTTCCAAGTGGATGGCTTAGTTGGCGGCTTTTGTTTCCGCGGGTGGAGTTTTGGGAAGTGTGTGCTTTCAGACAGAAAGATTTTAAATTCTTTTCCTATGTGGTAGTACGTCTGAAGGCTATGAGGACGATGATGGGTGCAATCAGGTGGCGAAGGACGGGGTGGAACACAAGGGACTGTGTCATTTATGGTGGCTATGATGTTCGGATTATTCTCCACCAAGTGGTGTGCATTATGTACTAACTGCTTGTTAATTATTGTGTTGCAGCCGGCGGAAGTACCAAATTTTTATGCGCAAGTTGTTTGGGATTTAAATGGTGCTATTTCAAATTTATGGACACTTCTTTTCAAGTGTTGCTACGGCGTTTCAAGGTGCGAGTTGTTCACAAATGGAGGCAATGTGGGGTTTCTCCACAAAACTACAACAAAAGGGTTTTTTTGGACCCCCCACAACGAAACGTCTGAAGCAGGTGTTAAAAATCCACCGAAAGGAGGTAGTGGAAGCGGTGGTAGGGGTTTTAGGGCCGCTTTTCATGGAAGCGATGCACAAGGGCCGTCTTAATGCTAATATAGCTTCAATGGTTTTTGCGTGGGCAATGGAGCTAGGAGAGGATGTAAAGGAAACTAAATAGGTATTACTAAAGCTTTTCGATGGAGCACTGCTAGGTAAGTTGGAGTCGTTTTTGGAATGGGCGGTGTCGGGTGTGGGTTTTGATGTCTCGTAAGGAATAGAGGATATGGACGAGGCCACCGATGAAGGATTGATCACGTTTGTTAGATGGAGATGGAGGACGGATAGAGAGGTCTACAAACAAACAATTTCGGCTGCTTGGGAGAAACTGAAAACTGAACTGCATCATCCGGATATGGCTGGGCGCCAGATGAATGTAAGGGTGTCGTGCCAATTTCCTCGAAAGAAGCGAGGTTTGCGAAGAAGATGTCGTCGGGGAGGAAATTTCTTAGGAATTGTGGTTAGAACATAAGGTGTAAGGGTTTTTTTTGTCTAATGAATGTTCTTGGGTGCTATGGAGTGAGTGCTGCACAAGTTGGGTTGTATGGTGAATGCGGGTGGCGTCATAAATGCATAAATATATGACATCTTCAGGCTTTTGGTGTTGTTCAAACTAGTTTTTTGGTGTGCTGCATAGGGGCCTTTTGATGCTGATTTTTGGCCATGAAGTTCATGTTTAACAGATGTATGGATGTTGCCATGGAGGCGGGGACAACTGGGTGGCGATAAGTACCCTTTTCGATTGTATGGGATGAAATGGTTTTTTTGGCTGCTGATGTACTAGGGTGTTTATTGTATGGTTCCTATACTTTGGTGTCTGCTCGGGTGGTTCTTCTACTTAAATTTTCTTGTAATTTCCTTTTAATATTAATAAAATATCACCTTTTATCGATCAAAAAAAAAAACCAATCTATGAGCATAAAAGTACTAACCCTACAAGAATGTAATGCGCTAGAGTGTGCATATGATTAGACAAAAGGATGTGATGGTCATTAATAGGTTCAATTCAATAAGAATGGAAAATAAATAAGCAAAGATAGAGAACTAATATAATTATAAGAAATAATGGAGATGCTCAAAAATATAAAAAAGAGGTGAGTGTTACCATCATGTGTAAATATGATGAAGAATTCTAAATGATGATGAAAAACATACATACAATAGAAGGAGAGAGGGAGTAGGAGAGAGAGGGGAGGGAGAGAGAGGTAGGTACTAGAAGGGAGGGAGGGAGAGAGAGAGAGAGAGGTAAGTACTAAGAGAGAGAGAGGGGGGAGATAGGGTGGGAGGGAGAGAGAGGTAGGTAAAAGGACTTAAGTATACATTTTTAAATCCTAAAATGAGTAAATAAGAATCTCACAATCTCATGTAAACCTTTAAAATTAATCAATGATAAGTTGAAAATTATCATACGTAAAAACTTATAGCTTTTCTTGCCGAAATAACTCTTTTTGTGTGTTTTATCTAGATGCTTGAATTGAAATATATATATATATATATATATATATATATATATATATATATATATATATATATATATATATATATATACATTTATATGAGGGTTTTTAGCTAAAAGTCTCCCAGCCAACACCCTTTCGACCGATAGGTTTTCGGTCAAATAGGTTTTGATCAAAACATTTTCGACCGAAAGGATTTTGATCAAGAATCTTTCAATTGAAATTGTCTATATGGCATCCTTGTTGGCAGTAACCTCAATCTTTTCTAATTTTTTTGAAACTTTCCACTTAAACTAAATATTTCTTTAGTCAAAATGGATTTTTTCAAAAAACCAAAAGTACCCTTTTGTAGAGCTTTAAGTCAACAATCCAAATATATATATTTTTTGATATTTTGGTTAATTTAAATATGTTTTTTTTAATATTGTAAGTAGGTTCTTATAATAAAAATTAGGCCAATTAGAAATTAAAAAAATACTAAAACATGTTAAAATATTATTGAAAAAAAAAAGGTGCAGTAGAGGAGAGAATCCACTCCAAAAGAGTATAATTTGTTTTTTGAAAAAGATTGAAAAAAAGACAAAAGTTGATGCCAAATGAAAACTATAAAATTCTGGTAATTTTGACTTTAAAACATTATTACAAGAAAAATATGCATTGATTTTTCTTTTTTTATATACAAGCTAGATGAATTTATCTATTTGGGAAAAAAATCAAGGGAAATATAATTGTTTTCTTTTTTTTCTTGATGTCAACTTGACATCACTTTTTCTTGAATTTTTTAGCAACTCAAAATTTTCTCTTAAATTTAAAAATATATATATCAAGATAAATTTGAAAATTTTGAAAAATTACAAGCATAAACTTCATCAAGACTTCCACATTTCATTAGTTTACATCATTTTGAAATTCAAAACATAAAGACCACTTTTATACAGTCAAAGTTGAAAATTTGTGTTTGTATTGGTTGATTCCTTTATTAAAGTGTGACGTGTAGGTTTGTACTTTTACCCAATTTAACAACTTTAGCCACTATAGCCATTCAACATATGGTATATAGTATATTCCTATTTTTTTCTATTTTGTTGGAGATAATGCATATCATGCAATCATTGCATTTTGTGGGATGACATCTCTTTGAGGCATTACATGCCAAATAGTTAAAGGGCCCTATTTATGGTTCCACATTTTGCATACATGTCCACCAAGGCAATTGCATATATAGAATAAGTAATATGTTAGCCTATGGGATTTAAATAGTTGTACTTGTTATAATACTACAATACAAATCTATACAACTAAAATATTTGATAGTGGATACATTTCTCCATCCTTAATTTTTAGTGCTATTAACTTACAAAGTATCCATTGAGGATTAAGTTTTCCTTAATGCAAAGGCTTGTGACATTCTGAAAGGAAGAGGATGACTTTGGTGGAATGGACACCCTTCAATCCTTCATATTAAGCCAAAAGATGTTGATTATTTGTGTACTTAAGATTATTTATATTTGTAATACCAACAAGTTGCTAAAAAGGATCTAGGATATTTATTCTCCCAACTTTAGAAATTCTTGGTGGCCCCTACACTAGGTAGATAATAATAATTTTAAGAAATTATTATCCACAAAAGATTAAAGTTGGCTCATGGGAATACAAAAGTACAATTAAAAATAAGGAATGGGGAGTATAAGCACAACTCTAGCAACCCAAAAGAAAATAAAAATAAGTTTGGGAATGGAATCAAGAGAAAATATACGAACATTAATCATATTCTTCAATGTCTCATATATCTCGTCATCTCAATAACTACTTAATCTTAGAGAAGAGACAAGGTAAATGGAATAAAGAAATCCTTCAAGTTTAGAGCATTGTGGAGTAATGTATTTGACCAAGCATGAAAAGATTAAGTATCTTGTAACAGAAAGAGTCAAGCATCTTTGATCCTCATAAGTCATGAAGGCTTAGAGAGAGTTACACAATTCTTTGAAGAGACAAAAGAATAAGAATATTATATATTTTTGGATTAAACTATGTATGGTTTTTGCTTGAAAATTCAAAACACACTCAGTGATCCATCATCAGGAAGAGGAGAATGAGAGAAATGGATTGCAGAGCTAGCTTAAAAAGGAGAGGCAGGATGGAAGGGAGGATGGAGGCAATAAATTTTTTTGAAGGGAAATAAAAATGAAAGAATGTAAAATAAATAACTAAATAAAGCAATTAATAGAGTAGAAGGAAAGGTAGGATGGAGGGGAGAAGGGAGGCAATAAACTATAAAAAAACAGAAGGAAAATAAAATGAAAAAATGTAAAAACAAAGAAAACAAAGAATAGATGCAAAATAAACAAAGAAACATAAAAAAGATAAAAGGCATGGTACAAGAAAGAAGGATAAAACTAAAAGAAAAGGATAAGATTTAGAAGATAAATAAGTAAATTAGACACAAAAAATAAGAACAAAACCAAGGGGAATATTTTTTTTTAATAAACTAAAACAATAGAAAAAGAAGAAAAAGGATCAAAGAAGAAAGGAAGAAAAGAAAAAAGAAAAAAGAGGAGAGAAATTAAAGAAAGGAGAAAAACTAATAAACAAGAAAAGGAACAAAAATGCTATAAAATGAGAAGGAAGAATAGGAGAATGAAAAGGTAAAAGGAACAAGAGAAAAATGAAGGAAGAAAAGAAAGTTGAAAACAAGATATGCAAGAAATGGAAGAATAAAATTGAGAAATAAACAAAGGAGGAAAGCAAATAAAACAAAAAAATGTATTAAAAATAAAATCAATAAACAATGATAATAAAGTAAAATTAAATTAAAACATAAATTCAATTAAAACAAAATGAAATAATTTGAAGATAATAAAAGCAAGAAAAAACAGACAAGGAAAAGGAAAAGATGGATAAACACGAGTACAGGGAGCGGTCAAGGAGGAATGAAAAGAGGAAGGAAAGAAGAGGAGGTGGAGGAGAGAGAGATAGAGAGATAGAGACAATTGAAGGATGAGTAAGGAAAGGGGGAGGAGGAGGGGGGAAGGGATACAAAAGGAGGAGCACATACAAGGAAGAGAAGGGGGGGTGAGGAAAGGGGAAGGATGAAGGGGGAGTGGGAGGGATATATCATGATGAAAAAAGACCAAGGAGAGAGAAAGGGTTGGGGATTAGGCCCCCAACCCTTACCTTTCCTCAACCTCTTCCATGTGCACCTAAATAGCTTGGTTAAGTGCATTCAATTCAGTAAAGAAATTGAATCCAATAACCAACTTCCTTTCTTGGATGTCCTCATCATTAAAAAAGATGATGGCACCCTTTCTTATTGTTTCTATAGGAAACCCACCCACAATAACCTCTACTTGCTTTCTTCTTCCCACCACCACCCTACTCAAAAAGTAGGCATCCTCAACACCCTTGCTACTCATGCCTACCATATTTCTGATAATGACCACATTGAGCAAGAGATTTCCCACCTCTACCATGTTTTCAAGCTCAATGGTTATCACCACAAATTCATCCTTCAAGCTTTCAAGTGTGCTTAAGCTCATGTTAACCCCTTACCCAAACCTATTTTTCAAGCATCTCAATTTTCCACCCTCCCTGATATATCCCTCCTGCTCCCCCTCCATCCTTCCCCTTTCCTTGCCCCCACTCTCCTCCTTGTTTGTTCTCCTTTTGTATCCCTTCCCCCCTACTCCTCCCCTCTTTCCTTACTCGTCCTTCAACTCTCTCTCTCTCTCTCCACCTCCTCTTCTTTCCTTCCTCTTTTCATTCCTCCTTGACTGCTCCCTGTACCTGTGTTTATCCATCTTTTCCTTTTCCTTGTCCATTTTTTCTTGTTTTTATTATCTTCAAATTCTTTCATTCTTTTTTAATTGAATTTATGTTTTAATTTAATTTTACTTTATTACCATTCTTTATTGATTTTATTTTTAATACAATTTTTTGTTTTATTTGCTTTCCTCCTTTATTTATTTCCCAACTTTATTCTTCCATTTCTTGTATATCTTGTTTTCAACTTTCTTTTCTTCTTTCATTTTGCTCTTTTTCTTTTTACCTTTTCATTCTCCTATTATTCCTTCTCATTTTATAGTTTTTTTTGGTTCTTTTTCTTTTTTATTAGTTTTTTTCCTTTCTTTCATTTCTCTCTTCTTCTTTTTTTTTCTTTTTCTTTCTTTTTTGATCCTTTTCCTTCTTTTTTATTGTTTTAGTTTATTAGAAATTTCTATTCCCCTTGGTTTTGTTCTTATTTTTTGTGTCTAATTCGATTATTTATCTTCTAAACTTATCCTTTTCTTTTAGTTTTATCCTTCTTTCTTATACCATGCCTTTTATCTTTTTTATGTTTCTTTGTTTATTTTGCATCTATTCTTTGTTATCTTTATTTTTAAGTTTTTAAATTTTATTTTCCTTCTATTTTGTTATTTTTTATTGCTTCTCTTGTTGACCTTTGCCTTTCCTCCACCTTTTTCACCTTCCAAGATGTTTTCTATGAGCAATTAGATGGTGTCACCATGGGCTCCCCCTTATCCCCTGTCATTGCCAACCTCTACATGGAGAATTTTGAGGATCTTGCCTTCAACTCCTTCCCCCTCAAGCATCATTGGTGGAAATGTTATGTGGATGACACCAATGTTTGTTGGCCTCATGGTCATGATCAACTCGACCTCTTCCATGTGCACGTAAACAACTTGGTTAAGTGCATTCAATTATCTACATAAATTGAATCCAATAACCAAATTCCTTTCTTGGGTGTCCTCATCATTAAAAAAGATGATGGAACCCTTTCTCATTGTGTCTATAGGAAACCCACCCACATTGACCTCTACTTGCTTTCTTCTTCCCACCACCACCCTACTAAAAAAACAAGCATCCTTAACACCCTTTCTACTCGTGCCTACCATAGTTGTGATAATGACCACATTGAGCAAGAGCTTTCCCACCTCTACCATGTTTTCAAGCTCAACAATTATCGCCAAAAATTAATCCTTCGTGCTTTCAAGTGTGTCAAAGGTCATGCTAACCCCTTACCCAAACCTATTTCTCAAACCTCTCAATTTTCCACCCTCCCCTATTTGAGGCCATCTTTCCCCTTGTTTATTCCACATCTTTTAGACACTTTAAGCTACTTATTTCATATACATTCCTAAACTTATATACCTTTTTATAGCTTTTATGCCATACAAACCAAACTTTGATGAGTGGGAATATGATTATGATATGTTGATATTTTCAGGATGAATGTATGAATTTTAGTTTAAATTTGTGTTTAATTCATGATTGTTAATAGTGTGTATGATTTGGATGAGAACTAACTCCTTGCAACCAGAATAGCAATTGGAGAACTCAACCCATAGTCAAAGGATTTCAAGCCGATAAGCAAGGGAGATTCCAGAATGACTAGGCATGTGACAGTTGCAGAATATGATGAAGGTGATCATTGGAGTGATCATTTGGGAGTCATCAGAGCATTTACTAAGATGATGGGAGGGAAAAGGAGTTTGTGATGAACAAGGAAACTTCCATGACTATTTATGCAGGGCATATATGTGCCATGCTGTTAAAGTAGAGTTTCAAACCTAGTTGTCCTCTTTCATTTGTTTCAATTATAGTTTTTAATGCAAAGAATTTGTCTCTCTCTATTTTGAAGGAGAGTGGACACTCGTTTAATTTCATTTTTTTGTTCTTATGCAAATAAACCTCCTCCCATTCGAACCTATATAGTTGGATTAGTGGTTGAGGAGTGGATCTAGTTAGAGTTACATGTGTTTTTAATAATTTTCAGTATTGTTTTCCAGCAAACAATCTTGCATTGTTTTTTTTTGTTATTAGTTGTAATGGATATGCATTCATGAATGAAAGATCTATGAAGAATCTTGTCATATTGTAAGAGTTTAGTTTTTACAATGAAGATGTTTCATTTTACCATTATTTTTAGTCGGTTCAAGTAGCACATATTTGGTTTATCCTATGGGAACAACAAATTAAGCAAGGGCCACTCAAGGTACTGTTCACCCACCTTTAATGTTGTTAGAATAACTATTCATATTATTACATTCATTTCAGTAGATTCTTCTTTGCACGCATGTGAATGATATCTTGTTTTATGATTCACCTTTTGTATTGAGTCTTTGGGTCATCCTCCAGAGTAGGTTAAGTAGTTAGGAGTAAGAGTTAGTAGTGTTAATGAAGCCGCAGAGTTCAAGTTAGTAGTTATCAGTTATAGTGCTAAGCTGAAAGTACCTGTAGCATCAGTAGCATATTAAGTTATTTCCCCTATTTTGAAGTTTATGCTTTATTTCCCTTTTACAATATTTACTATTTTCCTGCACATGTGTAAACCACCTATACTTGATGATATAGGCCATGTAGAGTCTGTGAATGCACATATAGTGCCAACATCATCAAAAGCTTACAAATCCCTGGTTGATAATTTAGTGAATCCTTAGCAAGGGTTTAGTGGACTATTCAGTTAGCAACCCTTCCTTTGAATTGTGTGTTTAACACCACATTGACTAGACATTAATTAGGCCTTACATTTTTGGCACTATTGTTGGGGATTGGCATAAATTGAAAAAAAATTGGAAAAAAATTCAGTATCAAACCTGTTTGTACATAGAAACAAAGGCCTTAAAAAACAACATAACAATTCAATTTTTCAGTTTTAGACATCCTATTCGGGACTCAAACGCCCTTGGGCACCTTTGTCTTGCTACTGGTGGCTCAAAAATATTTTGCATAGAATTTTGTCTCTGTATTTTTAGTATGTTTCTATTTGCAAATATCTGATTTGAAATTCTAAATAGATGTTATTGCATGTGAAAGAAAAGTGTTATTTTGTTTAATTTGTTGCAAAATTTGGGAAAATTGTTGCATTTCAGTTTACATCATGTTCTCCTTGTAAAAGTCTTGTGTTATCATAATTAATGTTCTACTGTCATATCTTGTTAAGCATTTCAAAAAAAAATGTTGCAAGCATGTCACAATGAGTTTATTTCCCCTCTTTTTTTGTTTCTTATTGATCCCTCTCCCACTATCTCCTATGTATGAAGTTATCTTGGTGTTCAAGAGAATACAATCATTGAAAATCATGACAATCATGTTTGTTCTTCTCCCGGTATCTCTCCTATTTATGAAGAAGGTATCTTGGTGTTAGAAGATCCAATCATTGACCGTCATGAGAATCTTGTTTTTTTGTCTCCCCCTACCTCTCCTACTTGGGAAGATATTGTTGGAAAGAAGGATGAAATCATTGATACATTTATGGATTACATAGATGAAGATGCTGAGGTGACATTATATTCTCCCTCGATAGAAGATCATCAACAAGAAGTTAGGTTGAGGTTATGAACACACAAGTGACTATTAGATCTCCTTTGATTATTGGACCTCCTAAAAATCCTTTTGGACCTCCTAAAAGTCCTCTAATTATTGGACCACCTAAGTCACCTCTCATTATAGGACCTCCTAAATCTCATGTCCATATCTTAAACTTTGGAAAATAACTTACTAGTAATCATGTGTCAAAGCAACCAAGTTATCATACTGTAGCTCACACATATACCACTAGAAACAATAAGCAACCAAAACAAACTCCAACATCCATTCCATTACCTCAAACATACCTCCCACCCACACCTAACATTCCACAACATAGCAACAAAGAATTTGATCTTGTTGAGCAACTTCGTAACACTTCTGCTAAGATCTCTTTGTGGGATTTAATTCAAACGTCTCATGTTTATCATGGAATGATTCAAAATGCTTTACAAAAAAATGCTTTCCATCCTAGTGCACAACCAAATGATATGGTAGCTTTTATTGAGAGTATGAATTCACCTAGTATGGACATTGTATTTCATAAAAATGAATTACCCCCTTTGGAAACACACAACAAAATGATGCCTTGATGATAATGGCTATTATTAACATGGTTGGGGTTAGACATACCCTTATTGACAATGGTTCAGGGATTAATGTTTCTAGTGTAAATATTTTGGATAGAATTAGAGCGAACAAAACTTTAATTCAACCCATTGATTTTTCAATCAAATGTTTTGATAACGTGGAAAGACAATCGCTTGGTGTGATAACATTACCTGTTAAAGTTGGTAAGGTTGTATTGAAAACTCCCATCCATGTCATGCCCCATGATCTTTCATATAATATTCTCTTAGGTAGACCATGGATTCATGACATGAAAGGAGTGCCTTCAATGTTTCATTGTCTAATGAAATACACTTACAACAATAAGGTTTACATGATAAAAGTTGATCCAAAATCTAAAAATTATTTACAAATTGAAACATGAATGAAGAATCCTCTTAGAACATTGACACCAGCTACAAAAGTGGAACCTTTACAAATTGAGGACAAAGATGGGTGTCTTTCATCGATGACAAAATTATTGTATGAAAATTGGTGTTCATTATATTTCACAACTAAATTCATGGGTGAATACAACATTATACAATCAAAATCAGGAAAAGAGAAAGAAGTTGCAATGATATCAACACAATCTATTACCGAGTCATCAAAAACATCCAATTCCACAACTTCTAGCAAAGAGGAAAACACAAATTACACATCCACTTGTGATGAAAATGATTATGAAAAATCACCTTCTCTGAAATAAGTGGAAGCAATTTATGGAAGAGGTTATCAACTTTTGAAACAACTTGGCTATAATGGAAAAGGATGTGGTGTAAAAGAACAAGGTATATGTGTCCTATAGATCCCAACACGCAAGAAACAATTAAAGGTCTTGGTTATTTCCCTTCAAAAACATCAAAAATACCTTCACTTAATCATGAAAAATAGCATTATTTGTTTCTCCTTGCCATGTGGTAGCTGTAGTATCATAACATACTCACTACCATGCATGGGAGTATAAACTTGGCTTTAAGCAATCATATTTCATTTTGCAAAGAATAACATATCATAATCCACCTTGGCTCACCTTTGTCCCTACACTTCATGGAAAAGGGGTTAGGTATCCTTGTGTTAGGTGCATTCCTTCTAGCAATGAATCCCTTTTGTATCTTCTTACAACATTATTGTAGCAAGTACACTAACATTTTAAGCAGGGGCATATAGTCCCCCATTTATTATTTACATGTGAAATGGTCCATTTTCGGTGATGATATCATGGGTCTCCTAGTAAGTGTGACCTTGGCAATGAAAGTGTGGCTTTCTTAATCTATGTTGTATCTCCTTTGTGGTGATATTAGACCTAATATCCTTTAAGTGTGTGAATTTTCTTAGCATATTATATTCCCCTTTGTGGTAATACTATGGCTAGTATTCCCTAAGGTGTGATCATTTTATTCCTTGTCTTGTCCTCTCTTAGTGGTGACATCATGTGTGATGTTACCTAAGGTGTGAACTTTCACATATTGAGAAAATCCCCATTATTGTTTTTTGTAAATCACCTTTTTTGGTGGTGTTGTTATTACACCCCTTGAGGTTTTTGCCTTACCTTGTCATTGTTTATGCACCTCCTTAGGAAAGTTTGTGCACCTCCTTAGGTGATTTTGGAATTTTTGCTTCACTTTGTTCATGTGCATTAAACTTAGTGATGCATTGGCATAGCATCTTGATAATTTTGTAGCACCTTATCAAAGTTATCAGGGAGTATAACTCTTGTTATGGTTGTCAATGGGTGCATACCTAGTGAATAGTGAACTTCACTAGACCTAGCATGTTTCTCATTTTTCTACCTTTTCATGGGAGCTCACCTAGTGAATATCAAAATTCACTAGCTTGCGGTGCCTTCTTTTTGTGATTCACCTAGCAAATATCAAACTTTTATATTGTGTGAGTCATAAATGCCTTAACATGGCCACCTAGTATAACAGAACTTGCTTGCTAGTGGAGCCATGTTTTTCATGAGTGTTTAGCATAACATAACTTGCTAGCCTTGTGGAACCCATCATATTGTATGGACACCTAGTATAACATAGCTTGCTATCCAGTAGATCCATGTATCTCATGAGTGATGTGGCGTAACATAACTTGCTAGTCCTCATGAGAGTGTTCATTTGTCTAACATTTATTCAACAAATGATGTTTGATATTTGAGACAATTTAAGATTGAGGTCTCTTTGCCTTACCAACTCAAATCCCTTAGCACTAACCTTTTATTTTATGGTGTCTTTTTGAGTGTTCTCTTCACGTTTGCATTATGTTTGTGTTCATTTTTTATCACATATAAATTTTATGTCATGTGTTTTCATCATGTATGCTTCCTATGTTCAACATGTATGTTTGTGTATGTTGTCTTGTTGTATATCATACGTGTGTTCTTTTGTGTTTATGTTGTCTTGCCATAGGATCTTGAATCTAGGGGACTTGATCACCCCCTAGATTCATTTTCATCCTATCTCTTCAACATTTGGACAATCGAACCCCTCTTGACATAGATTTTCTACTTTAGTGTGAGTATGAGCATAAGTTTATACTCTCACTAAAGTGGGGGATAAATGTACCATCGTAAATTGTCACTCTTGACAATTTCACTTTATGTTTTGTCTCCCTTTATTTACTGGACCCAATTAAACACCCAATTTTCTAAATTATGCATTTTATAACCCATTTGTACTGAGAAATTGCAAGCATTAAACAAATGCATACAATTGATATTTTCCCCCGACACTTAATGTCCTAGAAAATAGGGCTAGGACCCATTCGCCCTAGGGCATATGGGTCCATCTTTTTTTTTGGGGACCAATTTTGGATATGTTGATGTCGACATTTAAATATTCAAAATTTAATTTGCAAATGTTGACTTTTGGGATTTAATTTTCAAGAAATTAAAAGAAATACTTATAAATACCTAGTTATTGCATCATTTGAAAGAGAAGTGAAATGATCTAGCAATAAGTGAACATTGACAACACTATCAAGCAAGTCAAGAGCAACATTTCAGAGCTTTATTACAACAATCCAAGATCCTAACATCATGTCAAAACTTATGTGAGTTCATATGTGTTTATGTTATCATTATTTGTGAAGGATAACCCTTGTTGTAGGTCTCCAAGCAATTTAAGCAATCAAGAAAGCAAGATCCAAGACCTTGAAGTGATTTGCATGAATTCAGTCCTTCAAGGATGTCATTGAAGGGTGGTGAGTTGTAGCACTTTGTGATTTCATCATTCCTTTCCTATCCATTATCATTTTATCATTGGCATTGCCATTGTGGAAGTGGAAACACTAACACGGGGTTTGACTAAGGAAATCCCCTAAATGGCACAACCCTTTCCCTCTCTTTGAATGTGCAATTTTTATGTTTGAAGAGAATTGAAGGAAGTTTGAAGACCCATTTTTCATTTTTGCATTCAAATCCCTACATCTTGTCAACTCACAAAAACTCGCCTATAGAATTATCCAACTGTGTTCTAACAACTTTGCATCTAGGAATTGGAAGCTCAAATCTGACATCAGAGGACTACAAAAATAGTTTTTGGACACCCCCATAGGGACTCATATGCCCTTGTGAAACTCTATCCTTGTATTCAAACCAATACCAACTTTTCTAGGTAGGTACACAGTCCTCTACACTCACCTATAGAATTATCCTACAAACTATTATTTCTATTTATCAATTGTTAGATTCTTGCAATTTTCATATTAGGGAGCATAGTCTAATTAGGTTAATCAAGGAAAATCAATTTAAATCCATCCCAAGACTCAATAAGATGCAAATCTAGGTCTGATAGGTTCATCTTCATGGTTGAAAGTCAATTTATACACCTTGTTAATCTCCACCTCAATGAATCCATAGAGAAAGGCCTTGAATCCTATTGTTCTAAGCATTTAGACTCAGGATCACATTTTTCTGTGTTTCATATATACATATTGTAGAACCCCAATCCTAATACCTACAAAACACAATGAAAAAACACATCATTAGATCACAATGCAAGTAAGAATTAAGATTCCCCATGAAATCCATTAGCAATGCTCAAACTAGGAAATAAAATGAAGAACAAAATAAGAAAACAAATGAAATCCTAATTAAACATGCAAACTCTTGATCCCATGGGGGAATTGGTGCCAATTGGATGTGAAAATTGGCCCTTTCCCAACTCCAATGATGCAATATTGATGAGTGATGAAGAGTGATCAACTTTGTTGAAGATTCAAATGTGCTCCATGATGAAAAAAACTTGCATAACCTAGCTAAGACTTTGATAAAATAGATGAAAATGATGATGCTTGAAGATGAAATTGAGTATAATAAGTTTTCTCAAATTGTGGGTAATCAAATGAGGAGAGAAACCTCTTATTTATAGAAAGACAAGATGCAGAAATGCCCAAAATGAAGCAATGTGGGACTAACTTTCAACCAATGGCCAAATGCCACTTGTCAAGATGTGAATGGGAAAAGGATGTGCACATTTTTGATGAATGTGCCCATAAATGCAATTAGGTGGAATTTGAAAATAGTGAAATGACATGTAAGAGGGAAAAAGGAATGACTTAAATGCCACTTGGCTCAATGCACAAGGACATGTAAGAAGGAATGAATGTCTTATTGGAAGGACAAAGTCCACTTGGAGAGATTTTCAAATTTGAAGGAATATTCTCTAAAGATGTCAAGTTGAGAGAAAATAGGGATTTGATAAATGAATTAAATGTATTTTCATGTGCAAGTGGAAAAAGCTAGAGGATGGGACATGAAATAAGATTAAATTAATCATGGGTTAATTAATTTAATGGAGGATTAGGTGATGTGACTATTTGATTTAGATTTATGGGTTGATTTAAATCAAAAGATGAGAAGAATGTGATTTAGATTTAATTAAATAAATGATGATTTATTTAATTAAAAGGGATGATGTTAGATTAAATCAAATAAGGTTTAATTTATTTAATTTAATAGAGCGACTTTAGAGATTTAATCAAATAAAATGAATTATTTAATTAAATAGAGACATAGGGTTAATTAGATCAGATTGATTGATTTAATTAACAAGAAAGAATGACTTAATCAGATAAATGATTATTTATTTAATTAAGGGATGAAGAGTGATGACAAGCTAAGAGGATGATTCAGGCTGAAATGGTGTTAGTAATCAGGATCAAGTGTGTAATGCCAAACAATACATTTTACGTGTCTACATTTTGCCCCTCTTTGAAGCGATGCACTTGTTGCATTGGTTCAAAGAATAAACATGTCTTGATCAAAAGCCAAAAAAATTTCACTTTCAAAATTTTCTCCACTGCTACCCCAATGAGAGAAAACATGTCGATATACTACCCCCTCAAGAGATCAGGCGAAAATTTCAACTTTTTGGGTGATCTCTGAAAAAAGAGGACAAGGTGCCTGATGGGTCTAGAAAGGCTCTAGGAGACCAAAAATGTGTCCAAACACAATAAAACAATGTAAAACGGGCCTTAGATGGACAAACACAAGCTCAGGGGTCCAAAACCCTTAGTGGACGATCAAACGGGGTCGAAAAACCCTACTTTTTAGGCTTTATATATGCCTGGGGGGGCCACTTCCAATTCATTTGCACATTCAGCCTATAGAGATCCTAACATTCTGATTTCAGAGCACTGATCAAGATGGCACAATGCGCACTTCCACGACACATTTTCGACCGAGTACAAGTGTACTAGTGACAACCAGGCGCAGGACTTTTAGTGAGTGACCCTAACCTTATCTCGCTTTTTAATTTTGCAAACATTTAAGTGCATTTAATAGGGATAGGAATATTTTTTTTAGGGTTAGCAGCGCAATATTGCGTCACTTCAAATTGAGTTTCAGTGTTGTGCGGCCCCAAAGTGTGCCGCATATTCATGGGGCGCCCCAACGATGGATTTTGCAAAGTAGGATTTAGGGACAAACAACACTGCGTGTGTGCAGAGCGCTGCAACAGTCAAGTTTAGGTTTAGGTTAACGAGTCACGGGAAAACTGCACCATCGCAGTGAAGTTTGAGAGGTCAAACTCCTCCGACGACACAATATGAAAATTTCAAATTGCACCGCCTTTGAAAACAGTTATGCATATGTTGCTTTAAAGGCGAACTGCTCAACCAGGAACAAGATTATTTTCAGAATCCTTGATGTTGTGACCTTTTTGATGCAAGAGGAGCTTGGGATACTACATTATCGCAAGCAAAAGATTCTGGTTTTGTTTGGCATTCTAGAGGGTATGCATGAGTGTCTACAAGAGCATTTGGGGGCCCTAGGATCGTGGTACATTGCATACGTGCACCCAGTCCACACACACTTGGGTATGATGACTATGTTGGTCGAGAGATGGCACAACAAGACATTGTCGTTTCACTTTCCCACTAGTGAGGCGACCATCACATTGGATGATGTCTGGCATATTCTTTGACTACCCATTCATGGAGAGCATGTGATTTATGACATAGAGGCTGACAGAGAGGCCTGCTATGAGGTTATGGGTCTTGAGACTATGGTCTTGTTAGAGGGCCAGATTAACCTAGAGCAATACTGTCACACTGTTTCACCCTTCAGATTGGTTATAGCAGCTATCATCTCAGGGCTCGTGGCACTGGATCGAAGGGGCCGATATTTCAGCGTCGGGTGGGGGCTAGCCTAGGAGAGGATGGTCTAATTTAGGACATGCTTTACTTGGAGTCTAGTGCTTTTGGCTTCCTTATATAGAGACTTGCATGAGGTGGCCTATTTGGATGGCAGGTCGATTGGAGTCGACGTCACCTTGTTACATATTTGGGCATGGGAGCACATCTCTGTGCTCCGTCCTTTCAGAGTGGTACCAGTAGTGATGGATCCAGATGACCCGGTAGTTTGGTGATATAGGGGGGAGTGTCCTTTGAGCATACTGGAGAGCATGGAATCCCTTATTGGAGGAGGGTCCTAGATGATATGCGGGAGTTCAGATGGAGGCCTTACCTCAGATTACCAGCCTGGTATGATGATGACTATCAACTCTTCTTTTCTCGCCAAGAGTGACTCATGGAAGGGAGAGAGCATACTATGATTGAGTGATATCTTCCTAATAGGGTGGCTCAATAGTTCAAAGAGGTACAGGACATACTCGATGACGAGTACATGGCTATTTTTGCGCGTACCACGAGGGAGACATCCTGTGGACCATCCCAGAAGATGAGGTTGCATAGAGCTTTAGATAGTTAGTGGCACGACCATGGGAATATGCATAGGGGCCAGTTGATGCAGGGACCACTCAAGGATACAAGGATTGGTATAGGGATCCACTCAGATTTACATTACCAAGAGCAGCAGTGGCACGATGACGACCTAGGGGTCGGGTAGGCAAGCAAGGACAGGGAGGTAGAGGAGGTAGTGGCGAGGATGGGGGAGGCAGGGATCCAGGACCAGATGGTGGACTACCTCCCAAGGATGGAGATCAGGTAGATGGGCCTCTGAGGCAGGACGGGTAGGATGGAGATGACGATCACCAAGACCAAGATGGCAGGGTGCCAACACCACCCCGAGATGGTGACCAAGAAAGAGCACAGACACCACCAAGGGATGGGGATCATGATTAGCCACCCCTCTAGCCAAATGCGAGCGATGGGTAGATTTTTCTACTGCGGGCCTAGGTATAGACACTTGCGACCAAGAGGGATTAGGCAAGAGCAGAGCGAGACCAGGACATTTTACAGAGACAGGCCGCTGAGATGGGTAGACAGTAGAAACTAGAGAGCATGGTTGTCTCCTTGTCAAGGAGCACTATTTTGCTATGGGCCTATAGAGAAACCATCTAAGAGGCGGATTAGTATAGGTTGCATTACTACTAGGCCATGCCGAGAGCAGCTCGAGTCCCAGATTTTTTACAGAGGACAGGGCACAAGCCAACAGAGGATCATGGCGAGAGAGCAGGTGGCGAGGGTAGCAGCTAGCAGGGATAGCCTCATTTTTTATCGAGACAATATTCTTTTATTCTTTATGGGCTCATTTTTGATAGCCCCCATGGGAAATTGTACCTTTTGACATACATATGTACATTGATCTGATTTTTGTACCATGACAATGATATATGAGATGATATTTATCTGATATGATGTGATATGTCTTATCTTTACTTTATGCTTTATGGATGGATCTTATTTCTATATGTGATGCAATGATGTTCTATGTTGTGATGATGATACTTATATGATGCTTATGATGATGATGATGATGATGCTATATGATGTGTGACTTTATGATGTGATGCAATGATTATGCGATGTGTATTATGTTTATGTGATGATGCAAATGTAATATTTTTCTCTTTTGACGCATTATATGGTGGTGTGTATTATGATGATGATGATATGATATGTTGAATGATGTATTGATGCATTTTTTTTTTTTGTACCTTTTCTTATTCATTTTTCATGATGTTATGGTATGCAAATGCTTAGACTAAAAAATCTATATTTTTATGCAATGATGGATGATAAGATGTGTCTTATTTTCTCATGTATGATATGCACTTATGATGTTATGATGATGACGTGATGATATGATATGTTGAAATGATGTTTTATAAAAGGATATATGTATGTGTTATGATATGATGTTTATGATATGCAAATGGATGCTTTTGATATATGATATATGATGCATATGTGATGCTTATATGTGATATGGGATGATTATGCAATGTTATGATGATGCAAACGTTAGGGTAATGGTGTATGATGTTTATAATGTTATGGGATGATTGCTTTTATGTTTATATAATGGATGCATATGTATGATTTATGAGATGCTTAGAATAACCAATCTATATTATACATGGACAAAAATGCAATGCATGTGTAATGATTAATGTTTTCTATGTGATATGATATGCAGTATGCAATATGCTAATGGTTTTGTGGATGCAGGATGAATGCGATAACGATAATGATTTGTGATTAACTGTAATGGTACCATGTTAGCGTGAAAGAAGATAGAAGAAAGAAAGAGATTCCAACAAGACATAGGATGATGATGATAATCCATATCAAGGAGTTGGGATTTTCAAAGGGCCAATTACCTTATGTTTGATTACACACATAGGTACAATGCATCAAGGTATAAAGAACTAGGATGGCGTTGTACCTAGTGTGATGGACTTTGACTTAAAAATTAGATAGGAGTATTCTTGTTCACACCTAGAATACAAAAATTTATTCAAAATACAGTTCAGATATTCCAAACAGCTCGGACCAAAACATAGCAAGGAAAGCCTTCCTATGTGGTCAACAAGGTACTTCAAACATCTTCCCTACACCTAAACAAAGCACACATGACCAAGATTATATGACAAAAATTTCCAACAAGCACAATAGATAAAAGATAATGATCGTTGCCCCACTCCTATCTCTCTAAATACTTCGTTTGGACATCATCGAGAGGTTCTTGGAATGAGCGAAATAAGATAAATCTAAAGAGAAAGATAAAGTAAACAAACAAGTTGATGTTCTTCAATACCGCTAGCCAAGACTAAACTACGGTGATGCCTGATGTTGATGTCCATTGTAGGAAGAATGCATCCTAGGACATGATGATATCAAATGATTTTATATGAGACTGATTGGATGATTTGCTATTGATACAGAAAGTTGACCAACTTGTTTATGTACTAACCTAGACTTGAAACTTTGACGATTGAGTTTTCACTTTCGATCTACTAGACTTGTTTCCGAATGTTTCGCCAAAGGTTTGGGATGATGATTGATTATTATGAGTGATGTTTATTGCGAGTGAGATCGAGATGAGACAGATGGATTTTTTCAAATATTTGGATGTTTTTGATGTTTTCTGAACTTTTTTTAGGCTGTTTTTGGTATTTTTCAAGATTTTATGAATGTTTTGCTTTTCAAATTTTCCAATATTTTAGGGTTTTCTGAGATTTTGAACAAGAGACTAACCTAAAGACCTATCCTAGGGGCCTCAGGGGTTGATCAAAAGATTATCCTTTCCTACGTTATACAAGCAGAGACCATGTAGTTCGACTGGCTTTGACTTGATTATTAATGAGCTATGAATAGATGGATTGCCAACTTATTATGATGGACTCCTAAAGGACTGACCTAAGTGTCTCGGGGTATGATCAAAGATCAACCTTGCCTACGTTCAAGGCTCAAAGATGATGTAGTTCGACAAGACAACTCTGTTTTTGACTTTTTGACTAACTTTTTGACATGTTTTGGGATTTTGATATGTTTTGAATGTTTTGGAATTTTTTGATTTTATGAATTGTTTTGGATTTTTGGATTTTATGATGTTTTGGATTTTTTGATTTTTGGGGACCTTAAGAACATACACGAATCCGATCTGATGAGAACATGCCCCCAATGTGAAACAATAGACTACTCTAATAGAGGCAGGACAAACTAACCTTGAGAATGGGCCGAGTAGTGTTATGAGGGATCATGATATGAACACAAGACCAAGCTATGATGCAGACAAAGATGGGTGATGGATGGAGATATGGAATGTGACAGATGATGGAAGCATGCAAAATGAGTTGCGAAGATCCTAGTGGATGGAAAGTTCTACACAAGGCGCCTGTTTTCCAGGTTTTCACCGAGGTACTTACCCAAAGTGCCATCAAAGTGGTTTTCACTAGAGGAAGATTTTTCTCTTTACTATTTTTTATCCTTTTTCTGATTTTTTTGGATTTTTTGCTTTTTTGCTCTTTTTTTTGTTGTCACCAAGATGCGTATTTGCCAGGTTTTATCAAGGTGACCATTTTTTCAAGGAATTTTTTGATTTTTTTTTTAATTTTTTGGTTCTATACCCTACAAGCTTAGGCATAAAACTTTTTGAGATGGGAGTTGTTCATGGGTTCCTGCAGAGGTTCCCCTTCGGGTGTTGATAACTAATATGCCCCTAACTTATAGCTTGTTGTGATGATTAATGGTCCCAACTAGTTGGGTTCAAATTTTCCTTTGCCATTTAGATTTGGAACGTTCTTCTGATTCTCCTTTAGGACAAGTTCTTCGACCTAGAATTTGACTTCTTATCTTCTTGTCATAGCTCTTCTTGAGTCAGTTCTGATAGACTTGTAAATGATTTAAGGTGCCCATACGCCGCTCATCCAGCAAATCCAACTCATTCAGTCTTGATACTCGGTATTCTTCATTTGTGATGAGGTTTTGTAGTGATATTCTCAGTGACGGAAGCTCAATCTCGATGGGTAATATGGCTTCCAATCCATAGACTAGGGAGAATGGGGTGGCACCTGTTGGTGTGTGGATGCTGATTCGGTAGGCCCAAAGGGCAGGATTTAGCTGTAGATGTCAGTGATGACCTAAATCATTAACTATTTTCTTGAGGATCTTTAGAATGGTTCTATTGGTGGCTTTTTCCTAGCCATTGCCTTGGGGATAATATGGAGTGGAAAAGCAATGTTGGATTTTGAATTTGTCGCAAAGGTCACAAACATCCTGATTTTTAAAGGGTGTCCCATTATCTAAGATAATAGCTTGGGGAACACTGTATCAACATATTAAGTAGTTCAGGATGAACTTTGATATTTGCTTTCTAGTTATCTAAGTCATGGGGATGGATTCCACCCAATTGGAGAAATACTCAGTGGCGGTAATGATAAACTTGTGGCCACTAGATGAGGTGGGAGTGATTTTTCCAACAAGATTGAGCCCCCATTGTGAAAAGGGCCATGGTGTGACAATATGATGAAGCTCTTGAGCTGGTGCATGGATGAGGTCCCCATGTTGCTGACATTGTAGACACATTTTGACATAGTCATGTGCTTCTCTTTCCATAGTAGGCCAATAGTACCCCATCCTCAGTAATTTCTTGGCCAAGGTCATTCCACTCGAGTGCGAACCACAAATACTGTTATGTACCTCAGTTAAGGCAGTCAATGCCTTCTCAACATTTAAACAACGTAATAAGGTTCCTTCTATGCTCCTATGGTAGAGGGTATTTCCTAAGATGACAAACCAGGATGCTTTCTTGACAAAATTTTTCTTAAGGTTTGTGGTTATGTCAATTGGGAGGACTTCTATTCTCAGATAAGTGTATATGTCATGGTATCAAGGATCACCAGGACCAACGATTTCGCACACGAATTTTGACTCTGGTACCTCGAATGCAGGCACAAGAAGTTGCTCTATCAGGAATTCATGTGTTGGAACATTGCGAGGGATATCTAATAGGGATCCAATTGTTGCCATGGGTTCTACCACTTTGTTGTTTTCTCTAGGTATTTTCTCGAATGTGATCTCAATGGACTCCTTAAAATTCTCCACCAATTTCTTAAATGGAGTTCGCTTTTCATCCTTAGTCTGGTACTCATCATTCACTTGATTGATTATTAGTTGTGAATCCCCATACACCTTGAGAGCCACGATGTGCCACTATACTGTTATTTTGAGACCTATGGTTAAAGCCTTGTATTCTACGATATTGTTTTTTGCAGGGGAATGCCAATTTGTAGGATCTAGGTATACAGTCCCCCTGTGGGGTGATGAAGAAGACACCAACTCCTGATCCATGCTATGTGTAGGAACCATCAAAGTAGATCTTCTAGTGGTCAGCTATGCTGAGATTGAAGATGGATTCTCTGAATACATGGGTGCTTCTGCAAGCTAATCTATGATCACCTGGCCTTTTATTTCTTTTTGTTCCACGTACTCGATGTCGTATTTAGATAGAATCATGACCCACTTGGACATCCTTCATGTGAGAATTTCCTTTGATAGTATTTGAGGGGGTTGATTTTGGTGATGAGTTTGATTTTGTGTGCCAACATGTAGTGTCTGAATTTTTGTGAAGCAAACACTACTACTAGACAGGATTTTTTGATGAATAAATAGTTTAACTCATGCTCGAACATTGTGTATCTTATATAATAGATGGCCCTTTCTGTCCCATTTTTATCATGCTGAGCTAGGAGAGCACCGAGGGCTACTACTGTTGTTGATATGTAGAGGATGAGAGGCTTTCTTGGGATTGGTGGCATGAGGACCGGAGGTGTGAGAAAATATTCTTTGATTTTGTTGAAGGCTTGGTCGCACTTGTCATCCCATTTATACGCTACTCCCTTGTGAAGTAGGTGAGAATGCAGGATTTTCTTGTCTGCCAGTTGTGCTATGAATCTGCGGATGGACTGAAGCCTGCCTTGGAGGCCTCTCAACTATTTCAATGTTTTGGGTGCTTCCATCTCAAGGATTTCTTTTACCTTGGCGGGATCTATTTCAATACCCCTCATTGACACTATGTATCCCAACAACTTTCCTGACTGTATGTCGAAGACATACTTATTTGGATTTAAATAGACCTTGTATTCCTCCAGCCTGTCAAAAATAGCACTTAAGGTTGCTATGTGATCTCTCCTCTTTCTGGATTTTGCTCGTATGTCATCAACATAATCTTCCACAATTTTGTGGATCATGTCATGGAAGATTAACATCATGGCCCTTTGATAGGTGGCCCCAACATTCTTTAAGCCAAATGGCATCATGTTCCAGTAGTATGTCCCCCATGGACAAGTAAAGGTCATTTTATGTTGGTCTTCTTTGTAAATCATTATTTGGTTGTACCCAGAGAAACCATCCATCAGAGAAAGCATTTCATGTCTTGTTGTCATGTCTACAATCATGTCAATGTTAGGCAATGGGAAATCATCCTTCGAGCATGCTTTGTTTAGGTCTTTGAAGTCTGTACATATATGAATGCCCCCATCTAGTTTTGAAACAGGTACCAGATTTGATACCCACTCGAGATAGTCAATTGGTTGTATGAGCCCTACATCAAGTAGCTTCTTTAATTCCATTTTAACCAACAAGGCTATCTGGGGATGCATTTTCTTAAGCTTTTTTCTGACAGGCTTTGCTTTAGGGTAGACTGCTAGATGGTGGACCACAATCTCTGGATCAAGCCCGGGCATGTCGGCATAGCTCCATGCAAAATTAACTTTTCGTTCTCTCAAAAAGGCGGCTAGGAGATTTTGTTCTTCTGATAGCAATGACTTTGCATAAAATGTGATGTGTAGTGTCTCCTTTGTTCCCAAGTTGAATGGGTTGCATTTTTCAGCTAGAACCATTGATTTTTCCTGATGTAGAGCTCTGAGAGAAAGATTGAATCCCCCATCCTCGAGCGCCTCAGATAGGTTTTCACCATCGGATGTGTCCTTTGTTTTTACTATTTTCGGGTCAGAGAGTGCCACAATATGGTTTTCACTCAAGGACCTAGAGATTATTCTTAGTTTTTTGCTTTTGTGACTAAGGGATTCAATCATTTCCCCATAGTATGCATGTGTGTCCAACTCAATGATAAATCCTACTTTATGATCCCCACATGGAATATCATCCAGTAGTCCCATGAATTCTGAGAGTGCCTCATCATTTTCAAATGTGTGGTCCTCGTTGGTCGTGATCGATGAGTTGGGGGTAGACTAGCTTTATCTCATGGGATTGGTTTTCAGACTCATAGGATAGGGTGTTGATCATAAAGATGTTAAAATCTTCAAATAGTGTAGGTATACCTCTCTCAGGTTCATCATCCTCACTACTACACACCTTAGTGATGTCAAAGGTGAAATTGTCTAAAGGTAGACTTGTGGATACGGGCAATTGAAGGGCGATTGTTGTTTGTTGAGGAGTTTTGACCTTCTTAATTGGGGGATTTCGACCACATATGGTTATACTCGGAGGGGTACATCCAAGGCCACTATTTATCATTCATGTCTCAGGAATGATGGGTATTAGAAGCCCGTTGTCATTTTTTCCAAGCCTTTGGTTTCTATCATAGCCCATGGTGAGCATCATTTGTAAGCCTTTACTGCTATCATCCATACGTAGATCAGTTTCTAGTCTATTGTCTTGGTACAGGAGATGGGATGGGTCCTCTTCTATTACTTCCTGACCAAGATCTCCCCAACTTCCAAAGCTGGAAGATCTTGCTATGAAGGTTTGGGATGAAGAGGCATCGTTTGATTGCGATCATCTTTGTGACCTGGGGGATTGTGGTAACTCTCCCACCACAAAAGCATTCTTTGGAATTGTATAGTGCCCACATCCATTGTCCTAGATTATGACCTTGATATTGGAGATGGCGGGGATGGTAGGTGTCTCTGTCACAAAAGTGGAGGCGAGAGTAGCTAGATCAATGTATAGAGTCGATGGGCCTTCATCATTTTTAGGCACTTGAGGGGTTTTGTAATATTTTTCCTCTAGGCTCTTGCAGTAAGAAAATCATTCGGGATCCCCATGGATAGTGACCTCTTGGCCTTGATACGTGAACTTGACACATTGGTGAAAGGTTGATGCTACTGCTTGCATTGCATGGATCCACAGATGTTCCAGGAGAATGTTGTAAGGAAAATCAAGGTCCAGGTACTGAAGAGTGGTTTCCATAATTGTTATCCCTACTCGAATAGGGAGTTGAATAGTGCCTCACAACACTCTTTCTTGATCATCATAAGCCTTGATTGTGATGCCTTTTCCTTTGTCGATCAAATCCTCTAAGATTTTTAGATTCTTTATGGGCTTGAGGGAACAAATTTTTAAACCTGCACCTCCATCTACCAAGACCCTCTTGACTTTGTTCTTATGCACTAGGACTTCCAAATGGAGTGTGCGGTTGTGAGATGGTTGAGCAGGAAAATTTTGATTGGAGAATGTAAGAAGATTTGGTGTAATGATGTTTCCGACCATAGCTTGGAATTGTTCTGCATGAAGATCTGCAGGGATGGTGGATGAAGCCAATGCTTCCTCAAGGATTTTTTTGTGGGAAGATGAAATTTTCAGCAACTCTATGATGGAGATCTGAGCTGGGGTTCTTTGGAACTAATCAAGGACATTATAGCCGCTGGGAATGGATCTTGGGTTGGAGGTGGGTGTTCTGTTTGGCTAAGATGACCCTGCGATGGTGATTTTTTTGCCTCTTGTGGTGACTCCATAATCAACTTGAGCTCCTTTGATGGTGATAGTAGTGTAATACTCATCTAAGGACGCGACAACATGGCAATATACATGATTCATGCTCTTGAAGGTACCCTTTCCCTTATCATTGTTACTATTCCCTTTGTTGTTATGATTGGGCATCAGATTTGTGTAGATCTTGAGGTTTTGCTTTCCTGTCGGTTGTTCCATGTTTATTATTTTATAATCAATGAGGTCTTAAATCAGGTTTTTCAACCTCATGCAGCTGGCAATTGTGTGTCCCTTTTTCTTATAGAAATCACAGAGGTGATTTTCGTTGTACCACAACGGTTTCACCAAGGGTTCTTGATAATTTTCATAAGTGGGGATTATGATGAGTTTTTCTGCCACTAGCCTCTTCATGATGGATTCAACCGATTCCCCAAGGGCTGTGTACATCCGCTTGGGGGAGTTTTTGTTCCATTGGGGTGGTCCCCTTTGATTGTTCACATTGTTGATTGTTTGATTTTTTGGTTGTTGTGTCATCATGTTACCTTGATGATTGTTTTGATGGTGGTTTTGGGGTTGTTCTTGGGGTGCGGGTGTGTTTTGTTGAGGAGCGCTGATGACAACTTTGGCGTCAACAACACCATCATTGGTAATGTTTATGTTATTTTCCCATGTGTGAGGCTTGTCATTGTAACTGGTGGATGGGCGATCATTTTTTTGTTCAAGATATGTGAGTGACCCTCCTTGTGCAATAAGGGCTCATTCAATGTTAAGTGTTTTGGAGATCAATTGGTCATACATGGTGATACCTTACACTTTGAGATGGAATTCCAAGGATCCTTCAAGATTTGAAATGATAGTGCAAACTTGTTTTTCTTCAGGCATGGCCCATTTTCTCTTATTGGCCTTGGATCACCATCATTGTAAGAAGGAAGCAAATGATTCGTTCTTTCCTTGTTTTAGAGCTGATAGTTCCTCTAGACTGACATCCATACCAATATTGATGCGTAATTTTTAATGAATGCATCTACTATATAGATCTCTTGGAATTTTTTGATACTAGGACAAAGGTGAGAACCACTCCATGGCTTGACCTGCCAAACTTCTAGGAAATAGCCACATCAGATATGTGTCATCATATGCGACTTCCATGCAATGCACATGGAATTCCCTGATGTGATCTTCAGGGTTTTTCGTCCCACAATATTTATCAAATTTGGGGATCTCAAATCCCTTTGGGAATGGTTTCATTGCAAGACTCCTATCAAATGGATAAGGACAAAATTTGCTAGGTGTTTTCATGGTTTTCCCTGACTAAAGATCGAGCACCTATTGCGAGAGCATCTTGATTTGTGTTGTCACATCATTTTGTGGGTCAAGAGGTGGAGTGAAGGTGTTTTGCGGTGGTTCAATTGTTGGCGGGATGAGTGGATTGGTTGGTGCTTGCACATTTTGTTGCGCCAAATATGTATGCAATTGTCGATGTACCAACAACACTTGTTGTTGGTCCCGTTGCTGTTGCGCTAATAGTGCCTGTTGCTGAGCTTGTTGTTGTTCTTGTTGTGCCAACAACGCTTGTTGTTGCGCTACTTCTTTTTTCTCTTGGTATTGCTTCAACACTTGCTGATATGCTTGTTGTTGAGCTGCTTGTTATTGTGCGAGGTACTACGCATGTTCTTGTGCTTGCGCTTGTGCTTGTTGAGCTTGGTATTGGGCTTGTGCCTGTGCTTGATTTTGCGCTTGAGCTTGAGATTTTTGTGTAGCTTGTGCAGCTTGAGCGGCTTGTTGTTGTTATTGTTGTTACAATAAGGCTTGGGCTTGTGCATCATGTTGTTCTTGTTGCGCTTGTTGTGCTTGCAGTGCGGCTTGGGCAGCTTGAGCAACTAGTTGTGCAGTTTGTCAGTTTTAGATTTGCTAGAGTGCCTTTTGATAGGCAGCTTGCTGACCGGCTTGCAACACAATGATATATTGGTTTGATGTGTTTGCATTGGGTGGTGGTGGTGGTGTATTTGGAATGGTGTTTGTTGTGATGAGAGGCACTGTTGTATTGATGATTGGGATTTGGGTGGTGGATAGTGCAATTGATAAGCTTGGTCGTTGAGAGACCATGTTTTGAGATGTTTGGGGGATGGTTGATGATGTGATGGTGGTGGCTTGCGTTACTGGGATGGTTTCCATATGTTGTTACGATGTTGATGACAAGATGGGAGGATTCAATATGATATTTTTTTTGATGATCAGAGGGATGATTTGATTTTTTTGATTGGTGTTTGGTAAAGGGGGGAGCCCTAAATCGAGAGGTGATGTGGATATTGATGGAAATGGTGGGAGTGGTGGAAAAGTGAGTGGCATACTCCCTTGAGGCAATGATGAAGCTGTAGGGTCAAAGATGCCCCCTGATCCAAATAAGTCACCTTCTCCTTGCAAGGTTATGGGGAGAGAGGTTTGAGATGTTGTGTGAAATGATGATGATGGGTCATTAGGATCATGAAAGGTGAGGGTGACATATGGATGTGATAGATTTTGGGGAATGGATTTCCCCAAGATGGTGTTTGTGTCCAAATCTTGATTGTTTACGAGGGGGTGTGTTTGTAGTGCATTGAGAAATGCACTTCCCTTGTTAACAATGGGTTGAGTTGGGGAAATGGATGATGTAATTTGGGGGATGGGTTGAGTGATGCTTTGGAATGGAGGTGTAGATGAGATTGGGGGCATGGATGAAATTGGAGGCATGACCCCAAAAGATGGTTCCACAATGGTACTCACATCAAAATCGGAAAGGAGTTTAGCCCCTTGTTTTGCTAATTCAAGCATGTATAGTGAGGGATTGAGTCTCATCATGATGTTGATAATTCTATGATTCTTAGGATTTTGGACCATTTCGACGATCTCATCTTGTGTCATTCCAAAGGCATTATTGGTGATATCCTCTACTTGAATTTCCTCTTGAGGATTTTGTGATGATGAAGGAAAGTTAGTTAGGGGATTGCTTGATCCAACGAGGTTCATTTCAGAATTGGTCTGACTTAGGTCACTTGAAGTGGATGTTTCTTTGTTGGTTTTCATGTTCCTCTTGTGTTGAGATCTAGTTTGAACCATAAAATGAGGTTCAAAAGAGAAGATCTAGGATGATTGAGGATCAAAGGTGAAATGATGAAGTGTGTGAAAGATGAATGAAATGGATGGTGGAACTCTTAGAAGATCTTGAAGGGATGCTAGACTTTTGGGACATTTTTTGGATTCTTGGATTTTTGGATTTTGATTTTTTGACCTTGATTTGATTTTGGATTGCTTTGATTTTTGGATAATGAAAATGAACCAATGGATCCCAATATGTTGGATGTTATCTATGGGATAGACTTGCTCACAAGAGGATAATTTGACTAAGCGTAGGGAGAAGGATGCATCTACCCACACTTAACCAAACAAGATGATAATTCAACTAAGTATATGGAGAAGGATGCATCTACATATACCTAGCTAAACAAGATTATTTGATGTTTGATTCAAGGATTTTGATTTTGATTCATGGATTTTCCAAAAATTCTAGCATGAAGGATGATTTCAAGATTTTCAAGAGTTGTTGGTGAGATGATTTTGGTTGATGTTTGAAAGATGGATGAAGGTTTTGATTTTGATCGTATGTGCACCTAAAAGGACTCTTGTTTACAATACCTTGGTTTTGAATAACACACTTTAATCTAAACAAGATGCTTAAATTCTTGAAAAATATTTAGAATTTGACAATAATAGAACAAGTACAAACCGGGATTGTTTCTTGAAGCTTTTCTGTAAAAGTTGAAAAGTAATCTTCATTTGAATTCGTAGAGCGTTGAGAGACGCTTTTGATGTTCTTTTGGACTAAGAGATTTTGGTTTTGGTTTTTTTATTTTGATCTTGCGTGAAATAATTTGAGACACATGTGTTGTTCAATTGTTCTTAGCTTTGCTTAATGACTTCTTTTTACCATAAACAATTCTTGATTAGCTTTTGAAACTAGATGTCTAATGTCTTAACTTCTTCTTATCCCACAAAGTATATTATGTGGAACTTTGATGAAATCAAGAAAAAAGTTATCTATTGTTGACTTTAGTAAGCAAATTGAGATATAAATCCAAGTGTTTAGAAACCTCTAAGGATAGAATCCCAAGGGCAAGCAATAACACATGAATTTTGTCAAAGATATTTTCCTCCTAAAGGGTTTGAAGTTTGATGATAATGTTGAATGTTTGTTTCCAAATGTTTATGAACAAGCAAAGTGCTTTGTTTCTAAGAACATACACAATCCTATGGATATGAAAGACTGCATTTGTTGAACCCCACTTGGACAAGTCCACACGTACTTTTAGCGAATGGTTAGATGCTTGACCCCACTGGCTCCCCTCCACGACACTCACTTATACGAGGTAGCCAAGCATCAACACCCATGAAACTCCCATGGAATGCTTTCCATTTCTACTAAAATCCGTAAAAGTGTAGGGCAACTTCAGAATGACCATTCTTGCACCAACAAATAGATCAAGGATTTTGGCCTTTTCTAAACAAGGGTTTTAATATGGAATTTTTGTTCGTGGGGGATCACCCATTCGGCGAGAGACCATTGCTACCCTTCTCATCGAAATGACCATTGTGATATTGGCCTTTGTTCCAATATCCACACTTATATACCAGTTGGAAGTCACTTGGATTTAATGTGTTGACAGTTGGGTCATTCCCTTGGGTGACTAATTTTTCCCACAAGGCAGGCCCTCTAAGATAAACAACAACGAGCAAACATATCCGTAGTTCGATCAATCTTTGTTGAGAAAAAAAAGAGAGAACACACACAATATGTTCCACTCACACTCGCAAGATGTGTTCAATTTTAATCCCAAATGAAATGTGGAGGAAATTACTTTACCCAACTTGAGATCACCAAAAATCCTTTTGATTCTCAAGATCGTCGTGAGCCACGAGAGAAGCGCATACATCTTTTCGATGGTATTACTTTGGGTAAGAAATTACAAAACTTTAGAGCACCAAAAACAAAATATGGAGATTGCCTTTTTCAATTGTTAATCCTCAAACCAAATCTAGTGAGTTTGTCCTAAAGTTCTTTTTTAAGCCTTTTGTAGCAAAAATTGAATTTTTTTGTATTGTTCTTTTTAGAGCCAAAAAGAAATTTAGTAGGTCCTAAGCACATGAAGAGAGTGACAAATCCTTAGAAGAGATTAGAAGTTCTCTAAAAGTGTTGAAAAAATACTAAAGTGTTAAAAAAACACTTGATGAAATAGGAAAATGTCTTCATAGCGAATCTTCACCTTTGTTTCCTCCTTCGCATCAACCTACTAAAAACCAATTGAACCTACAAAATAGAGATTAGGAAAAGCAATTAATAGCCCAAAGTAATGAAAACTAAATAGCACATGTCAAAATTAAACTATTTTGAGCTTTTTCCTTCACTGCAGCGACATAGTTTGATAGAGGTCAACAGTGTTGTTTGGCACCGCTTGTCAGTCATTGGCGCTCTGCAACAAAGAAAGAGAGCGCAATTGAGGTGCTCTTTTACTTAGCGAAGTAGTTTGAAATTTGTAAAAGTCAATGATTTGAAATTGACCCTGCGACGCAGTTTGAAATTTGAATTTATGGGCGGGAAAAGGCCAAGCGACATAGTTTGTAGTTTAGAGTGGTGCTATATGGTGCCATTGGACTGGTAGCGGCTTTGTATGGGGCCGCTAGACTGTGAGTGGTGTAGTTTCTTGTATACACCAATAAACAAAAAAAAACACAGAATTTGATAAAAAAATGTGATTTAAACTTCAAGAGTGCCCTCCTTCTAGTGCCAAATGTAGAACCCCAATCCTAATACTTGCAAAACACAATGAAAAAACACATCATTAGATCACAATGCAAGTAAGAATAAGATTCCCCATGAAATCCATTAGCAATGCTCAAACTAGGAAATAAAATGAAGAACAAAATAAGAAAGCAAATGAAATCCTAATTAAACATGCAAACTCTTGATCCCATGGGGGAATTGGTGCCAATTTGATGTGAAAATTGGCCATTTTCCCAACTCCAATGATGCAATGTTGATGAGTGATGAAGAGTGATCCACTTTGTTGAAGATTCAAATGTGCTTCATGATGAAAACAACCTGCATAACCTAGCTAAGACTTTGATAAAATAGATGAAAATGATGATGCTTGAAGATGAAATTGAGTATAATAAGTTTGCTCAAATTGTGGGTGATCAAATGAGGAGAGAAACCTCTTATTTATAGAAAGACAAGATGCAGAAATGCCCAAAATGAAGCAATGTGGGACTAACTTTCAACCAATGGACAAATACCACTTGTCAAGATGTGAATGGGCAAAGGGTGTGCACATTTTGATGAATGTTCCCATAAATGCAATTAGGTGGAATTTGAAAATAGTGAAATGACATGTAAGAGGGAAAAAGGAATGACTTAAATGCCACTTGGCTCAATGCACAAGGACATGTAAGAAGGAATGAATGTTTTGTTGGAAGGACAAAGTCCACTTGGAGAGATTTTCAAATTTGAAGGAATATTCTCTAAAGATGCCAAGTTGAGAGAAAATAAGGATTTAATAAATGAATTAAATGTATTTTTATGTGCAAGTGGAAAAATCTAGAGGATGGGACATGGAATAAGATTAAATTAATCAAGGGTTAATTAATTTAATGGAGGATTAGGTGATGTGACTATTTGATTTAGATTTATGGGTTGATTTAAATCAAAAGATGATAAGAATGTGATTTAGATTTAATTAAATAAATGATTTTGATTTATTTAATTAAAGGGGATAATGTTAGATTAAATCAAATAAGGTTTAATTTATTTAATTTAATAGAGCGGCTTTAGAGATTTAATCAAATAAAATGAATTATTTAATTAAATAGAGATATAGGGTTAATTAGATCAGACTGATTGATTTAATTAACAAGAAAGAATGACTTAATCAGATAAATGATTATTTATTTAATTAAGGGATGAAGAGTGATGACAAGCTAATGGGATGATTCAAGTTGAAACAGTGTTAGTAATCAGGATCAATTGTGTAATGCCAAATGGTACATTTTATGTGTCTACACATATATCTATCTATCTATATATATATAGTCAAACCTATTACTTGCAAGCCTTAAATTGTGACTTCCAATTCAATGGCACTTCCAAGTAAAAAAACCTCACATGTCTTGGATTTCCTTGCCTTAACTTTGCATTTTGTCTCTTTCACCATGACATCTCTAGCTAGGTTGGTCATGTTATTTGGTGCAAACCTAATTTTGATAAGTTTCTTAGTCTATGTGTTCATCCTCATGCATGTGGGGAGGTAAATATTTCCTTGGCTCTGTAAAAATTTATATAGCTTTATGGTCCCAACTTCAAGGTCAACCAACCAATTAAGTTCCTAAACAAACTTAAAAATTGTTCATTGTCACCAAGAGGGAAACTTGATTTATTACTATCTTATTCATGGGCCTCAATCTTCTAACCTACCTTCTTTCTTAGCTAAATCCTAACTACCTTCCACTCTTTTTCCCCATTCTCTTAGCTCTTCCAACCCCATTCTACCTCTTTCCTCTACTCTTCATCACTTGGGCCCTTCCCAACACTTTCCCTATATTTTTTCCAATAAAGAGGTTATGTTGGATGATTCCTATAAATTTTGTGTTATCTCCATTTATCTTCTCCTCCCTTCCCATTCCTTGTGATGGTTATTCATCCTCTCCCTCTCCCTATTACCATCCCTAATCTTTTTCATTCTCCTCTCCTCATTCTATGTTCCCTCCTCCCCCTAGCTAATCAACTTCAATTACTACCACCTAATAAGAATCTCACCATCCCCTCTACCTAATGAAGTGCTCCCCTTTATAATAGAGTATTCAAGGTTGTCCCTCCCTACATGTAAGCTTTAAATTTGACATGCTATATATTCTTAACACTTTGATTTCATCCTCCTTCAAGAATTCAAAATATATTATCTACACTTGGATGTTATTTTACAAACCATATACTTTGTTCCTTCCTTTATACACACTACTCACGCTAATGAAAAAATGGGATCATTTTAGGTTTAGCTCCTTTTCTTGTAAGATATAATGTTTCTTCAAGTACTAACTACTCCAATTCTTGAATTTATATTACATTGCTTCTCAACCATTATCTCTTATTTTTTACTCCATATATGCTCCCTACATTGCCTTGGATTGCACACTTCTTTGTGGATGGATTTTTCTCATCTTCCTCTAGTCAATTAGCTCCTTGGTAGTGACATTAATGTGATCAAGAGTTCCATCAATACCATATTTGGCCAATCTCTTCCCATTTATCTTAGAGGGATTTTTATTCTTGTATACTTTGTTGTAACACCCTTGGTATTTTGACCTCAATTTTGGTTTTCATTTCCTAATCACCCCATTATTTTATTAGATTAAATACCAACAAGGTTCCTTTCACAAGTAAAACTTCCCTAACCATTTTTGTCTCCCCCTCTATTCTCACCCTTCTTTTCTTTAATGGCCACCTAGTGCACCTAAGCATTTCCATCACTCTTTCTAACCATAAATCACTAATGATTACCCTCCAACTCTCCTAACCCCAACCTCACCCATCCTACCTTATTTTTAAGCTCCACATCTCCCACTTCTACATGTATAATTACATAATTTCCCTCTAGGATGCTTAGAATTATAAATCATATCCAATTGATAGTGGTTGAATTGATTGGTGAATAGATCCCTTTAGTTTTGTCTCACTTTTCTTTGTGGCTTTGGCTACAATTTTTCTTGACAATATGAGCATCTTCAAAATTATCTTCAAGGTTAGTTGGTTCCTATACATTCTCAAATTATATATTTCTCTCTCTCTTTTTGATATTTCCCTTTAGTAGGTTGACTCACATTGAGCACAATCTTCATTAATTGGATACTTACAAAGGTCATGGGATACAAGCTCACACTTGTCACCACTAGCATAAATAAGAGGACCATGGTACTTAGCTTTTTCCATCATCTCAAGAACAAGCACTACCAAGAACAAATTCATTTTGTCACCATGAATTATTAGCAAGTCCTCTCATCTCCTATAGACAATAAAAGTGTCTTATTTTATCACTAAAATTATTTTTTCATTGATAAATATTATAGTGACCCTCTTGTTCTTGTGTTGGAAGATGTGGAAAGCCTTTGTGTCCCACAAAAAATGATCTTGCCACTTGTGATAATATTTTCACTAAAATAATTAGACTCGATTGTTCAAAATTTAGCTATTGAAAAGAGTCTTGGTTTAGATGACCTCCTAATTAAATTATTTCAAGCTCTTTGACACTACATTAAAACTATTTTTTTTCTTTTTTATCACAAAGCTTTTTAGTATAGCTATCTCAATTTCAAGGTAAACCAAAAATTGATCAGACTAATTGTTAAGGGCCACATTTAAAGGTTGATTGTTATTTATTGTTTTGAAAGATAAAATACTCATCACACCCTTATTTAAAGAAAAATCTTATGTTCCATTCAACAACATATTAAAATCTTGACACTATTTATGTTAAACTAGTCTTGTACAATTAATCTCTTTGTCACGGCCTCAATTTCTCCACCTCTACTATTTGATGGAGTCATTTGATCCAAAACATGGAGCACCCTCTCACTCTTTTCTTGTGGATGTGGGGTGTATGACTCATATACAATTGTATTTACACCTTTAACCATCTTTGGGACTTCAATAGTTTTTCTTGGAAAATTTGGTCATTTCTTCAACATGAATTCCAACTTGCTAATGCTAAGCACCCCATCCTATTAGAGACTCAATCCTTGTGTTCCTCTACTCATGCTCATTATTTTCTCCACTACCATACCTTGTATCCTCTTCAAGGATTGGTAGTGGTCCTCTAGAAATCCCTTCCTCTCCTTCCCCCTTAAATAGATCTACTATGCTCTTCTTCCACCATTCCTCACCATTAACCACCTCAATGCTAAGTGAAATTATTATATCTTTATCTTCACTCAGTCCCCACTCAATTATCATATTTGGAAATATAAATCCACTACCTAGTCATACTTGATTTCTTGGAAGATCCTCCATTTTAAACTACCTAGTGGCAAGTGCTTCCACTTCCTTCCTAAAGGAACCACCCTTGTCTATTTTGAAAGAAGTGTGAGACTAGAAAACATGTCCTCTTTAATTCCCATCACATTTTGTTTCTATTCTCTTCCTCTTTCCTTATTATTTTCCTCCATAGATAGAACTAGAAGTATGTTATCCTTGACACCACTATTTCCCATAACATTTTTTTTTAATCTTACTACCATCTCTTCTTATCATTCTTGTGGAGACTTTGATATTTGGCTATGTTTTATGCATTTTTCCCCCATTGAACTTGAGCTACACATATTACTTGTAGATGGATCATCTTTATATTCTTGTAAAATATAATACCACTGCCCTCTAGGGTGTCTCCCTATATAGACCACTTGCATTAAGATGCAACTACAAGGGCTTGAAACTAATATGAAAACCATGTTTCTCAATTTTATGATCTTATCAAAAGGACATATAGATTATGAATGCCCTTGGATATACTTTCTAAATGGAAGGTATGTTTAATTGGGTGAATCACTATTGCATAAAAGAGCATCTAAGAAAAATTGAATGAGTTGGTTGATCATGAGGCATCTATACTAAGTGGTCAATCATTGAAGATTTTAAATGATAGTTTCATACTATAAATATTTAGTAACTTTTTTTGTTCTTTGATATGACTTGTTTAGTGTGGTGTATTTATCAATTCTAATTGCTACTAGAGAAACCTTATTCTTTGACATGTTTCTTTCTATCTAATTTGATCTAATTTGTTGCTATAATAATGTTTGTTATGTAGGTTCTACGTGTCTCCTTTTTTTATTTTGGGTAATATATTATGTATAAGCTTATTAAAAAATAATATTATAGAGATATTAATATGGAATGAGATCCTTAACTAGTGAGGATGGTGGTGGGAAAAAGTCTATCTAGTTCATTAGATATTATATATGTATAATTGAGTTGGTAGATTGGAAAAAGAAAACTATGAAATCACTAGTTTGAGTTTTTACTTCTTTTTAAGTAAAACTAGAGTTCACCTAATGATCAAAGATTATGTACTCTAAAGTGGAGGGTATAAGTTCAAATTCAAAATGGTGTAGAGTTATACACCTTATTTGAAAAATATGTAAGGTAAATAGAAAAAAAAACTCTCTTGTGAAATGCTTGCATAAGGAGGTCTCATACACCAAATTGGTGTTGTGTGCTTGGTGATAGTGAACTATAAAACTATCATTACTTTTATTCTAGTGGAACAAATCCTCAACTATAGAGGGTGATGGTTGATTGGGCCATTAGACATGGTTTGATTCGCTAAAGGTAAGGGGCAAGATTGGGGATAAATGCAAACAAATTAAATTCTTTAAAGGCATGAATGACTACCTAGTAAATTTAGATACTCTAGAGCTAAGGTTGAAGTTAGGAACTGTTGGAAGATGAATTACTTTGAGAGGGGGGGTGAATAAGAGTAACATATAATTTCAAAATTTTAACCTTGATGTGCAAAACAAAAGGAGACCTTGAGACATATACCACTTTGTTTCAATGTGATCTTTTAATAAAACAACTTTGAAACTAAACTCAAACAATGAATTTATATGATTGCAACTTTATCAAGAACAACTCATTGAACACATTAAGTATGTGTTTGAATTGTTTGATTATACTGTAATGATTGAACTAACTGATCATATAACATTGAGTATCAACAAGACAATGATCTGAAATATGAACATCCACATTTGTGAAATCTTTTAGAAAGATTGAAACGATGAAAAAAATGTACCAAAGCATTACATGAACCACTTTGACAAATGACAAAATGAAAACTTAAGCAAGATAAGCACAAACCACACAAAAGAGAAGCACAAAAATTTGACGAGTGGAAAAACCTCTTGGGGTATAAAAACCACTCCAAAATGGCTTATAGGCTTAATTCCAAACTGATTAAAATATTTTTTAGAGCACCAACTCTGTAACAATTCAGGAGCACCAAATCCACCAAAATTCTAAAGCACCAACTTCAGTAGGAGCAGCAACTCCTTTACAAAGTTTCTCAATAACCATGCAAACTGTTAGGACCTTATAACTGCATTATTTTTGCAATTACAAAATCTCAACAGAGTACATATAAAAGATATACAATAATGCCCATTATAATCTGTACTGAATATGACAGTACCACGATAATCACACTGAAATTCTGAATGCTATCTTTGTTTTTGAACTAGAGAAATCAAATAATTTAAGCTCTCATCTATCTCTTTTGAATACAAGAATATTTCTGTCAGAAACCCTTATTCTTTTTCACAAGAACTTAGTTATTTCATTCCAACCTCTGTCACCTTTTTCAATGGCTCAAAATACCATGCTTTTATAGACTAGAATATTAAAACCTTATTCACATTTTACAAACCATTTTTTCCAAAATTTTGAAACCCTTGAGTTAACTAGGGTTTATCAAAAAACGGAAAATGCATTTGAACAAAAACTGTCTATTCTCATTTCAAAGTAACTGAATCAGAAACAAATGTAACATAAATCATTTTACCTTTTCAATTTTGATGAAGGAAAAAATTATCAACATTTACTTCAAAGAACCAAAATATTGTGTAGATATTACCTTACTACGGTGGCCAAAAACTGAAAACAATTCTCACAAAATCTACCTTCTTTACTTCTGCTTTTTGCTGCAAGTCAACCATTCTTCTTTCTACACTGTCCATCATACTGCTGGCTCAAGCAAAAAAAAACATCATGAAGATTCAATAACTATCACTGTAAACATGCATGGAGGCTAGGTTTGTCTTCAAAAAAAAAAAAAATGACAAAATGATTTTTCCCTAACATGCTTTCACATTCATTCGAATCAAAGGCTTTCGATGCCATTTCAAAATTGGATAAAACTTGAAATCTGAGAGGACTTAAGTCATGATATGAAAACATCATAATAAACTTTAAAAATCATTGTCAAAGACTTTACCATGGAGGCCGACATAATAATCACCATTATTCAAAGACCAATGATCTCAAAAAAACTGACAAGTAGATATGATGGCTGTCGATTTGCACACAAGCTGCCAAGAATTATTTTCAACTGACTTTACTCAAAGGCAAAAATAAGTGACCGATAGGAAACAAATATCACTTCCTTTATGATGTTGATTATTACAGCTTCCAAACCAATGTGATTTAATGCCTTTGAGCCACAATATTAACTTTGAACATTATTACCAAATTGTCGATGCCATGTCACTGCATAGTGACTTTTAAATAAGCCAATAAATTGACTTACAAATATCTAATTGACAAATGATAAAACAAGATTCCAAAACCAGGATACCTATAGAAACCCGATAGGGTTAAATTATATGCCATGAAGAATGATCACCTTTAGATGTCGACCATGATGTCAAGGCTCGAGCATTGGAGTCTCCTTTGATAACCAAGTATATTGTTAAAATCATATGCCATGTGTACCAAAAAATACCATCAAACAAATACGTTGCCTGAACCAATATGAATTCAATGCCTCCAAGTAATGTGAGTTCAAGATGGCTTTAGAAACATGAGTGCAATGATGTCACTAAGCCAAGATTCATAGAACAAAGTGAATCAATAACCAAACTGCCTGAATCAGTGTAATTGCTTGTTAAAGAAATATAAATAAACAATGAACCAGAAGTCATGTGCCATATTTATCAATCAATAAGTCATAACCATTTATACCATGAAGATAGAAAGATGCCAAGACGATATAGATGCCAAACCAAGATCAATCTGATAAACATCAACTGAAACCATATTTCCATAAGCATTACCTTTATGAAGCTGATACTCACAACTATGATGTTGTCCAATACCTTGCAACTAGTATGATTTATGATTCCATGAATCAAATGATATCTCACTGAAAATGAATCTGCCAGTATGAGTATGTCACAATGACTTGTAAACATGTTGAATATACTTGTGGTTGTCATGAAAGCAAAGACAAATATTTGAAGCTTATGCTTGTCCTGACATAAAGACCACCATGTCAAATGTCAGTACCATCAAGTAAAGAACTGAAACTGAAAGAGCATGCCATGAACCAGGAGTACCACCATATGATCCAATAGTAAACATCAAGAGCCAATAGATCATTAAAATACTGCCAACAAATTTTGTCATCAAGGACTACCAAAGACAACTGATAAGTCAACAAACTCCCCCTTTGTCCTTGATGGAAAAACACAAGTTACTCTCCCCCTTTTTGCCTCAATGACAAAGAACAAGGAGAATACATTGAAGTGCCATGAAAACAACTAAGAAGTCAACCAAGCATTCAATACAATAACCATCAACAAAAATATAATAGAGATGTAAAAGAGAAACCATAGAACCAAGCTCCCCCTAAAACACAACACTAAAATGTCACTGAGCCATGCACATAACCTGCCCAATAATACCAACAACATCAATAGGGGTAAGATTAAGAATGAAAGATTCTAAGAGAAATTCATAATATGCATTGTCATTGATAGACCAAACAAACTCTACCACTGTACTGCCACTATCCAAGCAACCTTTCAAAAATCCATATCCAAAATACAAACCATGGTTAACTGTCCCTGTGTATCAATATTAGAAAGCAAAGTACTGTTAACTAATATCAATGTTTCATCTTGCCATTTGTCATAGATATTTCCCCTGCAAGTAACATTTGGTCAAAGTCATAGTAATGTTCAAGTAACCTTTCAAAAACAACACTGTGCAATTTTTTCCGCAAGGTAACTATATACTTTACCATAATACTTCACTGGCTCCATAGTCTTTTCATTAAATATTTCTTTCCAAAACACAAATCTTTGAAAGATAGACTTAGGAAAGTGCTAGAATGATCAGACACAACATTAATGACTTCAAGGAAGTAGTTAGTAACACGAAGTTACATTGTTAAATTGAATAAGTATATCTTGTTATCATGAACCTCAATACAGTGTAGACTAGCTCCAATGCAAGGTGACTACTCTTCAATTCTTGTGTGCTTCACACACAAATCTCCACTTCCATGCTTATGAAGTTTCATATCAACAAACATTGAAACCATTGGATAATATACCAACAGAATGTTGTTATCAGAACATATTACTTTAACAGAGTATGCGGTGATAAGTAGATGCTTGTAAACTTTCTATTTCAATATCATTACTTACCATGAATGGAAAAATATGGATATCTCATGTTCATAAACCAACCACTGAATACCAGAATTTATACACTGTCATAACAACCAACATACCACTGACAATAGCTAAATGAATCATTATCTTATGTGACTGAGGACTCATGACCAAAGAAAAGAAGCATCAATACATTGTTTCTAATTTGTTTAACATGCTTCAAGGAAGATACCAAGAATCCAAGGCTCTTTACTGCTTTCTCATACATGACTATCATTGAAATTCTTGATATTCTGAGATCCATTTATGACATGAATATTTGCATGAGAATCTTGAAGAATACTATCATGTACTAAAAAGTCATCAAGCGACTACAACAACAATCACAGAGAAAGTAGTATTTGCAAACCAATCTAGTAAAGCTTCTATAAACTATTTGCAGAGAGCAAACAATATCTCAACTCAAGCACAATCCTACTTCTTTATTATAAAATATTTCTGACCACAGATATACCACCATTCTTCACCTGGTCCATGAAGCAAAAAAACTATACCAAAGCTTCAAAAAATTGTTCCACTACATTCTAAGACTTCTTGGGGATAGTAAATAAATTTTTGGATTACTCCCCCTAAAACCAAATAGTCATTAAAAGCTAAGAGATGATCCTTGTGCATCATGCACAAGACTAAGTCCTTCCTTCTCCTTTTCTTGCTTTCTTCTCTAGACCCTTAATGATCCATTTCCAGATGATTTCTCCCTGCAAAACCTTGCTTTATGACCTGATTCATTACATCTATAGCAAACAACTAAAGATTTAGACTCCCCTACATCATCTTTTAGAAACAATTTATCACAATTTCTTGCAATATGACTTGATTGACTACACCTGAAGCATGTGACAATACCATAGTTCCTTTGCCAATCATTTTTCTTTGCTTTAATCCAACATTCAGATGCTCTATGGCCATAATCAAAACAAGAATAACAATAGCCTGAAAAAGAACAATTATACCTCATTAATTTACCTTGCCAGGCAGAGTGAGACCCTGTGAAACTGTTTGTTTTATTCCTTCCTCCTCTATTGATATCCTTGTGTTGTTTGTTTCTTGTAGTTTCAAGGTCAGCAACATGAAAGTTTAAGTCTACCTTCGTTCTAGGTGTTTTTCTAACCTTAGAGCACTGTCCTTCCTATAAGCCTAGAACACTTTTGTCACTTGGAGCTTTCTGTGCACCAATAATTTTATCCAAAGACATAGAACCATTCTCATTAATTTTCTCATCACTTAACTGCTTTGATGCTTTATGAATGTTCCTCAGTAAGACCACTTGACACTCAATTTTTTCTATACTCTATTCTTTTACCTTAAGTTGGTTTCTAACTTCTTCCTCAATCTTTCTAGCTTCTTCAACTTGTACCTTTGCTTCTATAGGATCTGAACATATTTTATCTTTAATATATTTTTCTTGTTGAAGTTGCTTTTTTAAAATTCTAGTTCTCTCTTCTAAGTTGTTTAATTGTATCTAAAGCACACAAGAGTTCACCTTCCAAATCTATCTCATTCTCTTGTTCAACAAATTCTTGTCCAAAATTCCCTTCACTCAAAAATTGACCTACCTCTTCATTAATTTCTTGACTATCTAAATGTTCATCTGTAATCTCTATAGATTTAGACTCAACTTGATTTCCTTCAGAACTATGAGAATTTTCACACTCACCACTTACAAATGAATCACAACTTGCTTGATTTTTCAAAGATATCTCTTCTCGCAACTCATCATCCTGATGCATTTCAATCAATCTGTCCCAAACTTCCTTTGCATCTCTGTACTACATAACCTTAGCAACAATTTCATTTGGAAAACTATTGAAAATAGCATCTAGAGCCTTAGTATTGGATTCAAGAACTATCTTTTCCTCATGTGTAAAAGGAGATGTTATAGATATAGTGCAACCTCTTTCTACTACTGCCCACACATCAAACCCTAAGGAGGACAAATAAGTTTCCATCTAATGCTTCCATAGAATAAAGTTGGTACCTTCAAATTGAGGTGTTCTATGCATAGAATACTGTATCATTTCTGAGTTGTTGTTAATGATCACTTCTTCATCACTTCTTACACTAGGTTCAGATAAAGCTTGATTGTTAATGTTTTGTTGTGAACTTATTTTTCCCTCATTCCTTCTACCTTTTTCCATATCAGAAACAACACTACAACACCAAAAGTTCTTAAATCAAACAGACTTAAGTCACAAAAAGTATCTTCTTTGAATTCAAGATATGTTTGACAAACTTCCAAATACCATAATCAATCCTAGGTGGTTAAACCTAATGCAGGACCCTACACTCTGATACCAATTGTTGGAAGATGAATTACTCTCAGAGGGGGGGTGAATCAGAGTAACATATAATTTTAAAATTTTAACGTTGATGTGTAAAATAAAAGGAGATCTTGAGACAGATACCACTTTGTTTCAATGTGATCTTTTAACAAAACAACTTTGAGATTGAACTCAAACAATGAATTTATATGATTGCAAATTTAACAAAAACAACTCATTGAACACATTAAGTATGTGTTTGAATTGTTTGATTATACTGTAATGATTGAACTAACTGATCATATAAAATTGAGTATCAATAAGACAATGATCTGAAATATGAACATCCACATTTGTGAAATCTTTTAGACAGATTGAAACAATGAAAATAATGTATCAGAGCATTGCATGAACCACTTTGAAAAATGATAGACTGAAAACCTAAGCAAGATAAGCACAAACCACACAAAAGAGAAACACAAAACTTTGACGAGTGGAAAACCATCTTGGGGTAGAAAAACCACTCCAAAATTCCTTACAGACTTAATTCCAAACTGATTACAATATTTTTCAGAGCACCAACTCTGTAACAATTTAGGAGCGCCAACTCCATCGAAATTCTGAAGCACCAACTTCAGTAGGAGCACCAACTCCTTTACAAAGTTTCTCAATAACCATGCAAACTGTCATAACCTTATAACTGCATTATTTTTGCAATTACAAAATCTCAACAAAGTACATATAAAAGATATACAATAATGTCCATTATAATTTGTACTGAATATGATAGTACCCAGATAATCACATAGAAATTCTGAACGCTATCTCTATTTTTGAACCAGAGAAAAAAAATAATTTAAGCTCTCATCTATCTCTTTCGAATACAAGAATATTTATGTCAGAAACCCTTATTCTTTTTCACAAGAACTTAGTTATTTCATTCCAACCTTTGTTACTTTTTTCATTGGCTAAAAATACCATGCTTTTATAGATTGGAATATTAAAACCTTATTCACATTTTGCAAAACCTTTATTCCAAAATTTTTGAAACCCTTGAGTTAACTAGGGTTTATCAAAAAACAAAAACTGTCTATTCTCATTTCGAAGTAACTGAATCATAAACAAATGTATCTGAAATAATTTTACCTTTACACTTTCGATGAAGGAAAAACTTATCAACATTTACTTCGGAGAACCAAAAGATTGTGCAGATATTATCTTACTATGGTGGCCAAAAATTGAAAACAAATCTCACAAAATCTACCTTCTTTACTTTTGCTTTCAGCTGCAAGTCAACCATTCTTCTTTCTACACTATCCATCATACTGCTGGCTTGAGCAAAAAAAAACATCACTGAAGATTCAATAACTATCACTGTAAACATGCATGGTGGCTAGGGTTTCTCTTCAGAACAAAATGAAAATGACAAAATGATTTTCCCCTAACATGCTTTCACATTCATTCGAATCAAAGGCTTTCAATGCCTTTTCAAAATTGGATAAAACTTGAAGTCCAAGAGGACTTAAGTCATGATATGAAAACATCATAATAAACTTAAAAATCATTGTTAAAGACTTTACCATGGAGGCCGACATAATAATCAATTTGATGATTGCTAAAGAATGTTGATCAACATTATCAAATAATCACCATTATTCAAAGACCAATGATCTCAAAAAAATTGACAAGTATATATGATGGCTGTCTATTTGTACATAAGCTGCCAAGAATTATTTTCAACTGACTTTACTCAAAGTAAAAAATAAGTGACCGATAGGAAACAAATATCACTTCCTTTATGATGTTGATTATTACAGCTTCCAAACCAATGTGATTTAATGCCTTTGAGCCACAATATTAACTTTGAACATTATTACCAAATTGTCGATGCCATGTCACTGCATAGTGACTTTTAAATAAGCCAATAAATTGACTTATAAATATCTAATTGACAAATGATAAAACAAGATTCCAAAACTAGGATACCTATAGAAACCCGATAGGGTTAAATTATATGCCATGAAGAATGATCACCTTTAGATGCCGACCATGATGTCAAGGCTCGAGCATTGGAGTCTCCTTTGATAACCAAGTATATTGTTAAAATCATATGCCATGTGTACCAAAAAATACCATCAAACAAATACGTTGCCTGAACCAATATGAATTCAATGCCTCTGAGTAATGTGAGTTCAATATTGCTTTAGAAACATGAGTGCAATGATGTCACTAAGCCAAGATTCATAGACCAAAGTGAATCAATAACCAAACTATCTGAATCGGTGTAATTGATTGTTAAAGCAATATAAATAAACAATGAACCAGAAGTCATGTGCCATATTTATCAATTAATAAGTCATAACCATTTATACCATGAAGATAGAAAGATGCCAAGATGATATCGATGCCAAACCAAGATCAATCTGATAAACATCAACTGAAACCATATTTCCATAAGCATTACCTTTATGAAGTTGATACTCACAACTATGATGTTGTCCAATACCTTGCAACTAGTATGATTTATGATTCCATGAATCAAATGATTTCTCATTGAAAATGAATTTGCCAGTATGAGTATGTCACAATGATTTGTAAACATGTTGAATATACCTGTGGCTATCAAGAAAGCAAAGACACATATTTGAAGCTTATGCTTGTCCTAACATAAAGAACACAATGTCAAATGTCAGTACCATCAAGTAAAGAACTGAAACTGAAAGAGCATGCCATGAACCAGGAGTATCACCATATGATCCAACAATAAACATCAAGAGCCAATATATCATTAAAATCCTTCCAATAGATTTTGTCATCAAGGACAACCAAAGACAACTGAGAAGTCAACAAGGAACAAGTTATAAATAAATTTGATAGAATAGTACATTATATAATTGGGTAAGGGAAACACACAAGCCTTGGACAAAATTTCATCACAACTTGGAATAGTTGGCTATCCATTAAGGTTTGGTTCCATAAAGGTAATGTTTGGCCAATAAATTAGAAAAAATAATACCACAAATCAACTTAACCTAATATAGAGTGCCAAATGTGTGAGTCTTTTAGTTTGAAATGTATTGGAGAAAAATTTAGAATCTCCCACAAATCAGATTGATATAATGAAAATTGAATAAATGCATTCAAATTTATTACTTAAGAACATTATATAATTAAGCTTAGACATAAAATTGGTGTAATATGCGAAAAGGTTGTGAGACAAGTTAATGTAGAAAAGATAAAAATTATTGAAGAGTGCTTCCTACAATCATTATCTTTAGGTTTGGCTCTTCCAACTAATAGTTGGGATGATCTATAGATTCTCCAAATTAACTTTGAAATTTTTTCTTGTTAGAAATAATAACCCCCTTCTATTTATATATTTAAATAAATTAATAATAATTAAATATATAAAATAATATGATAAATAAATTGAAACTTCAAATTTAAATTGTGAAGATATTCCAATATCAAAATCACCCAACCGAAAACATAAAGAAATTCCACTTAATTACACCAGAAAATTATCACAAAGTTTAATTGATGCAAGAGTATCTTGGGTTGCGAGAGCAATCTTGCATCAACCAAAAGAATGCATTTTAATTTTTATATTTTCTTAAGATTTGGTGGGTGATTTATTTAATATGGTAATTTGAAAGGTTAGAATAAAATAAATACTAAATTATTACCCTTTTATTTTTATTGCAAATTCTAGGAGTGGACATAATTTAGGAGGGAACTTTGAGAAATTGTCAATTTTTAAAAATTTCAAAAATAGACTTGGATGTGAGATTTGGAGGGAGTTATAAGTTTGAATGATGTATTTATAAATTTAATTCATTCATTCATGAAAATGTGGGCACCCAAGGTGAATTGGCAAGAATTACATTGGAAACTGCCTAAAATCTAAGAATTGGCTCCCATTTTGGCAATTTTGGTGGGAGTGGATTTATGAAATCATTTTCTATATTATGGAAAGTTTTTGGAATTGATTTTTGGGAGGATTCTTCCCAACTTGGTCATGGATTTTTTCTGGAGAAACTTTGGGAGCCTATTTTTGAAGATTATAGGCAATTTGGACTTGGTTTTGGTAGCCATTCTTGGCTAGATTATGTAGGTTGTTGTTGCAGGTGCAGATTTTCTTGGAGGTGGAAAGGATGTTTTGTTGCAGGTATGAGGGTTTGAAGACAACAATTTGAGGTTATGATATTGTTGTGTAAGACAAGAACAACTATAGGTTAATTCAGATTGCCACTACAGGTTGTGGGTTGAGTTTGTATGTGAAGGGAAAGAGTTGCTTTTGATGTAGTTTGTTAATTTCCTATCATAGATCAGTTTGAGACTCATTTATATTATTGTACATCAGTCCATGAGACCGATTTATTTGTTGTAATTAGATTTCAAAGGGTTCTGTATACATTTCTAAAGTTTGGAAAAACTATGTTGAAAAGTTTAATATAAAATCTATGATCTTGTTGCAGATTTTTGCAAATTAGTTTTTGTTCTTGCTGAAGTGGTTGATATCAGATTTGAAGGGAGAGCATCCCTACTTCATTAGTGGTATCAAAGCTAGAGGTTCTGAGTGCATAGGAAAAGCGCCGAACGTGAGGTAGTTTATGCCAGGATCTGCGGGTGGAGAATGAAGTTAAAGGGTTAGAGTGTGTAGATAGATCACTGAGCGTGAGGCAGTCTATACTTGAGAGGATGGGATGGGTCATGAGGAGGCCTGTAATAATTTTGTTTTGGGAACAACATTGGGAAAAAGTGGAAAATAGGAAGCACTGTGAAGAGTTTGAAAAGCTCCAGGTTGAAGTGAATATATTAGAAAAGAAGTTTAAAGAGGAAATACGAGCATGAGATGAGAGATATGAGAAGAAGAATGTTTTTATAAAAGAAGACAATGAAGAGAAGATTAGAAAGAAAGAATGTTGTAGCCCTTTGGTAGGGGTTGAATGTAAGGAAGAATATGTTGGGGCAGACCACACAAATGGAGAAGATAAATAGGTACAATTTTCAGTGATAGCATGCGAATGGAGTGCATTGTGTGAAGTGGATGAAGAAGGTTTACAATAAAAAATTGTGAACACGGATGGTCCTAAGTTTGATGAGCAGGTTGGAGAGGAAGATGGAGACAATTTCTTGTTTAAAGAAGATATGCAAAGAATCAAAAAGTTTTTGGAAGGAGAATTGATGGGAAAATAGGAAGAGGAGTTTGAAAAACTTGTCATTAGAGATGAGAAGATGGATGTTGCAGCGAAGAATGAGGAAAAAGATGTTGGGGCAGTGAACAAGAATGAGGTAAATTTTTATTTTGAATTTAGTTTTAGTGATTCTATACCTTCTTTGGTGAGTGTAGAAGAGGATTTCAAGCAAGAAGAGAGTATGCAAATGGAAATTTCTAATTTCCATAGAGTAGTAATTGCATATTTGTATAAGGATATAGTGGATTTTGATTGTTATTTGGATAGCACATATTTCGATGTAGAATTTGTAGAGGAATTTGTGGGTGAAACTTGATGGAGGTGGTTGATTTATGCTGGGTTGAATCCCACAAAAGCAAAGAGGAGAATGTATGGTATTAGGAGGAGGATGGTACATGGTGGATACAAGTCCACGAGAGGAGAGACGAATGAAGTGCAAATTTGTTAGAGGTTGCTTGTTCCAATTAAGTGTTGGAAGAAGAGAAAGAGGAAATTTCAAAAGAATAAGGAAGAATGATGGATCCAAAGAAAACATATGGTCTTCAAATGTTCATGAGTTTTCAACTTAAGAAACATTTGACTTACCCTATGTGTCTAATGGAGGAGCATCTTGGGTTGTGAGGGCAATCTTGCATCAACCAAAAGAATGCATTTTAATTTTTATATTTTCCTAAGGTTTGGTGGGTGATTTATTCAATATGGTAATTTAAAAGGTTAGAATAAAATAAATACTAAATTATTACCCTTTTATTATTTTATTGCAAATTCTGGGAGTGGAGGTAATTTAGGAGGGAACTTTGAGAAATTGTCAATTTTAAATTTTTTCAAAAATAGATTTGGGTGTGAGATTTGGAGGGAGTTATAAGTTTGAATGATGCATTTACAAATTTAATTATTTAATTCATGAAAATGTGGGCACCCAAGGTGAGTTGGAAGGAGTTACATTGGAAGCTACCCAAAATCTAGGAATTGACTCCCATTTTGACAATTTTGGTGGGAGTGGATTTATGAAAGCATTTTCTTTATTATGGAAAGTTTTTGGCTTTGATTTTTGAGAGGTTTCTTCTCAACTTGGTCATGGATTTTTGCTGGAGAAGCTTTGGGAGCCTGTTTTTGAAGATTACAGGCAATTTGGACTTGGTTTTGGTAGCCATTTTTGGCTAGATTGTGTAGGTTGTTGTTGTGGGTGTGGATTTTCTTGGAGAAGGTGGAAAGGATGTTTTGTTGTAGGTATGAGGGTTTGAAGACATCAATTTGAGGTTATGATATTGTTGTGTAAGACAACAACTGCAGGTTGAAGATTGCCACTAAAAATTGTGGGTTGAGTTTGTATGTGAAGGGAAAGAGTTGTTTTTGATATAGTTTATTAATTTCCTATCATAGATCAGTTTGAGACTCGTTTATATTGTTGTACATCAGTCCATGAGATTGATTTATTTGTTGTAATCAGATTTCAAAGGGTTTTGTATGCATTTCTAAAGTTTGGAAAAACTATGTTGAAAAGTTGAATATAAAAGCTATGATCTTGTTGCAGATTGTTGCACAATAATTTTTGTTCTTGTTGAAGTGTTTGATTTCATATTTGAAGGGAGAGTATCCCTACTTCATCATTAATAATCTCACCTTTACTTAAGAAGAAAAATTTCTTAAAAAATTAAATATTATTAAAATATTATAATATCATACTTGAAAATAATTTATTTTATATTTATTTGAATTTAATTTTTTGAATTATAAATATTATATTTAAAAAATATTAAAAAAATAAACACATAATCTTAAAAAAAAAACAACCACAAAACAAACATAATCTTAAAAGAAAACAACAAACTCACGAAACAAAAAAAACTTCTAATCTTCCCAAAACAAACAAATTTAAAATCCTATAAAGAAAAACAACAATCAATACATTTTAAATATCCATTATTGCTTGTTTACAATATATCACCATGGAAGGTTAAGTTAGACTTTGAATTTCAGTGGAAAATCATAGAATACAATGAAGGTTTAAAAAATAAAATTATATTAATAATCTTCCCATTGTCTATAATGAATTATTATAGCATGGTATATATATTAGTTGCCTGGCAGATATACAGCTGTATTACAAACTTTTGTTTGGTCAATATAAAAGTGACGTGGCAACCATGGTAAACATTTAGAATATAGACACCTGTCCAACAAAGCCGTCCACGAAAACATTGAATTGCATTTCTCAAGCCTCTTAGCATTTAAAAGTGATTTTTATTCATGGGAAAAGTGTTATATTCTCATTATTTTTACTTTATTTTTATTTGATTAGCACATATATTATCATACACATTCCCTTTAGAAAAAAGGAAAGTATGAGAGTTTTAAGAGAAGTGTTTTATTTTAAAGCATTTGGACTCAAAGAAGACTCCACCAATGCAGCCAACCATTAGTTGGAGGGACCCACAAGATTTTAAGTGTGGCACTCCATATGTCAAGGAGTTGTGGTTCTAGCTGCAAATTAAAAAGTAAAAAAAATGGATTATTTTATGGCCACTTGTATAAATCAATAAAAATACTATTGTTGTAAAGGAAAAAGATGTTAGTTGGGATTGATAATAATGTGGAAATATAAATAAACATCTCTATTTAGTTTTATGAGCAGAGCATACAAAATTTGATATTATTCAAGATTAAGGATGAGTCTTCGATAATGAATCTGGTTGAGAATTTGTAAAATGAAATTTGTAGATTTATATTCTTTACTTTGCTTAATGAGCTTCTATATCTTTCACTTCTCTTAGGATCCAAGGGCTTGTGGTATTTAAGAAAACTTTGATAGGGTTATTGTTATGTCACTAGGGGACATGCTCAC